>OZ014489.1:36251440-36775216 GCA_963965965.1 Trididemnum nubilum
ACTCACTAGGAAAAAGCACATTGAACACATTGAAACTAAATTATCGGCTGCTTCTGGTGCCATCTATAAATTACGCAAGTATACACCTCAAAAAGCTTTAATGTCAGTGTATTATAGTTTAGTGTATTCTCATCTCCAATATGCAATTATCCGCTGGGGAAATTCTTCCAAAACCATTAAGCATAAACTACAAGTCAAACAAAATCGTATCATAAAAACATTATGCAACAAATTTGATACAAAATATGGAGCCCCGTTTGTGCACCCTAATTTGTGCAATGTTTTTTTGCTTATTTAATTAAATAGTTATTTAAATTAAGTATACAAAAATAAATATACAAAAAAACTAGTTCAAAAATAAATATGCAAAATTTTTTGAATATTTATTACACCATAATTTGCGCAACGTTTTTTTGCATATTTAATTAAACAGTCATTTTAATTAAATATACAAAAATATATGCCGCAGAATAAACCGTTGCAAAAGTAAATAGACGAAAACAAAAACTTGTTACACAAAAATTTTTTTGTGCAAAAATTTTTGACACAAAAACAGTTATTGCAAAAATAAATTCCCAAAAATTTTTGTGGATTTATTTTTGCAACATCATTTTTTTGCATCAAAATTTTTTGCGTACAAATGTTTGTGTCACAAATATTTGCACATTTATTTTTGATAGCAAAGAAAGAACACACGCCGAAATAAGTGTGCAAAATTTTGTGACGCAAAAAATGTTGATGCAAAATAAACACGTGCAAAAATAAACCGTCTAAAATATTTAACTATTTAGTTCGTGTCTGTAATGATGAAAGGCTGGATTTGTGCGGGCGGAAAGGTATGGGTGAATGAACCTTCATTTTCCAACCCAACGATAGGTCTCAAAAGCGGGCTAGTACCTTACTATAGGCTGTCGTACTGCCCGAAGCTTTCGTCTTGAAGTTCCAGTTGCCCGTACCTTCCCGCCCGCATAATTATAATCCTTTATCATTTTGGACACGAACTAAATAGACAAATGTTTATGACAATTTGTTTTTGCACGCATTTATTTTGCGACCTGGGGCGTATTTAGCGGGGGGGGGGCATTGGGCCATGCCCCCCTTTGGGTTTCCAGGATAGTATAATTAGCATAGAATAGTATGCAAAATTGCTGCATGCCCCCCCCCCCCTTTGCAAGTTGGGCAGAAGCTTTGATCACACAAAGGGTAGGTTTTATGCGTTTGTTTTAGGCCTTCACCCAACTTTGGACAAATAATGGGACTAAATTTGAATGAAGAGCTTTTTTTTTGCCCTTCACCTAATTTGGGCAAAAAATCGAACTAAATTTGAATTAAGACCTTTTTTTTTGCTCTTTCACCTAATTTTGGGCAAAAAATCGGACTGATTTTGGGTGGAGCAATTTCTTATTCTGATCTTTGCTCTTCCCAAATTTTTTGAAGTTCCTGGCCCCCACTTTTCAACATCCTGCGTACGCTATACTGTTTGCGACAGAGATTTTGCATCAACATTTTTTGCGTCACAAAATTTTGCACTTTTATTTCGGCGTGTGTTCTTTCTTTGCTATCAAAAATAAATGTACAACTATTAGTGACACAAACAATTGTAATGCAAAAAATTTTGATTCAAAAAAATGATGTTGCAAAAATTTTTGTGTTAAAAATTTTTGCGAAAAAATTTTTGTGTAACAAGTTTTTGTCTATTTATTTTTGCAACGGTTTATTCTGCGGCATATATTTTTGTATATTTAATTAAAATGACTGTTTAATTAAATATGCAAAAAAACATTGCACAAATTAGGGTACACAAACGGCGCCCCATAACAAAAACTAGATTAAAATCATTATATGAACAACCGCAAGTTCTAAATGTTGATGAAATTTACAACCAAGAAGTTGCCAAATTTATGGCAAAAGTCAATTGAGATAAATTACCTGTATTTTGTGGCAATCAATTAACAATGTTTAGAACTTTATCAGTATTCATACGTACTCAACCCGAAGTGTTTCATCCAAATGTTTTTATGAGCAAAGAACATCGCTGGTTAAACCTAATCAATTGCTTAAAATTTCTGGTGTTAAAATTTGGAATAGTTTACCCAGACATATAAGAGATAAAGTCTTAACTTTCAGTGACAAAACATCATCAAAGATATTAGCAGAGGTGGAGTCCTCGAGGACGTCCTTGGCCTCGAGGACACATTTTCAAGTCCTTGGCCTTGGCCTCGAAGCCTCATGTCCTCGAAAATTGCCCTGTCCTCGGCTCGAGAACAGCACTATTTTTGAACCGTTGAAATTTTGTTGGAAAACGCCAGAAACCTTGCGGAAAATCTGCAAAGACCTTTTTTTTTGGTTTCCTCAAGTAGAGATTGCCCGAAAAAAAATTTTTGAAGATCTTTTTCGCCTGGAAAAAATTTTTGAAGACCTTTTTTTTTGAGATCGCTTGAAAAAAATTTTTGAAGACCTTTTTTTTGAAAACACTTGCGTCTGCGTCCTTGGTCCTTGGCCTTCGCCTCGAGAGGGTCTGTCCTTGGCCTCGAAATTTTTTTGTGTCCTTGGCCTTGGCCTCGATCCTTGCGTCCTCGACTCCACCTCTGGATACTAAAACTCTACTTTTTGAAATCCCGTACCTGTTTATAAGCGAAATCATTTTTTACTTGAGTCTATATCGAAATGAATGCCTATCAGTTTGTTTGTGTGTGTCTTATTTTTTTCTTTCCTTTTTTTTGTTTATCAATTTTTTTTCTACTTACCTAAATCAGAACAAAACCTTCCTTTCAGTTTCGAAATTCTACAGCCGAATTTTGTACTATTTCTAAGAGGAGGAGCAGATTTGGCGACCGTGTCGCTTGATTAAGCGACGTTCTTATTTTGGTCTTTTGCTTCTTCTCGTCGTGCTAAATCGTGTCTTCCAAAGTTTGCTGACTTAGTAATTTGTGTATTTGTTTTTGCTCGACAGTAGAAGAATACTGCTACTACTACTACTACTACATTGTATTTAAATGCTATTTACAACAAGTATTTGTATTTTGTATTTTAAATACATTTCTTCCACGCAATGAATATGTAAACAATGCTGAACAAGCAAGGGTGCCGATCTTTTTTGAGCATTGGTAGGGGGGGATAATTTGCAATTTTACCTCAATTTTGCCCTATTTTCAACATTGGGGGGGATAAACCTTGACCACAATTTTTTTCAGGTAAGCAAATTAAGTGAAGACCAAAAAAAAGACCTGTGTCTTCACCAAAAATGGAAGTTTGCTTCCCGAATTCAAGTGAAGACCAAAAAACTGCTCCAAACATTATCCAGAGCTCAAATGCAGACCAGAGTCAAATTATTGGGGGAATGCAGATGTATACCATAGTCAAATTATTGGGGGGATCTCCCCGGGTTTTGGCACCCCTGTGAACAAAGGAAGTTCCCAACTATTAAAGCAAAGTTGTAAACAACTCTCTCATAAATTCAGTGTATGTACTTAGTTGCGCAAATGCGCATGTTCAAACTGGTCTGCAAAATGCTGACTTCATGGTACGAATTGCAAAACTTGCGAAAATTTACACGATTAAAAAGGCGCTTTGTGTTTTTGACAACTCCAGCGCGTCCGTCGAACGTGCCAACAGTGAAATAAAAAAGTTTAACAAGGACGCATAAGAATACTGGACTGATAAGAACTTTGAAAAGTTAACCTTACTGAAAGCGAACAAATGCGAAGCTGCTGTTATGAATTAGTGGATAATAAACTGATAAAGAATTTTTGTTTATCATACCATCACGAATGTCTGAAGTATTTTCTACATCTCAATGCTGCTTTACCAGATTATGTAGAGACGAAACTCTCTGCATGTTTTGCATAGAGGTGCTTTCTTGTACATATCGTGTGTTCTTAGAGTTTTGTCTTCAGGCTTGCTATAATTTCTGTGTTCGTAGAATTTTGTCTTCAGGCTTGCTATCAATTCAAATGTAAGTCAATGTAGGCCTATCTTTATTTATTTATTGTAAAACAAAAAGTGATTGTAAAATAACCAAACTAAGAGATACAATGATAAACAGTCTGAATCAATTTGACAAAACCCACCTATTTTTTTTCTTTTATCAACAACTGATATTGATAATGCAATGACCGTTTTAAGAGAAGCATAAAAATTGATAACCATTTTGGCATTGTCTAGATTGTATTCGCCAAGTTTTTTTTGAGTATATGATTTTTTGTTTTTTGGAAAAGTATTTTCAAGTGTATTTAAATACATTGTTACAGTAGTAGTACTAGTAATAGTAGTTTATTACAAAGCCAGCGAAGGTTAAAATCACTATTAAATTGCAAGCAAAGTATGTTAACGATAATATTTACTGGCGATAGGGAAGAAGCGAAGTGACCAAAGTGGTCTTCAAGTCTACTTCTACCCTCGTGAATAAAGTTACAAAGTTACGAGATGAAATTTGGAAAATCTTGATCAAACAAGCGTTTACAACTGTTGCTAAACCAGATCGAGGTTTCATATACATATTTACATCAGCACAAGGTTGCATAACACCATAAAAATTAGTACACTAACAGAAAACAATACAATTTTTATTACAAACAAGCAAAAAAATCTATTTACATTAGAAAGTGGTGCAATTGCAAGGCACCATAACACACACAGTTTAAGTCAATTAGAATGATTTACAAACATAAACATCTTGATGTATAAAGAGCAAGTAGTTAAATATTATCATGACAAATTTTATAGACAGACAGAACACTAATTTTATAGTCATTTCAATTCAATTGTGATAACTTCCTAGCAATAAATTTTTCAGTCGAGATTTAAATGTTTTTAGAGATTTAGATTTTTTAATTTCAAGGTCAAGTGAGTTCCATATTTTTGGACCTTGATATTTAATAGACCTTTGAAGTTTCAGAGTTTTAAAAAAAGGTACAAATAAGTTATGTGAGGAGGTAGCTCTGGTAAGTTTAGCATGAATATTATTAAGCGCTGTAAAATGATTTCGAAAAGTAGATGGAAGTTGTCCCGATTTATAGTTGTTAACAAATGCTGCAGTTTTTAGTTAACTAAGCCTTGTAATTTAAGAATTTTAAGTTTTGCGTATAATGGAGTTGCTCTATCATTCCATGTTCCATTACCTACAATTTTTACGGCTTTGTGTTGAAGAGTACTAATTTCTTGAGGTACGTTTTATAAGTTGAGCTCCAAGTGATTATCCCGTATTGAATATGACAGTGAAATAAGGCATGATATAAGGCATGATTGAATATGACAGTGAAATTAGGCAAACTACAAAAGGCCGATGTGTTTAAATACACTTTAACTTTCGAAAGGATTCCTACTGCTTCAGATAGTTTGCGGGCCCAGTTGTTAATGTGAGGTTCAAAAGACAAGGAATTATCAAAGATAAGACCCAAGTAGCCTACTTTGACATGCTGACAGAAGGAAGATTAGAATCAAATGGGGACGAAATTAAAGATAAGTTAGCTCTATGACCTCGACTTTTTGGTTGTATTAATGTCAAATTTGATTTTGATAAATTTAGAGTTAGTTTGTTTGCTATCATCCACTTATCTAGTGAAGTAATTTTAGTCGTAATTTTTTTATGAAGATCATTTATATTTTTATCTTCTACAATTAACAGGTATCATCAGCAAACAGTCTTGGTGTGCAAGAAACACTGGCACTAATGTGATTAATTTAAATGTTGAAAAAAAAGAGGTCCCAATACAGAACCTTGAGGAACACCAAAATTAATTTTTTAAAAATTTGACTGGTGATTTTCGAAAGATACATATTGATATCTTTTAGTCAAAAAAGAAGCAAACAAATCAAGCGTTGGTCCACGGATTCCATAATGTTCTAGTTTGGTTAACAAAGTTTTATGATTCACTGTGTCAAAAGCCTTTTTGAGATCAAGTAACATTCAAACAGTGTAATTTTCATCGTTAATATTATTATACAATGAAGTTAATAGCCTACATCAGTTAAAAAGCATGAGATGTTGAATAATCAGCCCCAAATCCATACTGCATGGGCAGCAAGATCGAGTGTTTATTGAAAAAATTGATTGATCTGACATGAATAAGTTTTTCAAGAATTTTAGAAATTGGGGAAAGTATAGATATCGGTCGATAATAACTTACATCGTATTTATCACCAGATTTATATATGGGTACTATTTTAGCAATTTTTAACGAAGCAGGAGAAATTCCTAAAAGGAAAGTGTAATTGAATAATTGAGCAAATGGTGCTGCAATAACTTTGGCAGCCACCTTAAGAAAATAAGCAAAAATATTATCCTTGCCATTCGATTTGGTATTCTTTAGACCTGATATGAGATTAAAAACTTCAAACAAAGTAGTTGGTGTGAGAAAGAGAGATTGGTGAAGGCGTTTTATTAGGTACGTAGTGTGTTCACTTTCACTAGAAGGCTTCAATTGATCAGCTAACGTTTTTCCAATACCACTAAAGTAATCATTAAAACTGTTAGCAATAAGTGTTGGGTTTGTAGTAAAAGTGTTATTGCGTCTTAATTTATGTGGAAGGCTAGTATTTGATCTGGAAGAAGATAGCAAAGACTTAATAATACGCCAAACTTCAGATGCGTTGTTTTTGGAAGTTTCTAATTTATCCTGATAATAGAGTTCTTTGGCAGCAAACTTGACTTTAGTTAATTTGTTAGCAAATTTTTTGTAGAATTGTTTGTGTTCCATGTTACCTTTGACAAAATGAGATAAGTACATTTTTTGTTTCGTTTTTATCGACTTCAATATGCCTCGACTAATCCAAGGCTTATTAATTAATTTTAGTTGTTTGCGAGTAAGTTTTCT
Organism: Trididemnum nubilum; assembly: GCA_963965965.1. Taxonomy (NCBI): domain Eukaryota; kingdom Metazoa; phylum Chordata; class Ascidiacea; order Aplousobranchia; family Didemnidae; genus Trididemnum; species Trididemnum nubilum. The sequence continues at coordinate 36,258,256 of OZ014489.1, forward strand.
CATTTGCGCATACAGAGATATTGCATCAGTCAATAACTGAAGAAACTGATCAAACATGTCATCAAAATTATTTCCATCAATATAGCTTATTGTCAGAAAAAATGAATTTATCTCATTGTTTAAGTGATTGCAAAAGTCATCCGCATTAAACATACAAAAATCACGCCGAAAAGTCGGCTTATAAGATTTTTTTATGTTACGTTTGAAATTGCCCAAAAAATAGGGAAATGGTCAGTTAAATCGGTTTTGATTACCCCAGATGAAATGTTATGGGTATGATCATTCGTAATGATATGATCAATGATCGTCGGGGAGTTGTCAGTCACACGAGTTGGTACATTGATTAGAGGATAGTAGCCATTACTGATCAGCATGTAAAGATACTCAGATGCATGCCTATCCGGGAATCTTAAATCTGGTAGAGGTTTGATAGTTAAATTAAAGTCACCTACTAAAAATACCTTATTACTTCCAACTTTTTCAAGATTTGTGTTTAATGCATCAATAAATACTTGAGCATCATTTTTTGGATGTCTATAAATATACTAATGATTAAATTGCTATCATGTAATTTTATCTAAATATTTTCTCATTCATTCACAGTCAATTGTAAATTATTAAGCACAGAAAATTACAGTGCATTACTAATATACATGGCGACTCCGCCAGCAGTAGTGGGTGAATCAATATAAACAAAAGTATAACCAGAAATATCGATAGTTAACAAAGGTTGAGTTTTTAATCTAGTCTCCATCACACAAATAATATCAGGTAAGCAAGGTTGATTTCAAAGAAATTCATGAAAAGCATCAAAGTTTTTTTTGAAGAGTGCGGACATTAGAGTGAATAATAGATAAAGAATCTTTTAAATTAAAACTACTACTAAACACATCGAAATTATTGTGGTATGCACATTTTCCTGAGTTGCTAGTTAGTAGATCAAAAGCACTGTTAACTAAATCAATATTGCTAGATAAATTATGGTTTAAACATTCATTATCTCGAACCAGAGGAAATGCTATGACATGAGACTAATCAAAATAGCCATAATGATATAATGCTAAACAGATGATATTTAGTTAGTCTTGGAAGTATTTGTATTTTTTTTTGCCAGTATTGCCGGAAAGTATTTTATATTTGTTTTTAATTACTTTGTAGCCAATGTATTTTGTATTTGTATTGAAATACATTTGGAGAGTATTTTGCCCAAGTCTGTTCATTATTAAATATGGGATTGCACTACAGTACCACAACAAGCAAAATACTGGTAACCCATAATCATAACTGAACAACAAACATGAAAAAAGCTGGTTGAACAAGCCGAGTAAACCAATTAAAACTCAAACTGGAAATGGAGAAAGGAAACGCCCAACCTGATAAAACTCCAAACCTCATCATCACCTCAAAACTGCTAGGATAATGTCCATAAACTTGTCATGGGTCCCAAAAGTCACTAATTTTAAGTCGGGACTGAAAAGGATTCCTATTGTTGATCAAAATCAAAACTTAGAAAGGGGCGCCAAACCCTCAAATTTTTGGTAATCTGCTCAATTTAGGGTATTGAGCACAAAGTACACGAGCAAAATGAAAGCACCTATCCTTTTGCCAAAAACCATAAAAAAGCCTAAAAAAACAATTAAAAAACTTTTACTCACTAGGTAGCGGTGTTTTTAAAAATTCTTAATGTTTTAATTTCCAATAACTAGGCTGGTGAGAAAGTGGCAAAACTGAAAAATTGCATGAACTAGCCTACATGTACTGGTAGGAAGTAAAGACGTAGTGCTGTTACTGTAGTCAGTTGTGCGTGATTTGGGTTCAACCTGCAGCTTGGTCGCATTGTTGCATCCTTCTGTATACTGGTGAGGCGCTTTATCATAATTTATCATCAAATTCAATTTGAATTAAATCGAATTAGCCTAATCGTACCGGTACCCAAGTCTCTGCTTGGTGGCTTTCACAAGCAGCAAATTCAGAGGACAAGAATTTGAAGAAACCCACAGGAACACTGGATCAACATGTGGCCAAGAGAGCAAAGGCGTCGTTTTTTTGACAACCTTAATTTGCATGATGATCTGGGTTCAACTTATCAATTTGCACCCTGGTTACATCGCGTTCTTGGATAAGGCACTGTACAGTAATTACACTTTTACAGTACTGAGTAGGTCTACCACATCTCTGGGCTTCAAACAAGCACCGAGCAACAAATTCAGGGATCTGGTGGACAAGAATCCACAGGAATAAGCCTATTTATTGGATTGTGGAAACTCCTAACTGCTAAGCAGGTTCAGATTTCTCCAAGTGCAAAGTACCTACAGTATCCTAGTCTGTCTAGCTGTAATTGCCATAGCATCTGAAAGAAGGATAAACAGTAAATTCTAAATACTGTATGCATTATAACAACAATTACTCTACTGGAAACTTCTAAACCAGTACTGGTAATGAGTAAACGATTGTGGATATCTTTGAACTCAAAGTAGCCTATAACTAGCAGCTTAGTTATCTGCCAGCAGTGGTGTAAAGTAACCATAGGCATTGATTTTTTGTTGATTCCGCAAATTCTGAGTGGGGCGAAACTTTTTTGCGAACTTTGGTTAAACTTGATAATTGTGTTTCATCCGAAATTTCAGAGTTTTGCCCCCAAATTCAGGTGAAGACCAAAAAAAAAGTCTTCGCCCCATTGTGGTTCTATCTCAGTCCAGAATTTCGGATTTCTTGTTTACACCTTGCTTTGGATAAAAACTTTGTTGAATTTAAATTATGGGGCTTGCTTTCCATTGAAAGCACGTATATATCGTGAGTGCCAAGTGGGTATTACTTGCCAAAAAAGTGAAGGGGCCAGACAACGGCGCAGCCAGAAGTAAAAAAAGGGTGAGAACTAGATTTTTTGTTGTGATTAAAGTGTATGCGAATCGGAAAGTTTTCATTAAGGTAAATTATAACAAATTACAAAGGATTAGTGATGACAAGCAGGAATCCTGCCGTGGTTCATACAGCAGATGCATAAAAAATAAAATAAACAAATGAAAGAGAATAAAAGTGGTTTCATCTGGTTTTACAATTTTATTTTATTTGATGATGTACCTGCGGACGCAAAAAATGCGTTTTCTTAACGTAGACCTTATGAGAAAGTCTCAGATTGCAGTTATTGTGCCGGCAAGCTGGCATAATAATATTTGAACTTTCAAATATAGTATGTTGTAACAAATTAAGAGCAAATGAGATGTACAATTTGCAAAAACATTTGAACAACACCCACCTACACACAAGAAATGATTGGTTTTTGAAAAAAAAGGTGCTCATTATCATTTATGTTAATGGGCACCACGTCAGACGTACTACAGTACATGCTATCTTCAAACAGAAAAAAAATGTGTTGTTTTGTGGTTTTTCAATGAAAAGTTTTGTAATGATAATTGATTACTGTACTGTTATTACCGTATTAATTATCATTGGTAAGAAATAGAGTAAAAAAAATGCTCTGTATTGTGGTTTGCCAATGAAAAGTTTTGTTATGTATAGTTTTTGATTACTATACTGTTATTATTATTGTTGCTAAAAAATAGGGATCTAAGCATTATGTATGAATAATGCGATAGCGATATACCATTCTTTACATGCGGTTAATTGTCTCAATCAAATAATGTGAATCTGAATGCGGCGTTTGCAGAAAAATGGTCATAACAAAGTACAATGGGTTTATTTATGGAAGTGGCTAGTGTTACGTTACGTAATACCCACAAAGAGAATAAGAGAGCAAAGAGTGAGTACTCATTTACTCTTTTTCGTTTTTAAAATTATGGTTAGGGTTTGGGTTAGATTTTGAGTTTGGGTTAGGATTAACGTTAGGGTTAGACTTAGGATTAGAGTTTGAGTTAGGGTTGGGGTTAGGCTAGAATAGCAATTTTCTTATTCTTATGTAATGTAACAGCAGCCTTTGTCTTTATTTATGCAGCACGCCCATAAATAAAAGTTAGTTCACACCAAAAACTGCCTAGAATGCTTCCAGAGAATTTTTATGCCCGGCTTACACTCTGCGTAAAATCGCGATCATATGGGCATGTTGTTAATTTGTTTAAAACAACTGGCTGCTTGTACACTGGTTAGGCAATTTGCTGGGTGTACCAAATATCAGTTTAACATGAATTAAAGATGAACTTTTGCACTCATGATTTTATGAACAGTGTAGATCAGGAATAGGCGGACGGCGTCTGTGCGACTTTTTGCTCGCAACAAGCGCATTCAAGTTTAGACTTGGATAATATTTGAACAATGTCATCAAACCCCCTGGTCTGATGGACGAGAACACTGTTACAAATCAATACATCTATACAGTGTGACATACGGACGTAAAAATTAATCAAAAAAGATTTCTTAAACCTAAATTAGCTTACTATTTACTGTGATAAACATTTGACATTGTGCAGTTTGAAGTCGTAACATTAAGTCAAAACACCTGATTGCCTCAACCCCAGCTGAAAATAAAATTAAAAGATCAAGTTTGCATCATAGTTATGCTTTTGTTGAACTACAAAAAGTTTATGCGCAATATTATATTGATTTCGCCGTTTTTAGGTAAACAGGCTCTAAAGGCTATTGGTCTAAATGTAGGCCTGCATAAGGCGGTTTAATCCAGTTATGTCTGATATCTTTTTTAGTGTAAACACAATAAAAAAGAAAAACGGACATTTTGCACCCAATCAAATGACATTCGTATATTCTGATGCATAAATATGCGTAATCGGTAAAACGGATTCAATACAGTATATCAAAAAATCAATTTCAACGTTAGTAATTCTACTTTTTGGAAAATAATGAGTTTTGAAAGAAAACGGATTGCGTTGTTTTTTGCAAAATCGCACTGCTTTATGCCTTGTTGCGTTCTCCTGCAAAAGCAATGTAGTATGCTAATGAGACATTATCATTCCAAGACAGTGTGATAAAGGCTACGCAATGATCGAATATTTTCAACAAATATCAACACTGACTATACAAGCATTCCAACTTCCCGGGTTTTGTTTCTACCCTGTGTTGCAAAAAGACGTTGCTAAATTCTTGTTTCAATAAAATCTAATTTTTTTGCACGATTGTGTATATATCAGTAATAGATAACTTTGTTATGTACCAGTAATAGATAACTTTTTCGATCATATTCACCAACACAGATTTTTTGTATTTCAAACGTCAAAAGCAAACGTTGAAAACATCTCAACTAAAGTGATTTTTTGATTGTAACTCATTTCCATTGTTACGTTAACTAAGATTCACTTTGCGTTTTTGCTGCAACTGTTTTTTCAACCCAAATATCTCGGAAACTATACAAGCTAGACGGCTGAAATTTTTTAAAGATAAAGAAGCTAATGACCTTGGAAAAATTTTTGCAAACAATGCAAAAGTTTTGACGTTGCTTATTTGCAACTCAGCATAGAATTGCACTCGAGTTGAGCATTTTTAAATTAGTTTTTTGTCATTTTATCTTTTAAATAATTTTTGTGAAATTGTACATTTTCAAAAGGAGGGTACTGGTCCCCCTAATCCCCTCCTGGCTGCGCGGGTGGGACCAAACATATTTCGCCTCCTTCAGTGTCAGACTCGAGCCAGCCAGGCTATGTAAAGGACTTACTGTATCAGCTGATAAAATCTTTGTTTATAATCTGGTAACTCTGAACTGTGAAATCACGATTACTACAGTCTGACTGTAGAACTTTAGTTGCATAATAATAGAGCAGTCTGAAATGACACTTAATTTTACTGTAATTATAAATAAATCATCTCAACTAATCACAATCCATATCAGATATCAACAATAATTGAACATCTATTGTTTTTTGTATAACACTGGTTTGCATTGTTGATTTTATTCATGTCTTTTTCTGTTATATACTAAAATTCTATTTGAATTAGCATTTATTCTGCATTGTGTGTTCGGCACAAGTTTGCAAATGGATAAAATTACATGTTAAGTTATTCCTGAGGTGAAATAGGCAGAACCAATTTAATATCTCTCCAAGATATCATTTATTAACATTTTTTTCATTATAATGTAGTTTGATAAACATCCTTTTTCATTTGACTACTGTTATATCAGATATGATAGCCTATACTGACAGTTAACCGACTGAATTTATTTATGTTGCATGTCTTACTGCAAGCAGCAGCATGAGTAAGTTTTGGTGTATTTTTAGGCTTAGATTTCCTTTTCTTTTTGCTCAGAAGCTTAGAAATAGTTTTAATGCGAATACCAGCAATCACTGTAAATAGCCTTGAAAAAATTAATTTTTTCGCATTGAAATTATCCACCTTAGTTGCACTGAAAACAACAAAAAATCATTCGGTGCATTCTACAGGGTGCAACATAAAGCCAATAATTTTCGTGTTTTTCTTCAGAAGTAAATAGAATTGAACGTTTGTTTTTCTGTAGACTTGTGATATTTACTATTTTTTGTGTACTGGTATCATTTGGCGTAGGTGGAGATAGGCTTTAACCACTAAAATTGTCCTCAGTTTTGGAATGCTGAGGTTTTCTTTGTATTGTACTTGATTTGGTTTGCCTAAACTTGTTATTTTTCTGCTACCAAACCCTATCATTATTTATTATCTAATTACTTGAAAGGACAAGTTAGAATAAACTGTTGTTGAAGACACCAGGCATTTTTCAAATTCAAAAGATTTTTGCTCCAAGTTTGTTTTACAAGTTAACTTTTTTGTCTTTAGGTTCTTCAAAAAAAAGTACTTGTGTGTGGTGCTATCATGAATTAAAAGGAGTTATGAAAATTTTCAAGTTTAAGAAAATAGCTTGTAACAAAAATGAGAAGTATTGATCTGCGCATTTTTTATTTACTTAAGCTTAAGGGTTATATAATGAGGGTTTGAGTTAGGTTAGGTTTAGAGTACTTAAGTTTAAGGGTTATATAATGAGGGTTTGAGTTAGTTTTAGAGTGAAGATTTGAGTTTGGATTGATTTAGGTCAGATCTAATAAAAAAGTTGATAAAGTTACCAGTGAAATATTCTCTTTCTAAACTAAATTGCAGAGGTAGGCAAAGCGTAATTTACAAGTACAACTTATGCATATTTGCGACCTCCGCAGTTGCAGAAGTGGTGCTTTTAACTTGGTATTTTGTGACGTTGCATAAGTTGCATAGCTGACTACAGGCAATGCCTTTAAATTTGTTTTTGACTTAATTGTGCTGCTTTTATTTTTTTAGTTAATAGTGCTCTTTAATGCTTTTAGCTTAATTTTTATTGCAATATTGTCTAATGTCAGCCTTTTATAGCAAATAGCCTGCTGTTTTCCACCTATAGCACCATATCGAAGGAGAATTTACTTTGGTTTGTGTGATTTGATTATGAATTTTGTCGTTGAAGTTGAGTTCTGCATGCGCTTCAGCCTGAAAGAGATACTGCTCAAGTTTGGTTTAATTAATGAAATGAGAACTACTTAAGGTAACAAAGAAGTCCACTTAACCTTTTTCCACTATTCCTCTTATTCACAAAAATACGATTTTATCCGTTTGACCCCGTACCATTGGCAACAATGCATTTTACAATTTTGTGACATCACAAAAGGCTGATTTTGCAAAATTTCGCATAGACTAGGCTATTGCCTCTACTTTAGCAGCCCAAAACAATACCAGCCTGGCCTATCAGTCTTGTTTTTTGCCAATTTTTTTTTCACGAACCCAAGTTATTTTACAACAAGCCATAAAATGACAAAATATAACAAAATAAAGGCTTATCTTGGGTCTGTAATCAAAAACTAGTACAATAATGCAGTACTGTAGGGCTGTAGGCCTAAGTTGATACCCATAACTTACCAGATGGTATGGCAGTGAGTAACCTAACCAAATCTGAAAACTTGGCTTCTGTTACCTGTAGATGTAGACTACCAGTATTGATGTACAGTAGGCCTTTTGTGATGTCACAAGATTGTAAAATGCAGGGTTGTCAGTGGTACGTAGTTAAGCATATTAAATCACGTTTTTGCAAATAAGCGGAATTGTGGGAAAAGGTTTGGGGCACCTTTTTATTACCTCAAGTCTTTCTCATTTCTTTCATTAAATTGATTTCGAGCAGTATCTCTTTAAGTAGCTTTTTGTGAAAAAAGCGTTGCGCTTCAGTAATGAAGAAATTATAATTTCGTAAGGATAATTATGCATCTTGTTCTGCACTTTTACTAAAATTTTATCCTTGTTTTCCTCTGCGTAATTGAATAATGTAGGTTGCTTTGTGCATCAACCAGTTTTGTTGTAGTACCGGTATTGTCAGTTTGTTCAGTGATCGTATTTCTTCTTGTTCATTTGGTGGTCAGGTTTTGGTGCAGTGGTTTAGAATATCGTCAGAAGTTTTACTATGGAAGTATGGCCCTAACCTGAGTTAACATACCACACCTGCCCTACGTGCGCACTATGTCTGTTTAGAGCAACAGGCACAGGTGTGCTGCCGCATTGCGAAAACCCTACTGAATTTATAGTAGATGGGATTGCTATGCCACCATTTGCAATGCGCACTTGAAGTTTTATCTAGCTCGCATCTATTTTTTATCTTTGTTCCAGTCAAAATTACTGTTCATGTTGTATACGTGAACGAATTAGCTTAAAGAGCTTTATTGGTGACCTGTGTTACTTCTGACTTTTTGGCTAGTTGACGGGTGCTCAAATTTTCTTGGTACAAATGTGCCCAAAGCTGTAAAATATGTTTAGGTGCCCTAAATTTTCTGCCAATCTAGTATTAATGTATACTCAGTCCACAAATTTGTTGACTTTATTAAAGCGATGTTCATTATGTTGCTAAAAATATTTGCCTTGATTCAACAAAGCGCTGATTTGCTGACAAAAATCAGCTTAGCGGGAACACTGAATTCATGACCAAAAACAAGGCCCAAAACTTTTTCTTTGATCTTCCCATTTTCACTGGACTTGTTTACACAATTGTTGGCCCGAGACACTTTTGCAAAATCTCATTTGGCTCTTCATCAAAATAGTTTAGACACCCCTGGGGCCCTGGTTTCAATTTGGCGAGATTTTGAAAACAATGTTTTTAAAGTGAAACAGAAGTTTTATAGCTATTGTTTCAAACGAAAGTATTGATTTTTCTTTGAAATATGCGGGTAGTTTTTGCTCATATTCTTTTCTGTATTCGCTTTCTGGCAGATGATAACATGTACACTTTGTACACTTCAGTAGCACCATATGGAAAGCTTGTTTAAGGTAAATTATTGAGTTCTATAAGCTTCTTAGTGTTTTTCGACAGTCTGTAGAAACACGTATGAGCTGTTGATTGGCTTTTGTTTTATTACACTAAACCGTAATCGTCACAAATCAACCAAATTAAAAAAAAAGTTTTCAGGTCTTATTCCTATTTGACAGCTCAGGTGAAGTTAGGTAGAAATGAAAACGATATGTGTTATAATGTTTTCACTCAACTCGTAGCGTCTTAAGTAATTTACACCTAATTAGAAATCTTAATTATGACCTCATGCTGGATTTCATCTGTGTAGTGCCTTAGGGGATTGACGTTAATTCGATATGCAATCATTGTAACTAATGAACTATAACAGACTCGAGTTTTGTCATTTTTTGGTAATGTCAAATTTGGCCAACTGCCGGTAAAGTGGTAGTACCGGTACCGAATCAAAGGCTTAACAACCAATAAACCAATCTTATTGTTCGAAATTGTGGTACTGAACTGAAGTTAAAGTCCCACACCATTGTCAATGTTTAATTGCTTATGCACATTTCGTTTAAAAAAAGGTAATATGCTTGTGGAATGTCGAGCGCTGGAGGACCAAAGCTTGAGAGTTTAGACTCTGCGAGCTATGTTGAAACTTGGTAACGATTGCAACAGTTCAATTTCAACAATAACAAGAGTTCAAAAAAAAAGCCATCCTGAAAAGCAACAAAAATACCAATTTGAATCTAACATAAACGAACAATGCGTGGACCAACAAATTATTTTATCTTTAAGTAAAATTTACCGGTATGAACTTAGAAGAGTCATTCCAAAAACTGCATTCAAGCGTTTATTGTCAGCAGTCACTCGGTGAAACTTCACTATCTTTTTTCATCCCTGTGTTTGTTTTCACCACTGCTGAAAGCATGTGAGAAAATTTCTTGCCATGTTTCTAGTTCAGTGTTTACCAGTGATTCATAATGTTGAGTCTGCGTTGTGTAGCGATTCCGTGGTGTCAGTATCGCTGTAATACTTCGACAGGTCATATGACTCATCGCGAGGTAGTCAACAGCCGTGCTTTTTAATACCAGCTGATTGATTTGTTAAAAGCCGTGGTTAGAATGCACGAACCAATATCCTTACTGCAGCGCATCCTGAATTGCCTAATCATGTTAATGATAAAGTTACTCATTCTTGCTAATTACAAGCTGCAATTCATCGGATAATTAGCGTTGGATGTTGACAAAAAAGCATATTTTTTGATATTGGTATTTTTCATTTCAAAATCACTGATATTTCTTTCGATATATATTTCAAATGTTTACCTCATGTTGGCAAAATTGATTTCAATCTCTATCTTCAAATTTCGTTTGTTGAAGTTAGTGTTGATTTTAATCACCAGGTCATACATTCGGTTGTCTGCAGCTTTTTTTCCATTTCCTGGATGAATATTCACAAGTCTTGAGTTCAATTCGATTTGCGTTCTTTTATCCTTTTTTTTTGCAGAACCTTTCATTAGAGTTAAGTTTGGGCAGTATCGCCAGCCTGAGAGATAGTAAAATCGATGCTTGCTCAAAGAGAAGGTACACTTCCAAAATATGCATTTGGAATTGGTTTAAGCTAAAAATTAAGTCTGCTACGCCCTGTTTTTGTTTTTTTTTTCTGTCGCTTAGAAATTAGTCGAATGCTCGAATATAGATGCATTTTCAGACGTTTTAGAATTTATTTCGGTTATTTTCCTTGAAACGCAATTTTAGTTTATGAATTCAATAATCGAATTGGCTAATTTAAGTGGTCATTCACCAAAAATTTAGGTCACTGACCAAAAAAAAAACAACAACATCTTAGGCTGCACGTCACAGCGTGTAACGAGTGGCGAACCAATCTTTTCCGATATTGCCCCTGAGCGATGGTCCACCTTTGATAGCGCCGTATCAAATTAATGAAACCTAGAATCGAAGTTTAATTTTTCACTCCAAAATGGAGCTTTTTCTCTAGAAATTTACGAATGTTCACTTTTAAGTTTGGTTGCGTTTGGTTTCTACGGAACTGGTCGTAGCAAGATTAGCCAACCGCTTCAACTTCCATCTTTGAGGTTTTCAGTCGAGTATTTACTATTAGCACGCATAAACAAACATTCTCAAGATTGGTCATTTTTTCTGAAAATAAACTGCGCTACAGTGAAATTTTAGTAGTTACTAATTTCGGTTGTTGGTCAAGCGTATCGAAAATTGTTTGAGGGTTATATTTGTCTGTCCAGCGATTTTTGCTACAGATAGTGAACGGGACAGAAACCCAAAATTTACAATCACTTAAAATGTTTGTCGCCGTGAATTTGTCAATAGTAATTTCATTTTGTAGCGAATTTGCTTCGGTGGTGAACTAGCCTGATTGTTTTTATGAAATTTCAGAAATTTTTGCAGCTAGTCTTGTTGATCTTGTTGCTTTGGCCGTGTAAAAAATTTGAAATATCGAAGCTTGCGATTGTGAAATTGCTTTCCTTCCTTCTTGGAATTTAGCATGAAATTTTTATTTTGTTGGATTGAAAGTCACGCAAATTTCGTTTATTTTCGTTTTTGGTTTGATGTGAATCTGCTAAGCAAGGCTATTTTTAATCGATATTGCCAAAGAAATTAATTATTTTGCGCTGCATTCAAACGGAATTAGAAAATATCAATATTATAATATGATATTTTTGTCTGACCCGAAAGAAATAAAATTTCCGAAAATAACTTGGAAAAATTAGCAGTACTTATATTGAAATAACTATTGATATTTTATGTTGAAGAAGTTTGTATTGAATAAATAAAGAACTTGCTTAAACGATCTTTTTAGCGAAATTTATATGCTTGTTTTATCGCATCTTGTGCTGGTTACTTCTCCTTTTTTCTGGAACCAGAAGTCTGATGTTGCATTCCCGGCCAATTCAAACCAATAGTAGATGTTAAAATAATACTTGTTAAAATAAATAAAATAAAGGATGTTAAAATAAATAAAATAATGATAAAGAACTTGCTTAAACGATCTTTTTAGCGAAATTTATGTGCTTGTTTTATCGCATCTTGTGCTGGTTACTTCTCCTTTTTTCTGGAACCAGAAGTCTGATGTTGCATTCCCGGCCAATTCAAACCAATAGCAGATGTTGTTTCGTTGCCATACAGCAGGGGTGTTCAAACTTTTCAGAAGCGCAGTCCCAAGTGAGACTTACGAAGCTGCGCGCTGGCCAACAGATATACCAAGACTGCCTGGGAACTGGTGAAGACCAAAGAAAGTTTTAAGTTTTTGGCCGAATTTCGAGCATTTTGGGTTGCAAAAAGGTTTTTGGGTTAATTTGTTCGCGTAGCTACATGGAAATTTTGGTTGGAAAATGGGTGAAGAATAGCGTATGTTGGTAAGTTTTAGAGAAATTGTTTTATGTGTTTGTAAATGAAAATTCATGGAAAAAATTGTGTGCTCTTGGGCTGTATTTAAGCGGTTGTTGATGTGTATAAGTTCAAAAGGCGTATTTGTTTTCCGTTTAGGATTTCTTTTGTTCTAAAAGTGCTCTTTTCCGACTAAATATTCAGACCAAAGAAATGTGGACCAAACCAGCAATCATGAAGATAAAGCCTTGTATGCTTGATTGAACATATAAGACATCGCTAATGTTTAACAACACCCTATATTACCAAAACTGATTTAATGGTTACTGCCGCGAAATAGCTCAGTTCATGCTTGCCACCACCATACAGTGGCGCAAAGAGCCTTCAGTCCGCCCTGAGCCAAATGTATAAGCGTTTAAACTTGTTTTGGGCTCGTAAGTAATGGGGCTGGACAATTTAATTCTTTCAAATGACTTCCAAATGTTTGCAATTTAGTTCTTTAAAATGGCTCCAAAACCGTGCAAAATGTTATCCAAATAGCGTTAAAATTGATACTTTTTTTTTGAAAAATTACGAAAATCGCCCTCCATGGCCTCCGGTGGCTGGAGGTTTAGACCCCAATGTGTGGTACATTTGAGTTGCACAAGTTTGCGCTGCTGACCGTCTAAATTGGGCAGTTTTCGAACAAAAAAATTTTGACTATTGATTCAAGCCCCCCTCTTAAAATTCTGGTTGCTCGCTTAAAGCCATAAGATTGCTTGCTTTTGGTTCGACTTTTGAGCTTGGCAAGAAGTTGTTGGTTGTGTTTTTATGAAATCAATTTTTCTTAACTAGTTTAACTTAACTAGTTTTTCTTAACTAGTTTTTCTTAACTAGTTCAAGCATTTAACTTGTAATGTGGTAGCACCGTTAGAATTGATTTATTTTAAAATTTGATCTAGTTTAATCAAAAACTGGAAAATCGTTTTCTATGGCTTTGTTGAAGTGTTTTTTAAATATCAGACTTGGTGTAGGTGATATTTAAAGAATAAGCTAAGTGCTTGCTTACAATCTAAAATATGCATTGAACGAGTGTTATTGTGAAACTGTTCACCCCTCTATAATTGACACTTGGTGTAAAATCATGATAGTACGAGCGTACCCTTTGTTTAATTTAAGCAAAAATTTGGTATGTTTTTCGCGTCGATTACTAGCGTAGAATTTATTACACCAAACAAAGGATGCTTTCGTCAGCCAAGTTGTACGCCAAGTGTATGGGCTTAATTGCATTTTATTTGTGTAGTATTTCAATTTGTTTTAGTAATTCACCTACTAGACGAACATAACGTTCTTTCATTTGCGAACGAAAAATGAAACTGGCTTAAAAAGCTTCAGTTACCACCCTAGATTGACTGATAAGAAAGCTATGTACTTCTCGCGGTATTTGTTTAGCACACCCATTTTGCGGTCACAGGCTGTTAGTGAAAGAAGAAGCCATATATGAAGTGGCGCGAATAGCTCGATTCACGTGCAATTTTATTCTATGTTTACCACCTGCCTTTAATGTAAACCAATTTTTGTCATTAATTTTCTGATCGCTAGTTGAACGGATTTTACCGAATGTGGCACAGCAGCTGAGCTAATTTGCTACAATCTTCTGTTTCTAAGTGTAATGCCATTATCTAGAAATCTGCTTCAACCACATTTCGGTATTGTTTGGGATTCTTGTTGGTCAATGGCGGTCTCTACGGCGTGCATTTTCAATTTGTGTAATCTATGAACTGGTTCAACTCTCGTAAAGTTTGAAGCGTTTACGTGTCATGTCACTCAGATATTTTAAAAACTTCCATAATTTATTTTTCGTTATCGAAATCGTTAGTATTTTTTCGCCTGCTTTTAAGATACAGCCTTCTCATATGGTGCGAGAAAGTTGTTAAAGGCAAGTTTCTTCACAGAAAGAAACAAGAAACACGAAGGTGCACTGAGTTCTTTTTGACGCAGGACGTTCGTTTGGCACACACTTCATTTAATTTTGGCCTTCTATTTAGCCATTGCGCTGATCACCGACCGTGATTTGGACAAACAAGCAATATTTTGAACGAACCGATTTGTTAGGACACCCTTAAGTCACTTACGTTTACGCTTTGAGGTATGTAAATATAGTGGGTTTAGGCATTCTCTTGTGATCCAGAAACACATGCTGTTGACCACCTTTTTAATCACACCACTGAAAACCAGCTGCTTAATGTGTCCGAAGGCTGATGTTCGGTACGCCTTCTACTGTATACCACTATCACAACTGCTTCGCACACAAAAGGAACTTCCGTTGTCATTGGCTCACTTTAATGGCAACGAACAATTTACACGCAAAGAAAGAAACGACAGGATTAATTTCTGAAGATAAATTTGGACTCTGATAATAACTCATTTATGTAGATTTTCAGAGAACTAAGCATCCTTTATGTCTTGTGAGAAAATAAATCGGAACCATCGTCCTTATCACAATAGTTTTTGTTTCTTTGGAGAAAGTTCCACACTGAAACCCATGTCTTGAATGTTTGAAGCAGAACAGGATTTTGCAGACTCAGATATCTTATGGCACTGCTCAGTAAGAGCGACTAAAAGTGAGTGTGTTGTGCATTCGCGCTCAAAGTGTATTGCGGTATGATTTTAACTTTGGGAAAAGAGATAACACGGTGGACTTATAAAGCCTTTGTTTATGTATCTTGCGTTATCAATCGGATTATCTATCTTCCCACAATCATGGGTTGTCACACAGAAATACTTCAATTCAGTGCAAGCGCTTTGGGCTAAAAACCTATGAACGCTATCCTAATTTTTCATGCCTGACTTATAACAGAAGCTATGTGCTATGTTCCACACATTTTTTCGCAACAGAATTGCAGCAATTTCTATCTAGCCTTTGGTATGCTGCCTGTGAATATGACTGTGTTGTATTCGAGAAAAAGGCATTTTTTGCTTGTCTTGTGACGTAGATTTTTGCCTTTCGCTAACACGTAAGCACATTTGCTCGCTTGGTTTGTTTTATTCAAGGCCAATTCGACGACATGCGTATCGATAAAGGTTAACAGCTCTACGACCGACTCGTGCGCAAAGACAGATGAAAAACAACAAGCAATTGAGCTGTTAAGCATGAGCAATAAAATAGAATTTTTTACGAACTGTTTAGGTGTCTATTTTTATTAGAGATTCTATGAGTTGTAATTGTTCAGCAACTGCATTTTTAGGCTGATCTAGATCGAATACGTTTTCAGGTCAGCTCAGTAGTATTTTAGCAATACAATAAGAGCAATTAATTATTATTACAGCATTGCGCTGCAATGTACTTACTATGTACACTACACTACAGTTTATCTTAGATGTTCGATGAAGGGAAAATGCTGTTTGTTTTGACCTTATTTTTGCTGGTGTTATGCAAAGTCTTGATCGCACAAAAATTCAGGTAAATTTGTTTTCTTTCGATGTGCTATCGCTTGTCTTAATAACAAAATCAATGGTTTTAAAGATACTAAATCAAGAATTTTCATGGTGCACTTAAACGCTTTGCAAATTGGTAGTTTCTCATATTTTTCTAGCAATGCCTGTTGCCAAACTTCATATCAAGAAAGCTTGTACAAGCGCGCTGTACTTTCAATGTCATTGCAGATCATTGCAAGCAACAATTTTGATACTCGAAGACCACATTTTTCAATATTATTTGCTTTGTTGTATGCTGTATTGAACAATGATTTAGGTAGACACTGTCATAACATGCCTTAATCCTAGCTGTTGTTTACTTAGTCAACTGATTCTGTTCATAAAGACTCTTGACAACCAGGGAAAGCCGTTGCTGGCCAATACAATGTTTTATTCAAGTACGTTGTTTGACTTGGTTTAATATTCAAAATGTCAGTTGAGAGCATGTTTTCACTCGAATCTGTACGCCGGTTGTCAATATCTTTGAAGTTTTGAATTTCACATTAAATTCTTGGTAATTAATTATTAATCTAAGCAAGGCATTTTTCATGTCAAAAGAAATTAATTATGGTATGCAATTGACACTTTCCTTTCCATAGTTCTTATTGCTGGCTTTTTCAGTGCGAACATCGAGTAAACACGATAGCGTAGTAAAATGCTATTGTCCTGCAGTCTGGCTGATATAACAGAAGCCAAGAGTTGTGTGTGTGCCCTGTTGCATGAAATTGCAATTTGCTGTTGCATAGAATTGCCATATCATGTAAACGTTCTAATTGCAATTTAATTTAACAATTCATCTTGGCTAGAATACAGCTAAGGAGCCTACGGTCGTTTAATTAAACTACTACCTGCCCGCTGCCTTCTTGTCTACCAATCACGTATATGCCTCGCACTGACGTTGTGCTGAGCGTCAAGCATTTCATTTCACATCGTGTGCATATCTTCGGAGTCGACGAAAATACAATTTAATAGTGATTTAAGAAGTCCCATTGATTTTGCCTGACTGTCTTCCTTTACTTCGACTGGAAATTGAGTTACCTTAGATCGTTTTGGAAACGTGAAATAATTGTTTATATACAGCAAGTGGTATGGCAGATCCATAGAGGTTGACTGCTCTGGTTCATCTCCTGAATGAATAAAGCTAGTGGCTTTGCAGATTCAAAGCGCTTCTAATCTCTTTGGTTTAAGAAACTCATCTCTTAAGCAATACGTTTCTATGAGTCAATTGCGCATTTACCTTGCTCTTGACTGGCTGGCCGCATTAATGGATTTTTATGTTTCGGAAACTTAAAAGTTGGTTCGACGTAGCACTCATAGATTATTTAATGGTAGCTGAGAACTTTGCGGCTCTTGTTTCGGTCTGGAAATCTTTTGCTTATTCTTGCTCCTGTTTACTGCATTATATAAGTTTAGATTGTTGTAGTTGTAAATAGAAGAAAATTGGAAGGATTTCGGACCTAGAAATTTCTAAGATATTTTGTTACTCAATTTAGAAACTTGAACTACCTAGAAACTTGAATTGTTGTGATTTAAAATTTTACTACCGCTTTTGTTGGCTTTTGGCTCAACGCTATAAGAATTTAAACTTTGAAGCTACAGTATTTGGACGATGCGCCATTCTTAGTATCATATACTGGCTTACTAAACAGCTTAATGTAAAAGTTGTGAGTTGCTGAACTTTGTTAATGTACTTCTAAATGTGGTAAATAGTTTTCTGGAAAATTTTTCCGAGTTAAAATTTTGCTTGAAAAAATCAAATTTGTCACCAAACTACATTTAAGTATTTCATATTAACTAGGGTATTAGTCTACGTAATTACAGGATTCCAGTTTGTTCATTCCCAAACTTTCTCTATTTAGGCGTCAGTTGGTCCGGAGGTGAGTTTATTCAGCGGTCAGTTGCCTTGGCTCGCTCTCCCTGTCCCTAGTATTTAGGCTTTGTACTTTTTTAGGTTACATTTTTGCTAGACGAGTTCGTTGCTTACGTGCGATATGACTTGTCTGCTTGTGCATGTCTAATCTACAGTCAGCATCAAATTGTATGGTAGAAAAATTAAACAAATTGTTTCAGTTTTGTTATATTTAACAGGGTTGCCACATCCTGGAAAAGTCCTGGATTTTTTTTGCTGTCCTGGAAAGTCCTTGAATTTTGTTTGTAAGTCCTGGAAAGTCCTGGAAAATATTTATAAAGTTTTCTCGTGATTTACCCAGACAGAATGTGAATTTTTTTGTTTTTTTATAATAACTGGTATCTTGTAATTGTGCAAAGCGATTTTTGAAATAATTTGCATTGTGAAGTTTGTTCAAAATGCTTTATTGTACTGTAAAAAGGCAGAGCTTATTTGTATGCTGGTGCACAAACAAAAAAATCGCTATGCTAGCCCTAACCTTGGTTAGAGCTAGGGTTGCAGTTTGGGTTAGATTTAGGGTTGGACAACCCTAAATCTAACCCAAACTGCAACCCTAGCTTAGTAGTACACTAGATAGTTCTTAGTAGTTCTAGATAGTTCTAAGCAGTTCTTAGTAGTACACTAGAGGGCAAATAAGCACTACCTCGTTAAAATACCAAAATTTGCACTTTGCATTACAGTATGTATAAGGTATTGAATATTATTAGGAAGAGTGAATTCATGGACAGTAATTTATTGCAATGCGATACCGGTACTCCAGTAGCAGTATTACTGCTAGTTGCAGTAGCATAGCGGGCTATAGGCCCGTCATTGGCCCGTAGACCAAAATGCACAATTAGAAAAATACTACGTTTATCGCAGTATACTTCTGAGGCAGTTTTTTGCAGTAATATGGATAGTAAAGTAATTTAAAGCCACTTGTGGAACATGATTTTGGGGAAGGGCTAATATTGGTCAAAAATAAAACCAGTAACAACTTACTAACTAAAAATGGCTAAAAATAAACAATTCGATCGCTTGATGCAAAATGCTTAACGTAGGCTTTGTAAAAAAATTGTAACTCAGTATTTAATTCTGAAAATTACCAATCAACTCTCTCAAATCTCATTTCATTAGCCCCTACTCCCAAATTATATCTGTATCTAGCATTATAAAATACAGATGATTTGGATTAATACTTTGGAGTTTTTTCAAAGGAGGTGCCCATTTGCACTCTAGCGTGCAAATGAGCTCTGCGTATGGAGAATAAGAGAGAAAAAGTGGGTGCTCATTTGCTCAAATACTCTTTTGTTTTTTAAATTATTATCGTTAGTGGTTTGTTGGAGTTTAGATTTTGAGTTAGAGTTAAGATTAAAATTAGGGTTAGTGCTAGGGTTACAGTTTGGGTTAAGTTTAAGGTTGAACTTAGGGCTAGGATAGAGTTTTTTTGTTTGCACCATGGCGTGCAAATAAGCTCTGTTGTTTCAGATGATATGATTTTATAGTTAACTGGCTGAAAACAAAGCTATTGCTGAAGTTTTGCCATTACCCATCACTAAAGCTCGACGGATATATCTAGCGTCAGCTGATATATCTTGGCCGATATCAGGGCCAAGTCAGTATATTGTAGCGGCTATCTACCGCCGATAAAATATCGCCTTTGCGCAATTACCTTAAACTGTTTATTTTTAAGAGCAAGTACGGGTATTCTTGCGTTTAATTTGGTTAGTATGACTTGCGTTTGCAATAGTCTTTCGTTGGAGGAGAATTAGTGAAGCTTTTAGTGTCAAGTTAAGTGAAAAATATAGACCAAATTTGGTAGTTTATGAGTTATATATCGGTATTGGCATACGTCATATCGATTGAGCTCTAGCTATCACCCACATACTGTAGCTGATTTATGCATTCAGTTTAATCATGTTTTTGCAGTGCTAATTTCTATGCCACGTTTTAAAAGCAATAATCTTGACCAAACTAGGCCTAAAATTAAGTTATTATTGCAAAAATATTGCAAAATCTTCTAACGCTGGGGGCTTTGCCCCCAGACCCCCAATGGCTTCTGGTGTCTGGGGGTTCCACCCCCATACCAAAAAGCTTAACCCTCCCGTTGCAAATTTTTAGCTTTGCACCTGCCTAGTGATCAGAACTAGGAATGCAAATGCGTTACATCAAAATCTTTCGTCAATCACAAGTTCAAAAGAGTAGGTGCATGAAAGAGTAATAGTCAAAATCAAATTTTAAGTCCTTAAAAAAACAGTCCTGGAAAAGTCCTGGAAAATGACCTAAAAAAGTCCTGGAATTTGATTTTGCAGTTTCTGTGGCAACCCTGATTTAAATTATTTGATTGTTTGTTCTATCCGTAACGAAGCCATACCATTGTTTAGGCTTCCACTCTACAAAGTATGTAGCGCTGGGTTGCTGTATAAAACAGCAATCGATATCAAATTAGCTGCCATGCTTGTGATTCATAGAAACTTGAAAACGATCATAAGGAGTGAGGAAATTAAATGCTTTCCTCATATCCTGTTTTTGTGAACACACCTCGAAAGTAAATTTTTTCAGTCCATCGCTAACTTACAAGTTCATTAGCTCCTAGAAAAGAGGAAACACGTGTCTGTTTTTTTATTCAATGATTGTCAACCTAAAACTATAGGTTTTCGTGTTTTGAGCTGTAACTTAGGCCATCTTCACGGCTAGCATTTAGAAGCATAAGTTATTTATCTACACATATATTATGGTAATATATTATTGTAATATACAGTGCGAATGAGCTATCGCGACGCGTTTCGACCTTGCTTAAGGGTCTCATCAGGCGAAAAGAATAACACATATTTAAACATGCAATGATATAAAACTGCAACTAAAAATTTGGAAACAAAAATTAGCAGCAATTTAGAATCAATAAACTTTCAAACATGCAATGATACAAAACTGCAATTACCGAATTTGGAAATAATTAGGTTGACAATCATTGAATACAAAAATTTTAATGATTTTAAATTGCTGCTAATTTTTACGTATCTGTTTCTTTCATGTTATTGATTATCTTTTAGAAAATGGTCTTGAGAAGCGAGGTGAAGACGATTCCTTTAAGGCATAATTTGAAGGTTTTTTTTTTGGTCCAAAATTGGTAAGTTAAGCCAAATTATGTTACATTTATGTCATGCGAAAGGAGAGGGTAGCAGAAAGTGTCAGGATACCGTCAAAGGAAAAGAACAGCCCCGTGTCATTAACATTTCTCTAAACAGATTTTAAGCAATTGTTCCTTCTCTCTTAATGCGATTCTTCAGCTTTTAGCTATTTTATCGTGAAATTTTGTCGAGTCAAACGAGGGCATTATTTATTACTTTAACTACAAATCGATCTTAATGATATTTTGTGATGTTGCTATATAAAAAGGTTAGATCCTATTTTGTCTTCTGTTGCTTCTATATTTTTAGTCTACATGCAAACTAGCTGGAAGTTTTTTTTTATATGAGAGAAAGTCGATATATAATATTGTCAACCTATAAGCAACTAAGGTGATTTTTCACGTTGCTAAATAAGATTTTGAGTTGTTAAATAAAGCTCTAACTTTTTTTTGGATTATGGAAATTTTGATTTTTGTAGACATTTGAGCTGAGAAAGGTAAATACTGCTCTATGGAGGTAGCAAGATACACCTTTGCGTAGGCAAATGAAACACGTATTTCTTGTTGCATTGGAAACTATTATTGATTGAAGTCTTCATTGTAGAGCACAATAGTAATTGTAGAGCACAATAGTCATTGTGGAGCGCAATAGTAATCTGTAATTAATTCTGCTGTCTTAGTTCGATAAAGATTGATTTTTTCGACTTTCCTGGTTTCTTATTGCTGCTGTCGACGCACACCGAAACTTACCACAGCAGATTACCATAGTTTTAAACATTAAAATTAAAATCCTTCAAAACCCAACAGTCTGTTTCACGCGTATATTGAATCTGAAGGATGTATCTCATTCAAATAGATCAGAGATCGGCAACCTACGGCACGCCAAGGCATTTTACCCGGCCCACGACCTTTTTTCTTTTTTCAATGATAGATATGCAGCATCAAACCGCCGAAATGATTCTTATCCCCTGGCGAAAACCTTTTTTGTGGTCTTGGCCACCGATTCGTCAAAAAAAGGCCTGCATTTTCGGCGAGAACCTTTTTTTTTGTCTTTACCATCGATTTGTCCGGAAAAAGGCTAGAATCTGGTGAATACCTTTCTCTTTTGGTCTGCTGAAATGGTTGCGGCCCGCTGGAACCTTGTAAGGACTGAATGTGGCCCACTAGTTCAAAAGGTTGCCGATCCCTGAAATAGATGGTACACCTCTGATGATCAGTCTAAATAAAATTTACTCCTGGTGATTTCTTTATTTATTTGGAGAAGACACAGACTAGCTTTTGATTCCATTTACGGGTGAAACAGACTGCCGAGTTTAAAGGATTTTAACTCCTGTTACTTTTATTGTTTAACGTTATTGAGCACTTTTTGAAACCTGATATCAACCACAGATTGAAGGTTTTTTCTCGATAGTTAGTGCTGCTATGGAGTTATAAACCTATACAATTGACTTTGACTGCTAGTTGTGTGTAGCTCATCAGTATCATATGCCACGTGCTGCGAATTCATTTTGCATAGTCAATCTATTACGTTTTCGTGTTAGTGGGAAAAAATATTTAGTACCCAGCTTGGTACTCTCTCCTGCTTTTTTTCATCTTTTACTCTTACTCTTCTCTGGATGTTATAAGAGGAGACACATTTGCTTCTCGCCCAAAAACAGCAAGAAGAGACGTGGGCTGGTTTTTGACCTGTATTTTTTTTCCACGTATGTGGGTTGTGGGTTTAGCACAATAAACGTCATATCGTTTATTTTACGCAGTCTAATAAGGTGAGGATTTGTCCCGAACGTTTGAAATTTGTCGTAGGTTAGAGAACCAGTATTGTTCATGAAAACAGCATAAGAACATGTTTACCGATTTTAAACTCTAATATTTTCACTAATTAGGGACCGAGTTAGCTATATGTAATCCGTTACGCCCAAATATTTTTTGGAACAAATCATAATCATAAACTTCTCTAGTTCTATGGAAGGCTCGGTTAATGATTGTTTGCAAAGTTTCTAAACAAGTAGTATTTTAGTTTCCAGTTTCCTGATTTTTCGAATGTAATTTAAGTTATGTCGTTTCCTCTTTCATTGTTGCTAAACAAAGGAACTAATCATGCTCTCAATCACTGAGCGAGCAACCGAATATTTGTTTACCGCTTCGCCGTTTTTAAGCTGATTTTACTAACGTAATAGGCTTTTACAAAACAGTATTTTGAATAGTAAATTACAGTAGTGTTGTGTTATTCTTTAGATTCATTGGTTTATTTACGATTAGGTGACTTGAATGTACTTTGTACATTTTTGAAAATTACTAAGAGGCACTTAATCCAGCATGCAATGCTTTTTTAACATAGTCATGAATTAAAGCGAGGGGATTCAAGACCCTGAAGCAAAATGACTTGTAAATTGTGGCTGGAGATTAGTAATACATTCGCTTTCCAGAAGAACTTATTTTCTGCTCAAAAAATTGTGGAAAAAGATCTTCGTGATTTCGGCTGAGACATAGATAAAAAGCGCTCGTTTTCGGGGGAAATTCTTTGTTACTCTGCTAAAAGGCGTATTACCTTTCCAACTATTTCCTTCTCCGCTACATTTTGATTGATTGATTCATATTTGTCCTCCACTCAAGACGAGGCGACGGTAGCGCTTTTATGTCGACAAATCGACTTCACCCGCATAGAAGTTGACCGCATTCCAAGCTTTCCGGTTGACGTTTAACTTCTTGCCGTGTAAATTTGCTGACAATTTTAAGTCACCAAGCAGAGATAATCTCGTAAAACGTCTTATCCAAGGACACAATAACGTGACCAGGGTGCGGGTTGAACCGAGATCATGCGATCAGGGTTGTCGTAAAAACGACGCTCTCGGCCACGCTGTCATCATATACTTTTTTTCGAATAATCTTTATCTACGTTGTCAATCTATCAAATTTGTCTACGTTAGACAAGTCTTTGTCTATGCTGCAAATTTAACACAACATTTTACAAGATAGAGTGATGTTTCACTGCTACTCGAATCGTGACTGGAGGTATGTTCGGTAAAGTTCGGTAAAATTTAAATGTGGCCTGATTTTTGAATAAGCTGTAAAGTAGCATTTGAGCTATGTGGAGTGGTACGTCCATAAAGTGAATGGTTTATTTTATTTAAAAAATATTGCAAAAGTTGGTTATTATTGCGTATGCATTTAGAAAATACGTGAATTGTTAATGTGCGGAAACATTAAAATTGCACGTTTTTACATAGAAATTTAATTAAATATATTGCTTTTATTACTTAATTTGAATTGCCCATGCTCTAAGGTCAATTCATGTAATTAGAGTTGAACAATAGAGTTACGATAGATTGATCGGCTTCACAAACACATGACTCGTGATAGCGATTAATTTTTTTAGCTAGTCAGCGTTTTCCGTCAGCATGCGTCGAGTCATTTTCAACTTTGTCATTGTTTCTTGTGAGAAGCACTGATTTTTTGGGGGGGAGTACCAGGCCTTAGGAGTACACAAGCAATCAAGCATGCTCACCAAACCTTAAAGAAAACACTTTGATGTGGATTCCTTTCTTTGCATTTAGCCTACTTATTAGAGAGACTTTGAAGCATTGTTTGTCGGTTTTCTGTCGTTTCTTATTTCAAAGTTCTCTCGAGCGAGTTTTTTGTTTAGTTTTTCCCTCTTAAATGTATTTCGCCTTGCCTGTGTGGCAGCGAAGTTCAAATATGAAGGTTAATACATGAGATGCATCCAGTCTATTTCGTTAAATAGGGAACAAAATACGAATTTAGTCCAAGCCACTACTAGGGAATTTTTTAATTTTGCCCCACTTCGCAATTTTTGTTTCCAACCTGTACCATCCAGTGTCCAATGGCTTGTTTGTTGGTTTATCGAATTTTGCCCTCCTAGTTTATGCTTGACTTATAGTGATATTTTGTAGTTAATTTGCACGGTTAAGCTTTGGGTGTTATTCAATAGCTTACTTAACCACGTGTGTGCTGGACAAGCCAAAATATTTAACTCTTCTAATAAAATTTGGCACTTGATTCAATTTTTGAGTTACGAAGTGTAAACGATAGCCACTCGAAGGGAATTTTTTAATTTTCTCCAATCAATTAATGCGGCTTGTAATTACTACATTTACGTTAAACTGGAATCTAAATGAGGTCTAATCTCATCTTTTGATTATAGTAATTGAGGCGTTGAATAGTTAAAACTATCGCAGTTTGGTTATACAAGAGCTCTGATAAGTTTTCTCGCATGCAGAGATAGTTCTTAAGTGCAAGGTCATTGACACCCAAATTTGTCAAGCGTGTCATTAGGAGTGCACTAGCCGAGTGGTTTGTCGCTGAAGTGCTGAATATGTTCTTCTAGACATACTTTTACGGCTTAAAATGGTAATTAGATTACAAACCAGGCGAAAAATAACTTAATTAAATTTTAACCTACTATAACTGATTTAACAGTTCTAAATCTTGAGTTCTTGACTACTAATTAACTTGGTTCTGTGGATTATGATCCTCGGGGGGTGGTAGCAATTTGCACAAAGTAATGGTTTCAAAAGACACACAACAATGGAATTGGAAAACTTTCTTTTGGTATTTGTTAGGTTTGTTCTTGTCGCAGATTTGGATAGATTGTTAGATTTGGATGCTGTGTGACATGCATAGCAAGATTTTCGTATTTGGGTGCATCCAGTGTTGTTTGATATGTGTGTGTGCTTGATTAGAACCACTTTCAGAAAAAGATTTTCTTAAAAATTACTCTTGAGCAATGTCTCGACTAATTTTATACGTGGTGCTGAATTGGGCTGATTTTACATAAGAGTTGGTAAACGTATTTTCTAACGCGGCTCAGGTAGCATTTCGCTACTCTATAGCTGTCCTTAATTGTATATATGCAAAATTTCCACTCATAAAATTCGAAAAAAATATAGGGATTTCAATTGTTTGCCGTTTAAGAGCATTTTTACAAACTTTGTTTTTAAACTGTGATGTATTTAGCCTAAACAACTTTTTACATCATTTTTTAGGAAATCATGTTGCTAAAACTTTATTTTGAAGGGGTATTTTTTTGGCCACAAATGCAAGTCAAGTGCAACTCCGACAATCCAATGAGTGATGGTCGATAAGATTCACCATCATTTTTCTTCACTGCTTTTTCAAACCCTGAGGTTATTCTCATTTGGCTCCTAGGACCACAAAATATGCTGTTTACACTTAGCCTAGCACATAAGAAACGTTTTAAGGCGTGTTTTCACTAAGTTTAAACCACAACAGTTTAAAACTAATTAAAAGTTGATGTATGACAAAATTCTTCTAGAAAACAGCCTCAAACTAAAAATCCTAAATTATTTTCTTAGCAGCATGTTTTTTTTGTGGGGGAGGAAGGCTGGGTTAATGGGAGTAGCTGGGCACGTGATAGCGTGGTACATTGGAATATCACTCCATGGAAACCACACCATGTGCTGGAGAACCTGGGAGAGAAGAGGCCATTTCGACAACAATCGAAGAGTGGATACCCCATTACCGCACAGGCACCTATTGCTGATAGTTACCCAATCGGACGCCTCATACAACCACTGTATGTGGGGCTGCTGTTCTACACCGTAAAAGTACGAGGCTTAACGGCTTTTTGTCATATTCCTTGTCCCTATGTAGGAGATTGGCAGCCGCCAGTGCTCTTGAAATTTCGGACCTGGTACATGAACCAAAGCGAAAAGTTTTGTGCTTCTCAACCGAACAACTTTTTCAGATTTAAGATGAAGACAAAAAAAAGTATTCGATCAATTTGGGTCATTTTTTCGATTTTGCCGTAGACTACACAATTTAATACTCTTCCGAATATTAGGTGAAGATCCAAAAAAGCTCCTCAAACCTCCCCACTCCTACTTGGCTGTGAGTTACGCGAAGTTGTGTTTGTAGACATGTTACGATATGTGCTTTTACATCAAGCTTCAACCCGTACGGGCCTTTTAAATCAGCGCTGCCCTCCAAAAAATTTCGAGCCTGGGCATTCCATATCCCTTTGCCCCCTTCCAACTGCCCTGGTAGCAACTTGAAAGATCGGTGAATTGGGCCTAAGCAGGGATTGTCAAAGCAAAGAGATCTTATGTTACTTCAAAACCTGGTAAAAATACTGTTTGTAATGTGGGTTTGACAAGTTAGATTTGAATCAAGGCGCTCCACGCAGCTTTAAATTTGGAGAATGATCACTAATTACAAAATGCAAAAAGATGAAGTAGCTGCTACATGTTGCTGTAAATATAGCTCTGACCCTTGGTTGTTCAGGTTTGCGGAGGAATAGGGAAAAATCCAGCTCTCGGTTGTGAGTTTTAGTTTGACACAAAGTGAATAGTTTATTGAACTGAGATTATGTGTTGTCATTTCACAGAGAAGCTTTTCAAATATTTATGAGTGAACGAGAGTTCATTAAGCGTGTTGTGATTATTCCTGTTTTAGTTCAATTTTATAAGTCGTTTTGCGGTTTTACAGGCACACCGGCATTACAGCTGGAAAGCGTGGCGAAAAACAATTGAATAAATTGGGCCTTTTCAATCAGTTTTGGACTGATTAACAGATTAACGACAGATAGCTTCAAATCAGAGATATTTTGCTGCATTACACGTGTCGATGTTTCATTATATCTAAGGTGTTAGTGTAGCATTACGAATGAAATGAAACTGTGTGGTAGAGTTTGGGTTTGAACTTTAGTTACAATTTTTGATTTTTTTTAAATTGTTGCTTGATTTGCCAGATGTTGAATTTTATATATATTTTTTTGGGTAAGAATATTCTTTTAACCAAAATTAGAAAAATTTTGCGGGATTTCTCGAAATTTGTTTTGACATTAAATCAAATCTTTTTTTATACTCGCTGTATTAAGCCGAAGTGCGTAGCGAGTTTGCTGGGCCCATCCCTGCGCATCGCAGCGGTGACGAGCCGTTGGCAACACTGTGTCCGATTTGACCGGCCCAAAATTTGAACTTTTGACCTCCCGCTCCAGAGACGACTGCATTATCGCTGGACCAAGTGGCCTGTAACATAATTTTTGGCAGTAAGTAAACGTAATTTTAGGTGCTTGAATTATATATATTTTGTGATGGTTTCGGCCTAAAGGCCTTCAGTTTATTGCAGCATTCTGAAGCTCACTACTTTCCTTGTTATACGATGGTTGTATTAAATCAGTTTGAGATAGCTTTTTTGAGATTTTGCGTTTTTAATTTACTGCAGATATTAATTTATAAAATTTGACACAGCGCGCAGTTGCTAAAGGCTTGTATTTTGGGCTTCAATTTGCAAAATCATGCGAAACCAAAAGCTAATATTAAATTTGCGGCATTACAGATATTTGTTATCTCGAATTTATTTTTGGTTCAAGAGTATTTTTTATATTTGCACGAAGTCAACACGTTTTAGGATATTTTGGCATTTTTAAATGCCCTGAGCTTTATTTTGGTTTGATTGCGTTTGAAAGAGCGCCCGACTGTTTGTGTAGAAATATCGTATTAATAAAAAATTCTAGAATATATTTTGCATATCGGAGTTTCTTCCATTCCATTCTTCCAAAAGGGTCTACACCGAGATAAATGCCTCTGTCTTCCACATAACAATTAGCGGTTTACCAATGTTCCAGCACTTTCTGGGTTCCATACGTAGCAATTCAACGTCCATACGATCGATGACAAGATCCAGCAGATTGGTTGGTTACGTCCTTCGGACAACTTATAGCGTATAAATATTACTTCATGGACGAAGAATGGATTTTGCCCCGAGCATAAGTCCATGAGAAAGCTTTAGCGTTTGCATTAATTAACGTTTTTCCATCACATTCAAATGCCCCGATTTCAATTGATTTATTATTTTTGCTGTTTTTTCTTTACCCGGGCAAGATGCTTGGTGCCTACGTTAATTGATGCGTCATTTTAGACCTAATGGTGGGTAGGATTGATTGAAGACGTCATAAAGAGAGCAGGTGAACTAAAAGAGTCACACTAGCTCGTTTGATATTAACACGCTCTCTATTTTGCAAGTCAAACGCAGAAAATTCTCTAAAGTATAAAGCAGAAATTTTTGCTGGTTGCCGAAACGACAATGCTAACTATATTACCTATTTCATATCGCCGTAGAATAATCTTAGTATACTTATGCATGCAATAAAATCAGGCTAAATTAGAAGCATTTGGTCTATCACGTAATTCAAGTGCTAGTCATTTAATAACAGAGAGATCAATGAATTCAGCTTTAGTTGTCACGTTTTTACTCATTGATTGCCTTAATTTTCTGAATAAGACAGCAAATAAGGTTTCGTTTCTACTCATTTGTAAGCGAATTTTTGTGCCGACGATATATTTTTAGACAACAAGAACTTTCAAAACTTTCATTGAAGAATGAAGGTGTTTAAGTAGGTGAGTGTGCGAACTAAGTGATAATTTCAAGTGTATGATTTAAACAAAGTACGACTGAAATTTTAAAACAAAAATTCAAATTTGAAGTTCTGCATTAATTCTGAAAGTGGAAAAGTGTTTCAGAGGCAGCCCAATAGCAGTGCAGCAGTTTGTAAGAAAGATGAAAATTGTGTTTCAATGGAGAGTTTGAGCATAACTCATGCAAAAAACTGTAAGAGCACTAGACGTCCTCATTCCAACATGCTACTAGTTGATCATCAACATTCCACATAGCCTCTGAGCTATTCAGCACTTCACTGGTGTAATTTTCAGCCAGATGGTATTTTAGGAAGGCCAAGGAAATTAGAGCAAAAAGATATAGAAACTGTTTTCACACCGGATCGGGATGTTTCGAAAATGGATTCTAAGGGTAGTAATTTGTGTGATTGTAGTTGTTGCTTATTTATCCCATCACCGTGCAGCGTTGTGTGCTAATTGTTGGATAGTCCGCTCTCAGTTTATTGCAACAAGTACTACGTGTGTGGAGGTATCCGCAACTACTTAACATTTTCTGGTACTTTAGTATTTGTCTGAATTTTTTCGAATTCTTGTTGGTTAAAGTTGCCGTTTGCCTGATTCCACCCAGCAGAGATAATTGTGAAATAACGTCTTATAAACGAAGGATTTACAACTCAACGAACTTAATAGGAATGGAGAGATGATTGTGACTGGGAAGTGAGTTCGCGCTCATCGAGTCTTCAGCCACCCGCGTATGTGTCGAAGCAGGCGGCCTGCAGCCGTAATCGAACTCTGGTCGCATTATTGCTTCACAATAACCAGCGCGCTGTTCCGCTCGGCCATGCTGCTGGCACAAGGACACAACAAGCTGACCAGGATGCCGGTTGAACCGAGATCATGCGATCAGGGTTGTCGTTGCCCTTTCGGCCACGGAGCCGCAACGTTAGTGGGTATTTTTCAATTGGGCTTTTGCATAGCTAGTAAAATAGGTGGATAAGTTGGACTTTATTTTAACCGTTTTTGCCGACACAAAGCTATGTGTTGTGCATTGCGTGCATTGTGCAAGCAAATATGTATTTCGTAGAGCGCCCGAAGCAATTCGCTGTTTCCTCGCGTCCAAGCCTTATAAATTTATAGGTTTGTCAATGGTGTTTTCCTGAAAAATTTGGGCCTCTAGCATAGTTAGCTGTATGGAGCCATGAGCTACTAGTTTCTGAAATGAGGTCGATCATAATTTCGTCACAATAGCATTTTGTTTCTCATCACGCAAGCTAATAATCGTTAAGCCCTTGAAAGCAAAAATTGATCCGCATATTGATTGTAATAAAACATTAGAAATGCTGCAGCAAAGAAGATCATAATTACTTTTTAAAGGTGGAAATTAAGGTTACATAATGTTCTTGATGTGCGTTTATCGATTAGTTTTATCTGCCTAATGTGCCAGGTGTTTAGTTTTTAATATTGATTTAGTTATTATCAACCCTATTAAATTAGAAAGGTTTGGTGTTTCAACTAGAACAGTTAGTAAGGTCCAAGAAATAAGCTTTTTGCTACAAAAAACTGTTTGAAACATCGACTAGATTATTTCCTGTTGCTTTTTTTCCTTTTCTTCTACTGTGCATCATCTGCACAGCTTACATTATGAATAATATTATTTCAAAAATTAATGCTTTTAGGTCGTTGTGAAAATGACGAGAACAAGGAGCGCCTTGACTAGTGTACCTCAAGGTTGTTCGGCGCTCCCTAGACTCAGAGATCGTATACGATTTAGTATGTATTTTTTGATCGTGTTGTTTATACGCTTACTTATTTTATTTTATTTATTTATTTTTTTTCGATCATATGTGGCTGAGTTTGAAAGCAAAATTTACTTGCTCATGTTTGTCACTCAATGCAAGCGTATAATTTTTAAGAATTTAAAACTTTTTGAAGGCATTTTAAGCTCATCTGAAAGCAAATAAAATGCATAGATAAATTGTAGGTTTACTATCAAATACAGCACTCGCTTTTCGACTAATGAAGAGAAAGGATGATAGTATCGTTGTCATGTTATCGATTTGCTTGCAAATCAAGCGCTTTGACGTCTGTGCAAAATAAGTTTTCGTTTTCAAACCACGAACCTAAATTATTGATCAATTAAAATAGTGAATGTTTCGGCTTACACCTACAAGAATATGACCTAATGTTACTATCTTACAAAAATTTTTAAGCTGCATTTAAATTACCCTGCATCACAGCAATTATTTTAATTAGATTTGACAGACCGGCCAGTTGGTCGATCGGTAACGCTTTCGTCTCTGGTGCTGGAAGCCTTAGGGTCAAATTTTAGACCGGTCAAATGGGAGACAGTGTTTCTAACGGCTCGCCACCACTGCAACATTCTTCAAAAGGAAGCTATGTTGCCTGGGCACCATGACGCGAAGATGGGCCCCGCAAACTCGTTACACAATGCAGCGAGTTTAACGAAAGATTTAATTTGACTTTGTGGTTTGATAAATATTTTGTTATATTCAGTTTACGACAAATAAGTGAATGAAATTGAATTAAATGGAAAAAATTGACTTATCTTTGACGAATATTTTCATAAGCAATTTCTTTCATCGCTTTATTGACATCTTTTCTGGTAAATTAAAAATCTTGATGGTGGTGACGTCGCTTAAGATCGAAGTAATTGACTAATTCTGTGGGATTGGCAATCAGTCATTTTCAAAAAAAAGCTTGGAGCGATTGTTTCACTGGAAATTTTGAGTTGGATAGAATAAAAAGAAAACGGAAACGCTCATCTGCACATTCCTCATTTTTCTTTTTAAAGAGTCAGGATTAGGATTTGCGTTGGAGTTAGTTTTAAGGATTGATGTTCGGGTTAGGTTTGTATCAGAGTTAATGAAAAACTAGGCAGAATTTTTCAATAAAGCTTGCCAAAAAGTTAAGCTAGCAAAAAATTGCACAAACAGTCTACTATGCATCACTAAGCAAGCAGCAAAAGAGGCATTGAACGCTTGATAAAAATTTTTAGAGTTAAAAATAAGTGAATGCAGTGTCAATTGGTCATCCATTAAAAGTGCAAATTTTTTGAATTTCTTTTTCGATGTTTCAGCGACTAGAAAATTCTTACTCTACTGTTTATTTTCAAAATACAACTGGTCAGTGTCCTTAACTGATTGACCGATGATTATCTTTAGGCATAATAAGCATTTTAATAGAATGCATTCCTGACCGTTTTACTCAGTCATTGAGAAATAGAACAGCTGGCACTGTATTGTTTTACGACGAAATTTTTCTTATGCTTTCTCAGTGCAGAATATTTGCAGCGGCCCCCAGGGGTACGCCAGAGACAACATTGGCATTCCATGTGCAAATGGCGCGTCCACCTTTTGAGTGGTGACTAATGAGAAAATCAGGACATTGCTGAGGTTCTAAGGTGTGACACGGTTGCACCATGCTGTCATGGGTGCACGACAACTGGCCGCCAACATCAGATAACAGTCAGTTGTTGTTGGTTCGGCTGCCATTCACAGCGTCGGACCATGCAGTTCCATCTAAACAAACACCCAGGTACCAGTTCTGAGCTCTGCTACATTTTTCCGAAAATGTTTTTCAACGTATATTTTTACGCAATCTTTTCAAATCACAAACTGCAACAGCTAAGGGAAGGGAGCAAAGTTGGAAAAAAACATCTTCAAATTTCAACCTCACTACAGCTTAGATTAAGGTGAAACCCGTCGTCAGTGAGTACAAAGTTAAAGATTCCAAAAACAAAACTCAAAACAACATGCCGTAGCTTGTTGATATGATTAGACTTGATTGTGATAATACTTAAAATTACCATCCATAATTTTGCATTGCTTGCACGAATTTCGTTATTGACGCACATCAAATAGCTATGATTGCCAAATGAAACCACATATATTTCGCTTAACGCAGAAATTGGCAATTATTCAATATCTCTATCACGACTCGCTAATCATTTTGGGGTCAAACAATGTAATATTTTAAGTATTGTAACAACTGAGTATTGAAATCGTTAAATTTGTACATTTTAACTATCATTTTGTAACATGTGTTTTAGATATTGTGACAACAGTGTCTTAAAATTGTTGAAATGTATACATTTAAACCTTTTTTTGTAGCTTGAAATATTTGATTAAATCAGAATCTGATTTCGAACTATTTTGGGTAAAATTATTCTATTAAAAGCTAAGTAATTGCATGTTTGATGTTATTAGTTGATAATTTGATAACCTATTTTTCGGTGTAGTCTTGTTTCTACTTGAAACAGTTATGCTCTAGTGGTCACAAATGCCGTGTAATGGTAAGAAGTGTTTACCTGAATATATTAGCTTCGCGGCCATATTATCTGCGATTTGTTACACTGTAAAGATACCATCCAAACTTTGTTGTGATGAGACTTTAAATAAGTATAAACTGCCTTTGGCGTTTTACGTGGCCAAAACTATCTTGGTGCTGAATGTTAAAGCTTTATTAAAATTGATTTTATGCATCTAAACTGGTCCTATTTGCGCTTTTAAGTGTGTCACTGGATATGATGGATTAACTCATCGGTTGCGATTGAAAAATGGCCAAAAGTTATTTATTTCAAATAAGCTTAAGTTTGCTGGCAATAAACTTATAGGTTAAAGTGGAAGTTTGGCAACTTTTAGCTGATTATGTTATTAACGAACTGTAAAGGCAGAAATTATAAATCGACATGGAAAATTTGGCAACGTCTAGCTGATTGTGCTTTTGACAAACTGTAACTGCAAAAATTTTTGGAGATTGACACTACTACAGGCGCTGTTTCACACTGGTAGACTTCATCAGCAACTTAAGTACTAGTACTATGAAGTAATATTATGCTTTGGTAAATAGCACTTACTGTTGACGCGACGGTAAAGAATCTGAGTCTTAAGGTTAAGAGTTTGATTCTCTGTGTCGTTCAAACTTTACATTGGCAAGTAATTTATGTTTCTGTTTCAAATAAATTTGTGTTTATTTCAGGTCTTTGGTTTAGTTTACTAGTAATGCATCCGAAGTGTAGAATTTGTTAGTTGAACTAAGGATTAAGTTTGTTTACGTTTTACAGTACAGTGTTACATCTTTATTATGTTTTTTTAGTACAACGGTATTCAACCAAAATTTCGCACTGGCAATCTTGTTTTCTCATGATTTTCGTTGTGTTCCAAAGTTAGTTTAGTCCCTCTTTAAACCGCAACTAATTAAAGCGTTATCAAAGAAAGACTAAGAAAGTGTACGTGTCGGATTAAATTTAGTTTTGATTGTACAGTAAATGCACACAAGTGCATTAAATTGTCACTGCTTAATTGAGCTTCTTTTCATTATAATGCCTCCCAGTACCAGGTACGTATCAATTAGTTTATTAGATAAACAGTTGAGCAGTTTTTAGCTTAAACCAGAGATTATAAACTAATATTTAAGTCTTCTAGCAGTACAATTAGTTGAAAAATACGTTTATAATTTCTTTAAATTTAGTTTCTAAGTCAGTTTCAAGCTAAAAACACAAAATATAGTTTGTTTGTTTGTTTTTTTTCAGCAAAAAAAGATTTAAAGTAATCAAATTTCGTAATTTAGAGCAGCAGAATTTTTAAAACTTCAGAATTTCCTGCTGGATTTGCATAAGTTTGCGATTTTGTTACAAATCGTTCTCAATTGCTATTACAGTACATCGTTTTTCAGCAAGTTGCTTTGACCAGGAGACAGCGAAGATACCATTCGATTTTCGAGTCAAGCTACTACCTCTACCACTGTGGAGGTTTCACTTTGTCTCATTTTAATGCTAAACATCAAGCAGGAAAGCTGTGAATACTAATTTTCATAGTCTTTGATTTGACCCGACCTGGAATCAAACTAGAATTTATCGTTTTAGAGCAGACGCTCTATGTAATCAACCACTGATCTGCATTGCAAAACCTTACAGGTAGGCTGGAAGCAGTAAAGCAACATTGCTTCCTATCTTGATTGTTGCTTTACAGAGATCTTACTTTATTTTTTTACAGTGACCTTGGTATAAGGT
This sequence comes from Trididemnum nubilum, assembly GCA_963965965.1. Lineage (NCBI taxonomy): Eukaryota > Metazoa > Chordata > Ascidiacea > Aplousobranchia > Didemnidae > Trididemnum > Trididemnum nubilum. Next base: position 36,293,664 of record OZ014489.1, read on the forward strand.
TAGATTATTATGTTGTGTGTTGCTTAAGAAGTGTGTAAATTTTTTAATTTTCAATTTCTGTGAGAACAAGACGGAGATCTCAAATATGTTGGTAAGTTCATTTTCATCGTCAAACCAGACAAAACAATTTTTTTTTTGATTTCAGTTAAATTATTCATTCCAGTTTATATCCTAAGATGCACTGACTCTGTCTCATACCGTTATGATGCTACATCGCTCGTAGGTTTGTTGTTTCGATCAGAAATTTCGGTCAAATGTCGGGATTTGCACGTAATTTTTCGATCATTTCGTAATTTATTTCGGTCATTTTCATTAATGTAGGTATGATACGAAATCTTGAAGTTAAAATCGTGCAATTTTTTTGGTCATTTTGACCGAATTGACTTGATTATTTCGGTCATTCATCAAAAATCTAAGTCAATGACCAAAAAACAAAAAAAGAACAAACCTAGGGGTGCTAATTAAGGCCAGGTCGGCAAGTGAAATGATTGACTTCAAAAGCATCGATCCGACAGTAGATCTTACCAGAAAGACTCGAATGTTAAATTCTAATCCGACTGAGAAAGGCTACCCGTTGTAAGACCGAGTTATCTGGCTGATGTGGTTGAGTTTTATATCACATCGAGAACGATCGCTCGAAAATTTAACTTTATTATTTCCGTAAGCTTTATACAACATTACTGTTACAAGTAATCTTCATTTTGCTGTTAATTCCTTGTAACCTCTCTTTAGAAGAACCTTCCTTGTTTCGTTCCTGCGTTTTGTTTCTGACATGGACCAAGGAAGGACAATCCATGATTCGAATCAAAACAATCTACTAACACTTCTTGGCAATTTTGGATCCCAAGGTGACTTCTCGGCTCATCTTGAAGACGGCAAGCAATCCGTTGTCGCCACAGCTAATACTAACGAAAATCCAATCACTGTTCATACTTTGTTAAAGGTATTGGGGAATAGTAATTACAGTTTCCTTTTTGATTACCCCTTTGCTTTGGCCAGAAGATAGTGATGTCTTGCAGTCTTCGAGTTAAGCTGCCATTTTTAGTCTACTACACCTATTTTGATCGTGAATATCAACCAAAAAAGCTGTAAATACCAATTTTTGACTCGAAATCAAATCCTAAATCTTTAGTTTCCGTGATAAATACTGTATCTCCTAGGCCAGCGGAGGAACACTTGCATATTCTGAAAATTTACTTGAAAAAAAAAAAACTGGCCGCAGACGATTTAAAATAATACGGAATTGGCACCTTGAAATTTTTCGTAGAATGAAGCATCGGCGATATTATAACGATATCTTACTGCCAGAAAAACCTTTTTATTTTAATTTGTTTGTTTTGGTTCGTTCTAGGCTGGTCCTTCTCATTCGGACATCAGTGATTCTCAAACCATCCCTGGTACTGATTCAATTAATGACATTCCCATTACCGGTAAGGCATTTGATCATATGCTGGCTATATCATATATGGCTATATAGGTTTTTTGTTACATTATTTCATTAAAAACAACAGTTGTGAGAAGACTAAAACACACACTGGTGTGTTTGCAATGTCATGTTTGCATTAACGGCTTAAAAAAACGAAAAACTCTCAGCTCATTTTTTTATCGCAAAAAAAAGCGGCAACTAAGATAAAACATATCGAAGTACCTTAAGTAAGCTGCAAATGCACTGTCATGTGGTCTTGTGAGTCAAGCGAATAGCTGAATACGCAGCTGCTGTTTCTGGTAATTTTTACTTTGCTGTTTTTGGTTGTAGACTAGTTTCTAATCCTTTCTTCTTTCAGATTCAGATCCTGTAGCACTCAGCATTCGAAAGAGCGTTTCTCACAACAACATCCGCAAAACTATCGACGAAATTGCGAGCAATCAGCGGTCTCTCATTTCTGCCAGCATGCCCCAGAACACCTTGTTGCAGACAGCAGTTTCAAATGTGCCCGGAAATTCCAACAGTAATGAGTTTATATCCGCTCAAAGCAACTTAGAAATGATTCAGCCTGGTCACAACTTATACCAAGGGCAAGAATGGACTACTGGGAATATCACTAGTGGAAATACAGTGGGAGAAATTTGTCAATCTTCTGGATATAACGATACAAGGCAGTCTTGCATACCGGCTACAGATATATCAACTACTTCGTACCCTAACGCAAATATAACCAGTTGTTACACAACAAATCAAACACAGGGAAATGATTTTCAAACTCAACAAGAGCAGCAGTATATGGCACAAGATCCCAATCAACTTGGTCAGTTCCTACAAACAGCCCAAATGCCTCTGCAAGGGTTCGATCCTCACCTAAGTCAAGATACTTACACCAATTCTGCTCCAGATATGGTCTCCATGTCTACTTATGACAAGGTTAGTATGGAAAAATAATTAGTTGTTATGCGATGTATTAACACAATAAATTAATTATTGTTGACTAAAAAACAAGATGTGCTAAGTTTTGGAATTGTAAAGGTAAGTGTGAAACTGATTAACAAGCTAAAACTTACAGTTTTGAAATCGACTTTGACTTTTCCGCTCAATGTTGGTGGTTAATCGAGCAGAAATTTTAAACTTTGTTATTTTATGCAAATTTTTTCATTTTGTGTAATTTCTGTTGTTGCTTTTTATTAGATGGACTCGTACAACCAAGCTTCATTGTACAGTAGTGGCGTGCAGGGTTCCAATCCACCACAGTACTCGACTCATATTCCCCAGCCCGTTCCAATGTCTTACGGAAGTGGTATGCAGGCTGGTCTAGCTGGTGAAACCTACCATTTACAAGCTCATGAATTATATTCTGATATGGGTCGGGAAGACGTCAACATTGGTGCCCCCAGCAATGAGAAGAAACTTACCACCACCCCTATTCCTTCTGATGCAGAAAAAATGTCCAGCAGTAGTAGCATGAGCAGTAGCAGTCCTGGGGAATCACCGAACCCCCAAACAGATCCAGATCAAAACGTGGTAGTGGCCAGGCATGGCGGCCCTAAGCAAGCTTTTCCAGTTCCTGACCAATCCTACAACCCCTATTCCAGTGAAAATCTAGCCCCTCAATCTCTTAATCAAAAAGACCGGACAATGCTAAACCAAGTTCCTACCAACCCAACCCTAAACACTGGGATGTTATACGTGAATGAAAATGTCCAGAATCAAATTCCTGTGCCTGAGAATGTAATTGAAATTACTGAGCCCTCGATTGACTATCATGTAGTTGAGCCAGCTCCTACACAAGAGGGTATTCCCGTTTCTCCTCCCAACTCAACAAGTCACAACCAGCTGTACACTTCTAACAATGCCAGCTCAATGAAGCCTTGCTCCGCCAAAACGGATGCAAATAATGGTACGACAATGAGCATTGATTCTAATTCTTCGTGGTCGGTCGTAAGGGAAGAACGTCGAAAGCAAAAACTTGAAAAGAAAATGCAACAAACTGAGTCTCGGTCAAACACTGGCACAATAGAAAAAGTCGACAGCCAGACGCGAAAGCACTCAAAACACAAGCACAAACGTTCAAAGCATCATCAGGTAATGCCACCAAATGTCATAACTATGCCGGTTGTTAGCAACGGGTCCTCAGGTACTTACAGTGGCATGATTCCAAAGGTGACTGCAGATCCAACTAGCAATATGAAATTGAACCACAAGCCTGCTGGACCTCCAAGATCTATCACAGAAAAAGTAAAGCAGCAAATGATGAAAGACAAGCTTAAAGCACCTACTTCTTTAGCTTCAAAACGTGTTCCAGGTCAAAATGTAACCCCTCGTGAATATGCTCAGATGCCTCACACTGTGAACGCCAATACCACATCAGCTACACCCCTACCTTCAACTTCGGATGCCTTGATTCAGCCGAATTCCTATTCACACATAGCACCCTCAAAATTTGCTACACTTAATAAGGACGCGCCTGTTACGAGTACAACCTGTCGGTGGCAGACTGTAACTGCTATTGAAGGACCCAAAATGCCCCCAATGCTGTCAGAGAGAGACCGCATCCCCAAACGTGGAAGACCCTCGAAGAAAATGACGGAAATGAATTTAAAATTCAAGCCCAAAGGTTCGGAAACTAAAGTAGTTCCAGTGCCTGCTGTTAGCGACAAACCAAATGTTGCTATGTACACTATAAATGAGAGTGGAAGAATTGAAAAGTTGGAGAACAAACCGAAGCAAAACCAGCGAAGTAAAGAGCGAGCTGAAGCGTTTCAGAATGAGTTGCGAGAAATATCGAAAAAGACCTCTATACAAATGAAAACAGCCGGCGCTAAGGAGGTTGTTGGTGCTTTCAAAGCCAATTGTGTTAGAACCAGAACACAGGCCAATAACACCACTGAAAGCGAAGATGGTAAGAAGAAGGTAAAAACAAAAAACAAAGTGTTTGGTGGCGATACTTCAACATCAAAGCAGGGTTTGGATAAGGTAATGGATGAAAATGGCGTCTATACTTTTTCAGAGCTTGCAAAACAGTTTAAAATTTCCAATTCCATTTTATTCCGAGCCATTGAACAGTCACACAGAAGTAGCATGTCACGTAAGCATTCGAAATCGTCTCAAAAGAACAAAGAAAAAACTGCCGAAAGTTTGATTACAAAACCTGTTTCAAACCCTATTCCTGAAACGCCTATAGAAGTGAAAGAAACTCCAACATCAATTGTAACATCCATCGAAAAGAAAGTTGATGAAACTTTGAATAAAGAAAGGGCAAATGAACTTCCTGAGATCGTTCCACATGAAGAGTGCATTTCTCCTATTAAGCCAACCTCACTCTCGAGTGAAAAAAGTGCCGATATTTCAGGCGAAATCGTAAAACGCAAGAAGAAAAAGAAAAAGCACAAGAAGGACAAAAACGAATCTGGAAAGAAAAAGAAAAACAAAGACAAAAAGAAGAAATCAAAACGAAAGGAAAAAGCACTCTCAAACTCGCTCTACAGCTTAGAACCAAACAATGAGGTCTTCTCTAATTCAGCGACAGATTTCGTACCACCAGAACACACTTCACAACCACTATCACCACCGCAAGCTGCTTTACATCCACCACCGCTAGATACACAACAACAACTACAACAATTATCATCGCCACAACAACAACCTCTCGAAGTTCCAGAACCAAAAAAGAAAAACCTTGACAAGAAGCAAGAGAAAATTGCAAAGTCAGACGATGTTGCAAAGCTTTCTACTAGTAAACATGATGTTCCTACCACGCCTAGCAAAACACCTTTGAAGAAAATAGCTAGCCATTCAAGTCTTTCTGCTTGTGAAGACACATATGATGTTAGTGATAGTTTTTCTGATACTGAGCCTACGCCACCTATTTCTCAACCAAAACTTTACTTACCGTCCCCTGTTTCTTCCAGTTCTACAACGTCAACTCTTTCACCAACAACAGTATCTACCGTCTTTGGTTCGGGAATATCAACTCTTATGCCGACGTTTCAAGGAATAAAAGAACACGGCGGTTTGCAGCAGTTCTCAGATCATTCCAAGAGTTTAGCTGAAGCTAATCTTTTCCGCGGAAAAAAGCACAAGCATAAGAAAAAGAAGCCTGTCAATCGAGCGAAGAATGTTACTGATCCAGAGTTCCTTTCAAAAATGGAGAAACTTGCGGAAAGTTTAGTCAAACTGAGGTTGTCTTCGAATATTGCTATGCCACTGTTTGGTACTAAGACGTCGAATGTCTTCGCAAAAACATTCTCGTCGTCTAACGTGTACGATCAACAGAAAACTGATTCTTTGTCGTACAGAGATCCAAATGCTGCACGTTCCAAACAAAAGCAGAAAAAAGTAGATCAAAGCGGATATAGTCTTCAAGACGATACACGATCCGTTTCGTCTGAAATGTCTGTTTTCTGTCGCTCTGTATTCTTTCAAAATCATGGCTTGATTAAACCATATGAAAAACCCACTGGTACAAATCTTATGAAATCTTCTGTTAATCACGATTCCATGACGACTCCTAAAAAGAAATTCGAGTTTGCCAACTCTTCTGATAAATCAAGTATGTTTTCAAAGACTACATCCAATAATGCTTCACCTTTTGAAGCGACTGAATTAACTTCAAGAAAATCTTCAAAGGAGTTCCCCAAGGATCTCTTTTCGGAACCTCCAAAGCAAACAGCTTCAGATAGTTCTCCAGTGAAACCTACCAAGCGCAAGCGAGGTTGGCCAAAAGGGAAACCTCGAGGATTGCGATCTAAACTGCCTCAAAATCCTCTAAATGATTTATCTTCCGAAAAAGAAGTTTTCCGCAATAAAACAAAGGCTCTTCGTAAAGTTTCATTGAGCGATGCTTCGCCAGCTTCATGCGCGTCAAAGAAAGCACCAAAAGAAAAGAAAGTAGAGGAAGCAAAATCGACTCCAAAGCCGGACAAAGTAAATGAGAAACTAAAGCATCTCGAAGAATCTTCATCAGCTAGTGTTAAAGTCACAACTAGTCCCGTTTCGACTCCCATTAACCAGGACCTGGTTAATCATATCAAGGCTGTAATAACAGCCTCTCTATCGTCATCCGTTGTATGCTCAGACACAGTAGCTAAAACAGTTGATAATGCTGTTGCTAGCTACATGCAAAACATGGAAACACTTCCTGATTTTTCGAAAACAGCTCCTCTTTCAGCTTCAAAAACAGAAAAGGGTCGGAAAGGGCGACCCAGGGAGAAACCGTGTAAATATCCCAAGGCTTTTGATAAAGCGTGTGATGTTTCTGATGCCAGCAAGGTTTCGGAGAAGCACCCGAAGAAGCTCTGGGCATCCAAGCATCAAGGTGTGGCTGAGGAATCGAACATAACCGCTCCACAACCACAGAAGCAGAAACGAGGTCGACCTCGAAAATATCCTAGTTTAGACGGTGAACCTAGTGCTAAATTACACAAGAAATCATCGACAAAAACCTCTAAGTCTAGAGAACTAGCAACCACGAAACGCTTGTCTGAATCTTACATCACAAAAAAGACTTCAAAATCTCTAAAAACAATTTCACGAAATGAAAAAACAACATCCGGCACAACTATTATACCCGGTTCAAAACAAAACTCGATTGCGATAAAAAAAAAGATTATTCCAATCACCGAAAATGAAGAGTATAGCAAAGAAGATGATTCTGCATTGAAAGGTGGATTTAAGAAGAGTCTGGAATCAGTAGTTGCAAAGTTAAAGAGAAAACAATCCTCCACGTCATCGCTTTCTGGATCAGAATCTCCCGTAGAAAGCCAATCGCCTACTTTCCAAGTAAGAACCTCCAGGGTTTTATTGCACTAGTAGATTAAATACCCTTTCCGTTAGGGAAATGATTTCTTAAGATGACAGACCCACAACCGCAAACAGCAACAGATTTTCTTGATACGAGAGCATCTACATCTATTAGGTTGCTATTTTGTGGGTAGGCTATCACGACAGACATGTGGTGGTTTATTTGTTTTTCGACTTCTTTTTTAAGTAAAATAGTTATTTCACTGTAATTCGGGATACGACAGCGAACATTTATATAGGGCCTAACGACCATTGGTTAAAATTGGTAAGTTATCAATTCAGATTTTCGGTTGTCTTTAATCCTTAAAAAGCTTCGCCTTTGCCCTTAATCGAGCTTATATGCCGTTTTCGCAGTGACCTCTTATACGTTGTTTTGGTCCGTTTGCAATCATTATCTTAGTCGAAGTGTTGTTTAGTTGTTGTTAATATGGATTTTTTGCAGTTAGTCACTTAGTATACAGTAGTTTATATAGATTTTCAAGTTTTCAGACTTTTATTGAAATTCCTTCATTCATCGTAAGTTATTATTTTTCAGTTGGAATAAGCCCGTTTTTTCTTTAATTTACACGTTTTTTTTCTTTTAGTCGAGTAATTTAAGCAAACTAGTCACCTTAATATGTTTGTATTTTTTGCTATATAGGACGATGCAATCAGTGCAGAGCCGCTGGATGAACTACCTCAACACCTTTTAACTTCATCAAGAAAACGGCGGATTCCTGCGGAATTAGATGAATCCGATAAACCAACTAGGAAAGAAAAAATCACCAGTGAACCGCTGAGAAAAAAGCAGTGCACAAAGTAAGTGCCATTCCTACTGTAAACTTAGTACACTTTTTTTTTAATGAGAGCATTTAGCATGTGACCTTTTACCTACTTACTTCAAAATTTTGCTTGGGCAAAAAAGCGTAAAGGCCTAGTCATATTTTGGAATCGTAGTGGCAAAGAGCCCCATTGAAAATTATTGAAAAATATTTCATTACATTTTTCATAATTTGTTTGTGTCCTATGGTGCTGAAAGTAGAACGTTTGGCGACTGGTGTACTTTACCTCGGGGTTTCAACAAATTTTTGTTGTTGTTGCATGAGTGTAACTTTCGATTTCATAAACTGTTAATGTTCATGCCGTGTGATATTTAAAAATTAAAATTGGCGTCTGTAGATCAAAATGTAATATAATCTAAAGGTAGGTTTGATTACGGACTCATGACGTCAGAATATATTGATTCGCCGTTTTCACTGCTTCCCTTGTTCAATTAGCTTTTTGTGCTAGGCGAAAAGTAAGCGAAATCGACTTACATTGCGTTGAGTAGCGTAGATATGGGGGAGCATTGTGCTATGGCCCATCGCCCCTCTTTTGGTATGTGATAATCGTGTATTGTGTGCATTGTGTTACTAAAACTTAGCGATGCTCTCTTTAGAGCAGACCGGATAACCAAACTTGTATGCGACGTAAAATCGATAAAAATTGTGGATCCTCTGTGATTAAGACCATTTCTTCATAATTTGTTTTGGGAGAAAGACCCCCCTTAACAAACTCCTGTCTACGCTACAGATTAAATGATTACTTACTTACTTGGAAACTTACAACAGTAACCTGGAAAGCGTCTCAGTCAACGCCAAACTTTTTAAAACTAATTAAATTTTCAACGTGCGATAAAATACGAGTCATATATTTTTGTTCGATGAAAAACTATGTATTTTTTTCAGTGAACGTCGGAAAAGTTTTCCTGTTGAGAAGAAATGGCTCAAAGCTGGGCTCTACTCCCCAGAATACAAACAAAACAGGTAAGGCTTGTATTCTTTCACTTGAACAAACGTAGAATAGCGCTTTTAGATTCTGTTTGCTCTTTTTTCTGTTATTATTGCATTATACAGACAATTGACGAACGCTCAGTTCGCATGCATTATTGATAAGGACCTGTGATATTATACGTTCATACAGATTGAGAAAAACGTGGATGGATCAATAGAAAGGGTTTTATGATTTACTTTAAAATCTTCAATTGCATGATAACGAAGCAGTTTATTCAAGTTTATTAACACAATTTCATCATTAGCGAGAATTATTATACTGTTGGACTTGACAGACTTGCAGGTAAATGGAAACGCTGCACCGTTGGAACTATTTTTGTTTATTTGCATGTCGAGAGACAACAGTCGAAGTTTTTGTGTTTGTGATCCGAATGGGGTTGGGTTGGTTGGTGTTACCTGATCTCTCCAAGGGATTAGTAAGAGTATGGAGTAAGGGTAGTCGAGCTTTATCCCAATGCTTTGGCCCAAAATCAAAGATTAAAGAGGAACCTAAAGTGCCTCTCGTGAAATGCTTCTCGCGAAAGGATCCTGCACTAATGTCCCGTTCTTCACGTGGTATTAAACCCCCTGATCCTCCCTAAGGGATTAGCTGATGTGGTGAGAGGGTCCCACTGTTTGGTCACCCGAGTTGGTTTAATGTTGCAGGGTATTATTACAAAGAACAGTAGTAGATTAGCGTATTTGATCTTCAACGAATGTCTGGGTCTTGTCATCTATGACTTTTTTTAATGTAGTTTCAGCTAGCAAAAATAGTTTTTTTTACACCAGCAATGGGTTCATTCTTGGACGTCGCTTTTGTAATCTGAAACACGATTTGGCGCTAAAAATTTTTTATGTTTTATGAATACCTAGCCAGAAAAGTTTGATTGTTGAATTGCTAATCCATGAATTCAGTGACTGGTTTCTTTCAGTTTACTTACTAGCCTTGTTGAAAACGTGTCTTCGATGTAGATCCTTCAAAAATATCTATCGTCAATTTATAACTGATTTATGAATCATATCTCAAGTCACACGTGCTTGACGTAATGCAGGTTGCTGTTTTGATGTTTTATTTTTGGTGACTTTGGTTTTGTATCAAGTTTGTTAGTCATTAGCTGAAATAATCTGTCATTTAAAATTGTCTTTGCAAGTTGCAACAATTTTGAACGTCATGTTCAACTTTCATTTTAGCCTTTTGCAAGCTGTCTAAATGCCGTAATGCTATTGTTTTTGTTAATTTCTTGTGGCTAATCTTACTATTTCTTGAAAAAAATTCAGTATTTTGCAAATTTTTTTTTACTACAATCCCGACTCCTTCCACGTCTCGGCCAGATCTTGAATTCACTCTTAGAAACGTATCTAAAAATGCGTGGATTTTTCGGTGAAATTGTCCCTCTGGTTTTGTTGTGATTAAACAGCCCAACTAAGCCATTTTTAACAAGTTGTGATGCAGAATAATTGACCAAAAGATGTGAATTACTCGACGAAAATATAACGCTGCTCAAGTTTGCTCAAATTTGGATTAGATCACCCCGTCTGACCTTACTTCGTTTCAAAACCAAAAAAGAATAAAATCACTTTTGAGCGGAAGGTAAAGTAATCTGCGACCTAATTATTGCAGGCCTATTTTAGTCAATTCAGTACGCCGGAAGCTGGGAAAATTTAAGAGCCTTTTTAAGTTAAAATAAGCGAAAAATAGTTAGTTCTCGGTGCTTCAAAACCACAACTAGTCTGGAATGTTTTTGTTTATTGGCATGATATGACTTAGGTCAGTTTGGGTGCTTAACTAAACAGTTGACCTGTGAGTTTATGTAAAAAACGCCGCGACGTTTAAGCTGCTGGACTTGAAATGCATTAGGATGTTCGTTTTCCAATTTCCATTAGTGACCTACAGTATTTTGACCGGAACTATACTGATGCTTAAACATTTTGAGGCATTTTTTGCTAAGGGAGTTATTATTTCTCTAAATGATATGTACTGAAGGATTATAAAATCTAATCTAATCTTTCGTTACGTATTCACTTTATTACGCCGAAGTGTGCAACGAATTGGCGGGACCTATCTCCGCGTCATAGCGCCTGCAGGCACCGCAGCTCTTTTTGAAGAAATGTAGCAGCGTTGGCGAGCCGTTGGCAACACTATGTCCGGCTAGACCGGCCTGAGATTTGAACCTCAGATTTTCCGTTTCAGAGACAAACGTGTTACCTCATTACCAACTGGCCAGTGTTATAAAATAGGTGTAAATCATAGATTACAAAAATTGCAACGATAAAACGCAAAAATAATGCTCTAGTAGGCTGTTTTGCCGTTATTTTTTTTTAGAGGTTGGCAGTAAATTTTTTCAAGTAGATTATAGAACACACATAACTTTCGCAACAGGTGAAATTTTTGTTGAAGCAACGTATCTTAAAAGTGAACATTTTGGAAGTTATGAAAACTTTCTGTTTTTTGACTAAAATATCAATATATAAGTAGATTTAGCGTCCGTTAAGGTTGATTTTAAGCCTTTTTTGACATTTAGTTTTGCACTTCTAAGCTAAGGTGACATTTGAATTTCAATTCTTATCGTACATTGAAGCTTTAAGTTTAAACTAAAAATCAAATTTTAAATGGATTAGTTGGTACTGCTCTTTCATTTACTTTGCAAATGACATTTTAAAATTAGTTTTATCACTAATCTCATAGAGTTTTATTGAGAAGCGAAGACTTTTTGCAGAAGGGAATGCTATCATGTTCTAAAACTTGCAAACTATTCGATGTTTAAAGTGACGTAGTTCGTTGAAATCACCAATTGTTTTTTTAATGCATGAGAGCACGGTGCCACGGAATGGACCAAACCAAGGAGATAAGTCGTTATTCCACACCACTTAAAAGATGCACCGAGGAGACCACTGCGAATGGGCACTGGGCATCCATTGCCGGTCATCGGTTGCCTTCTGACCTGCTGGATCAGTAGCTTTACCCTTCTTTTCCGCAAAAACTATTCTTGCCCAAACTAACCTTGCTATTTGGTTTCTTCAAGTTTAGTAACTACGAATTAAAAACGGAAGAATGTTATTTTTGCTGAGCTGAAAAAACCACCAACTCTGTACTCGGAGTGCTTAGCTTACAATGTTACTAAGTTTTAAGTACTTTTTACAATTATGATACAGCCAGATAAACAAAACACTCGATTAGGACTAATTGTGCTGCCTTCTTGTAGCTTTTCTTTGTGTATCTCTGTCTACTTCTGCCCTTTTGATTCATTCTAGGATTCTGTTTTCTTTCCAGATCGCAATTCTTTAAGTGATCATGTAACCTCTGCTTCCTTCAACTTTTTGGCTGACTGGCCGCTGCCTTAAATTTTCAATTGTGCCCATAGCTGCAAAAATAAGTTATGTGCTCTAAGTTTTGCACCAAATTCAGTGTCAAGTAATCTTTCCGCAAATTTGTCCACTTTTCAAGAGCTATTTTGTATGATATCGCCAATTTTTTTTTTTTGCCCTTGAGCCTACTAACCGCTGTTGAAAAGTGGTGTACAAAATTTGCTGACAAAAATCGGCGTAATGGAAACACTAAATGTAGCTACTCTTTTTTATCTCAGCAACAATCTGGAAGAAACTGGCGATGAAAGTCGAACCGAGGTTTTGTTTCCTCCTCCGATACATGCTGGGTTGGTTTTACGTGAAAAATCCACCAACTTTCGACTCCCTCATGATGTGTGGTCTTTGTACAACCGCAAACAAATTTCCTACAACCAGAAAATAGAAACAGAATATATTAAAATAGAAGAAAGTAAGTGATTTGGAAAAGTGGTGTCTAAAGGCCCTTATAACTGAGACAAAGTACTTGATTTTTTTTAGAGTTTAAATTGCAAGTACTCGATTGCAGTGCTATTAAGTGCATTTTAGCTCATTTTGTTAGTCTGCTTACAGCTAATTTGAATTTTTTCCTTTAATGTGTACGATTTGAAAATTGTTGAAAAATGCACAACCTCATCCATAATAGCCCAAAAATTAAAGAGTTTTTTGTTTTTTCTTGTCTGATCTCATCTTGACCGAGGTTTCCCATAACTTAGTAGTCTTTGAACAGATTTAAATCGTAAAAGCATTTCAGCAAAGAAATGCTGCTCTTGTAGTGAGGTGTTTTGTCTGAACTAGTATACACTAAACTTTTGTTTGATTTAAATTTTATTTAACCAGTCTGAACTAGTATACACTAAACTTTTGTTTGATTTAAATTTTATTCAACCAATATGGTTGAAATTGATTTGAAACGTTCATCACAAAGCAAAATATTGGCTGTGAAGTACCCCCTCCAAAAAAAAAAAAAGTTGAATATCATATCTGAATAGCTGGGTTTTGAAACAGAGGTTGTAGGTTATGATCCATACGTCTGATCTTTGCCGCACACTGCAACTGAGCTTATTTTTGAGCATTGTATTGTAGCTCTTCAAATGCCAATAGGTGATAAATTACGAATGTGTAAATTATCTTGTACTTATATACTTTAATTGATAAACGTTTAGAATTTAATTTATTCTTTAAATCTTAAGCGACGATGGGAATTTTTAGTTGTTGCGTTATTCTACTTATTTCATTGACTGGAAATTTTTAGAGTATCGAATTCGTTTGTGGCCTCAAAATCACGTGGGGCTTTCCATTTTGTTATAAACTAATAAATACAATTTAATTTTTTAAAAATATCGCTATACTGTATTACGCTTTTGGTATGCAATTTTATTGCGTTTTGTAATTGGCAATTTTTGTTTTTTACTGTCTTTTAATTAAAAATTGGTCGCCATTATAGACAGTGTATTTACACACGAAATCCGTTGGTATATAGTTTCGAAATTTCTTTTTTGCGTACAAGCAAACAATTTAGGAATTTATTTTAGTTGTAGAAAAATATGCACGAAAAGTGTTTTTTGGAAGCGATTGTAGCTCATTCAAAATAGAGATAATCTTGAAAGGAATGCGTACTTTGGGCTTGCTGTAATACCGGGGCTCACTATTAGACTGAAATTGCTCAACATTGTTCTGCTGCTTTTAACACTACGCTTAATCTTCTTTGAGCTTCGGTTCATATCAAACACACGTAAATCACCATATAAAAACTGTTTAATTAATGAAATAAACACAAGACTTAGTATTTGTTGAGTTTTTCAGCCAATTTACATTTGGGCTTGCGAAATATTATTATTAGTGAGTATTATTGTTGTTGAGAGGCCTCTAGATTCTTCTGGTATGCTAACAACAATATTAATTGCTAGCTTATATGGGTTTATAGTTAATGCACAGGTTCAGTACTCATGTGATGAAGGAGTTAGCGTCATGAGAAAAGTCTTAAAGTTACTTTGCATCGAACCACTGGTTGTTTGACGTATTGTAAACTAATTGACAATGCATTAAACTGTATATGCAATTAATTATATTGTTTGGTGGTGGATAGAAGCGTATTTCAAAGCAAAAGAGCAAGCAGCATGTTATGACAATAAAATTGGTAGCCAATAACGTACCAAGAGTCCAAGACTTTCATTAATCATTCACTTTTGTCATGATCCAACTAAAACAATTTAGCATGAAAATGCCTTGATTTTATCATGATTTGTTTTGCATCTTTTTTCCTTGCTGTATATTTCCATCTCCGCTTCCAGTTGCTGAGTTTCGAACCAAAATTGGATGTTGCTCTGCTAGTAGCATGGTATGTCTCAATCGACTTCTCGTGGAGGATTTGTATTGTACTTTGTACTTTTGCGAATTCATAACGCATCTCTAAATTTAACATGTTGTTTTAGATGTTTATTATGACGTTGCACCTACAAGTGACAAGTTCCATACCACGTGTGATTGTTCCGCGAAGACCAGCAATGAGAACTGTTTGTCAAAATGTAAGAACCGTCTTTCCAAGATCGAATGTTCCCCTGACAATTGCCTGAATGGAGCCAGGTGAGTTTTGTGAAATCAGAAGATCTGAATCTCAAGCGATTTTTTCTTCGCTGTGGTAATGCAGGCAGATTTTGTCCATAAACAGATTGATGTTGCTTTAATTATGTTTTATTGTCAAGTTTTCGTGGTGTAGTGGCCTGCCCGCTGACTCTTGTTGTTGGGTATCTTTACTTTTAACGCTTCCAAACATAGCGACTCGGTATTCTATTAGTTTAAAAAAAGATCATTATTTGAGTCACCTGGTCAGAGCCCATTATTAACAGGGTTTTGATTTATTTTCATCTGTGTGGATAATTTTGCTATTATTTTGCTATTCTTCTTGCATTGTGGGTATGAACTTTTGTGTTACGATTGACGACAGCTTTGCTAAAGGGCCAGTAGTTGAGCAGTAACGTGTTCGTCTTTGGAGCGGTAGATATGGGATTCGAATCTGGGGCTAGTCAAATCAGGCTTGGTGTTTTCAACGGCTCGCCACCGCTGCAACATTCGAAAGGAGTTATGTTCCCCAGGCGCAATGACCCGGAGATGGGGTCCACCTACTCGTCACAAGCTTCGGCGTAATACAGCGAGTGTAATGAAAAATTAGATTTGATTTACAGCTTTGCTTCCACTTTAGCCATGTTATGTACCCTTCAATCATGCTTGTTTTCCAAAGACCCGAAGATTGAGGTGTTTCATGTACTTTTTTTTTGTGGCAATTTACTACGAATTTTCGTTTAGTATTGTACTCTGCGCAGCATTTCTCTTCAAATATGTTGTAACCTATATCAGGTGCTCCAACGATCTGATACTGAGGAGAAAAGTTTGGTCTAACGTTGAAAAGTTTGAAACTTCGCAAAAGGGTTGGGGTTTGAAGACAACAGCCGATATTTCAGAAGGTATTGAAATAGTCTCTTTTCAATACCGTTTAACGTGTACTTTGCAATGCGGCGTTGAAGCTTTCCGTTAGAGTTTGTTTGACTGTCTTTACTTTTAGACGACCCAGTAGCTTTTTTGCATGTTGTTACTTTTGTTTCTCCATTAGGTGTATATAACTTTTAATTCGTGATTTCAGAATCTAAAAAGCATTTAAGAATTTAAGCTGTAACATAAAATAACTGTAAAACCTTCACCTGAATTTAAAAAAAAAAAGATTTTGGCAGGTTTTGTTTGTTGTAATCAATGATGCGCTGTGAAAACTGTAGCAGAGAATAGAAGAAACACTTGTAAATGGGCCAGTCGTGCATTGGACAATCAAATTTTAAAGTGAATTTTTAACTTGAAATAAATTTTAGATCAGTTTTTGTTGGAATTCGTCGGTGAAGTCGTAAGTGACACGGAGTTTACTAAGCGTTGGATCGAAAACTACTCCGCTCAAACGAACCACTACTCCGTACAGCTCGAACCGGGGAAGATAATAGATGCATACAGATGTGGCAATGACACGCGATTCGTCAACCACAGGTGAAAGTTTTTAAGTGGTTAGTTTTTCTTGAATTAAAAAAAGTCATTCATTTAACGTATGAACCAGGCACTCTGCGTCTGTCTGACCGCACCAACGCAGAGCACCTTTTTTTAGGGTTCTATTTGCAAGTGTTTCGTCAGGTTGGTACTGCAATGGGTGTACTGCTAGGGAAATGGCCATATCAATGAGAAATAAAAGAAATCCTTAATAGCAGGAGCTAAAAAAAGTAAACCTCCAAAAAAGAAAATTGAAAAAGTTCAATTCTACTTACTGTTTTGATCGTTATCGAGATTACCATTTTTGTCGAATTCAATTTTATTTGAAATTTAAACTTATTATGTATGTTATATTTCAGCTGCCAGCCAAATTGTGAAATGCAGAAATGGTATTCTGGCGGGAAATATCACCTTTGTTTATTTTCAAACCAACCAATCAAATCGGGAGAAGAATTGACGTTTGATTATTCAACATGCGCAAACGATATGCTAGAACAGTCTCAAGTTTGCAAGTATGTGATATACATAGCATTACACGTGTTTTTTTTAAATATACTGTAGTTGTTTAAGTAAAACGCTTTGCACTTTTATTCGCATTTAGCGGATATGAGAAAAATTTTGATTTGTTTTAACTTGTAACAGTAGCTGAATCTTGCGCAGCGATGAAAAATACTTAGAACTTCAAACTGCTCCCTTAACTTTGTATTAGTTGTCTACTGGTCCCAAAAGTTGCTTTCATCAAATCATGTTTTTCAATTTTTTTTTTTTTTGGCTGAGTTTCAAATGAGAGTTTGTTTTTGATAAGTAGTTACACATTAGTTTTTGCTAAACATTCAAATGAACGTAGCAGAAAAGCTGTGTTTGAGGGTTTTGTGTTTAAAATGTTGGGAATGATCTCTCAAAATTTCAGCTTCTGTCCCTGTCCGTTTTCTACATTTTAGGGTCAGTTTTTCCCTAAACAATACATCATTCGGTGTTGCCAATTAAAAACAAACTTTTGGAATGTTACTTATTTCCGTTCTTCAAATGCGTTGATCGTTGCAAAATAAAAACTGATGCGCGTTTACTGCTGCCCTTTTTAAAACTAATCTTTCATTATACGCGCTGTATTACGCCAAAGCGTGTAACGAGTTGGCGGGCCCATCTCCGTCATTGCGCCTGGGCAACTCAGCTTCTTTCAAAGAAATGATGCTGTGGTGACGAGCCGTTGGCCTGCGTGTTCGATTTCACCGGCCCGAGATTTTAACTTCAGGCCTCCGGCTCCAGAGTCGAACGCGTTACCGCTCGACCAACTGGCCGGTTTACTGTCACTTTAGACTTCTTAATTTAATTGGTTTGATAATAAATACTTAAAAGAGATGCTTTCAATACCACACTGAAACTTTGGCAGCTCCGAAGTAAATAACCCGGAAATCTTAAAAACAGTAAGAGATAGAACATATTTTGGAAGTATAACTTTGAGATATGTTCTGTACTGTCTCTGAACGGTTGTATTAGCAGCAAGAATGTGCAATAGGATTTCATTTGTCCGACCTTGCTCATCAATCAAGGTACCTGGATATACTTCTCTTTTTTGCCGTAATATTTCTGCAGTAGGCGTAGCAACTTAATACTTATGTATTTTTCGAACATTTTAGGCTAAAAATAAACGGAGTATATTTTAGATGCAAATCTTCAAAATGCCGCGGAAAGATTGTC
This sequence comes from Trididemnum nubilum, assembly GCA_963965965.1. Taxonomy (NCBI): domain Eukaryota; kingdom Metazoa; phylum Chordata; class Ascidiacea; order Aplousobranchia; family Didemnidae; genus Trididemnum; species Trididemnum nubilum. Next base: position 36,311,751 of record OZ014489.1, read on the forward strand.
GGTATAAAACTTCAAACCACAGATTGTGCAGCTAGCCATCCCACCAAACCCATTCAAAGCATAACAAGCAAAAAGAGGAAAGTAGCCCAAGATCTCGAAGAGCCCGGTCGACTTCAGTACACCACTGTATACGTAAGTCTGCTTCGCCAGCTTACCTTGCCATGCCATTCGAGTGCAGCAAAATGCATAAAAAGGCCAACAAATTAGTTAAAGCTGACTTTCAATGCATAATATAGTACTTATCTTCCTTAGGTGCTGTGATGTCGAGGTTATGACTTCGTATTTTCCCGGTAGTGAGACTTAGAATTTACTATCAGGCATTTCGCTAGTTAGCCATCCGGTGTTTTTGCGGTGCAACGAGTGCAATGCTCCCAAAAAAGTCTAGCGACAACGTGCGGTCGGGTGGTTGGACAGACCGTGCTTTTTTGCTGCATCCAAGTTGTGGTTGAAATTCGGCTGTGATAAACGTGAATGAATTAAGATGCAACAAAAAAGCGAAAACTATTGCAAGCACAAATCATTTTAATATGCGAAAACTTTATAAACATTGCTTTGTTAGACGCGAATGACCAAATGTCTCTGATGAATTACTGTTTATGCACAATTGTACATTCGTCTTAATTTGCATAAACTTGCAATTTTCCGGAAAAGTTCAACTCAGTACATGGAGGCTTCACGCTACGCAAGCATTCCCCTGTACACTTGCTTTGTAGATTAACTTTGGGTTTCGTTGGCTTTCCAAATTTTTAGGCCTATTGCACAAGTTCGACTGTGAAAGTTGCATTTTAGAATCTATCGTACTTGCGCTCTTCAGTTTTATTCTAAAGATAAATGTGGTTTGATTGGAATTACTCGGCTCTTCTCTCCTTACTTCGTCACTTTCGTTCTTAATTTACCTCCTTAGTCCTGCACCCTCTTTATCTGTATTTTTAACCACAGTTGTGTTTTATGTAGGAAAGTCACATGCAGCCCACATCAGCAGAAGAAACGATGTTCATCAAAGCTCACAAACCATTTTTACTGCGAAATCTAACCAAGGTTAGTCAATACATCGTGAAAAAATGAAATTGTTTGATCATGTTGTACGATTTAGCAAGCTTGAGTTAGTAACAAGTATATTTGCCAGTAGTGACTGACGGTCAAAGGTGGGACCCACGCAGAAACTTCAATCCATCGCCAGAATTATTATGGATTTGAACCAATAAGTTGCTTCCGTATATTGCAAAGGGTTTCTACTTGCAATGCTAGTGGGACGTTTTTAGAAATTAAACTGGTTTAGTGGATGAAATTACCTGGCTTTGTCCTATTGATAAAAGTATGTTGCAACGAAAATGCTACACCACAGAGCCCCAACTGGATTGGAGAACCCGGGAGAGAAAAGTGGCCGTTGCCACATCTCTCAAAGAGTGTGCAGTGTGCACCCATCGCCACACTGGCTGCCTCCGCTGACGGGGAGTCATTGTTCGTCTTTTACGACTCGCTGGGTGGGTGGCTTTACTACTCCGCCCGAAATAAATCACTGGCGAAAAACCAAACTTGTTGGTTATGTTGCAATAGTCGTAGCTATTGTCGTAACCCCTGTTGTAAATTGAAGGTTAAAATCACAATTTCGCATTTAGATCAAACGTCAGCACGAGTTAATGAACAAACAAGGTATGGATCAAGTTGGTGGAATAGAAACAGGTAGATAAGCGTGTTTTGCTTTGAAATTGGCCTTGAAATTCTACAGTATAAGCTGTAATCATATTCGAAGACGAAGCTAACGTACTGTAGCTGTTTTTGAGGAAATTTATAGTTGTAAATTTGAAATGTTAAGAGTAGTTTGGGTACTGGTATGTGAAGAAACTGCTAATCTGTGAATGAACACTTAACTAAAATTTAGCAGCAAATTAGAATCATTAAAATTTCATTCAATGATTGTCAACCTACAACTATAGGTTATCGTGTTTCGACCAGTAACTTAAGGCCATCTTCACTGCTAGCATTTAGAAGTATAAGTTATTCATCTATACAATTTAGTATTGTAATATACAGTGCGATTGAGCTATCGCGACGCGTTTCAACCTTGCTCAAGGGTCTCATCAGGCGAAAAGAATAACACATATTTAAACATGCAATGATATAGAACTACAATATTAAAATTTGGAAACAAAAATTAGCAGCAATCTTAAAATCATTGAAATTCTAAACATGCACTCATATAAATCTGCAATTACCAAATTTGGAAATAAAAATTGCATCGATTAACACATCTGCTTTGTCTATGCAAATTTTATAATGACGTCAAACAACTTATGACATGTTCATATAAAAATCTTATGACATGTTCATATAAAACTTTATGACATGTTCATTTTAATGATTGTAATTTGCTGCTAATCTGTGTTTTTAAAAAAGTCATTTTAATGGTTCCGTGTGACCATTTTCACGTTATAATTTTAATCCATTAGTAACGATTTTGCTCTACAAATGCCTCGTAGATTTGGCTTCAGGAGGAGAAATTTGGATTAGTTAATTCTATAAAAAGTTCATCTATTAAGAACGAATATAGGTAGATACAATTCCGGTTTGATCTTGTACATTTTGCTCCAATGTATTATTCCGATTGCTCTTAGCAACGTCATAATTGAATTCAGCATCGTATTTTGCTATGTATTATTGCATCATTGTTCATGCAATTAGTTCTATTATTTTACTTCTCCATTGTATTTTGCAGATACATCAGGAAATTTGGACAAGGTAGGAGGAAGTAAATGCAATGCAGCACCTAGTTTTTGCAACCTTTCAATTTTTACTGTACAGCTTGTGTAAAACAGTTTACGTAAAATTGCTACTTACATGCTGATTGGCCAACTAATGTTTCACTGTGTGATATTCTGGAACTGTCTTCCAGTTTTGCTTCCAGCAGTTCTCTCATCTGCAGCCTGTAACTTAATCTTAGTTTCTGGTAAGCCTTGTGCGATACTGATCTGAGTATTTTGAAACTTCCACAATATTTTACATTTGTGATACTTAAAAATAAAAATCTTAACTCGTTGGGCTCAGCATTAATGACATAATTTTATTTTGCAGACAGACAAGCACCGCTTACTGTATGACGTCATAAAAGACATCTTTGATCGAATAATGGGATGTAAGGATGAGGATGGGGTGTCGGTAGCAATCCCTTTCATTAACCTCCGTAGCAAACAGAGGTAGGGCTTTTACAAGATCGAAATGCGATGCATAATTAAAACTTAATTGATGCAACAACTTCTGATTGCATTTAAAAAGCTTTTGTTCTCAATCTGGTTTTGCTTTACAGCGGCCCCGACCACAAGAAAGATCCGTTTGACCTTAGCTTTGTGGAGGACAAAATTGTGGCAAAGCAGTATGAGAAGTTTGACGAGTTTTCTTCAGATCTCCTCCACGCTTTTCGTAATGCAGAGGTAAAGAAAACTAAAGATGTTCGCGATTTCAATTTTTACCCAATCGTACTGTTGGTTTTGATTCGATTTCTGCTTGCACAGAAAAAACTGACTTATAGTCCTAAAGAATAGCACCCTTTTTTTAGTTCCTATCTTTTGGCCGGTGCTGTTCATATTTACTTATTTAGTGTTAACCTCTTTCTCTGCAATTCATACGTAAATTATAAATTGCATTCTGTGTCTGTCTAATTACACCAACGTAGAGCATCCTTTTAAATACTGTTTCCAAGTCTCTCGTCGGGCTTCGTCCCCACAACGAGTAGACTGCTTTGCCGCAATGGGAAAAAGCGAGTGTCTTTCGCAAAGACTCAATAACACATTGCCAGTTGGGGAATCGAACCGGGTCATCACTCAACAACTTTTCGGTCATTATCCCCTTAAATCCGACGCTGTACCAACGGAGCTGTCGTCGCCGCTAATTTCTGCGCAATGAAATGTATATTACACGAACTACATAATATTTTCTATGAGTTGGTGTTAAACTTTTTGCTGCTTTTTTCTCATTTCTATCGTGTGCGACAGGGCCGCAACTAAAGGGGGGTGGAAAAAAAGGGCGGCGCTCCCCAAACAAAATTTCGCCCCCCCCTAAACTGCCCAGCATGCGTACCCAAACTCCCCTTTCCCTTGCGGCAGTTTCAAGGTGGTGCCTTCTTTTTTTTTTTGGAAACCAACGGAGAACTCTGAGAAAAGTAGACCAATTTGGCGCAATGACCTTTTTTTTTTGTTTTTTTTGTTTTTTTTTGGAGATCAACAGAAAACTCGGCGAAAAATAGACCATCCCAAAAATATTGGCCCAAATCATGCAAAAAAAAAAACGAAAGTTAAGTTAGGTCTGAAAAGTTTAGCAGTTTAGCAATATTGCCAAGTTATTTTGATTATATTTTTGTGCATCTAAGACAAAACGCACGTCTCAAGCCCTAATTAAGCCCGAAATTTTTGTCAACTTTAGGCCCGAACCCGACCCGAAAATCCCGGGCCAACTTAACAACTCTGGGCCAGAAAGCACGCAAACGATTGAACAAAATAGAGAAGTTATCCGTAAGGAGAATCATTTGGCTTCCACGTGTGGACCTACGTAGTGTAATCGTTTATCTTGTCTTTGCAGAAACAATTCGGTCGAAAATCTGCGTACGGGAAGGATGTTGCTCGATTGCGTCGCGTTTACGGTACAAGTCGGAACGCAGCTTTGGCTGTGTTGGGAGAAACTCGAGAAAAATCAAAAAATAAGGTAAAACGGTATTGTGCTTTGCAGCTTGCAAAAGGATTGACAAATTTTTACCTTTTTTAAAGAGGTTGAGACTTCTCTTTGGCGTTTTGTACGAGGCCATGCTTTGGTGGCCTTAAATTGTGGTCGTTTTTGATAACGGGTCCCCCGTTTTGGTTGGATTCAAATGGAGACCATATTTTCCAAACAGCCTTTTATAAGGCGCGTAATACCACTGCAAGAAAATATAAAATGTGCCTTGCACTTGGAATAATTAGCTACAGCAGTATCACTAATCCGCTCCAAGTTGTTTACCTGCTATTTGTTATTGTTGCGGTTTGTGAGCACGTTATTTTTGAGGTACTTAGACACTTGAAAATGTCCTCTCTTTTCTCATATCTCTCCTATCTACGGTTGCGTTGATTGCTGGTTTAATGGTAAAATTTGCATGTTCGTACTGTTTTAATACAGAATACTTTTCAACTGAGCATAGGTTGAGAAAGTTGCTTTTTAAATTTGATCGAAACAAAACCATGAAATTAGGTCAAAAATACTGCTGTGTTTTTAAGTCTAGTTCTAGACCATTTTTGTCACGTTTTGAGTTTTTGTCTGACACTTAAAGTAATGTTTCTGATTTCAAGCATGATTACACCTTAAAATGGTTTAGTTAATGACTATTGACAGATAGCTAGGAGAAAAGTTGATAAAAATTGATTTTTAACGCGCCATGCTTGTTTACTAACTTTTTGCGACTGGCCTTAAATTTCTCCTTTTTAAAATTTGAGACTTTTAAGTCAAAATCTATTGTCAGTTTTCAACTTCTCGTAATTTATTTATAAGCTCTTCAAAAATTTTTAGTCATTTTCTTTATGAATTGTTTTCCATCTTAAAGTTTGAATTTATAAACTGTTGTTTGGAGGATGTAACCATTGTAGTGTGTGCAAAGTTTCACGTACTAAGTAGTCATAAATAAGTTAATCATAAATTATTGGCAATCAATTTTTTTTGTTTTTGATTTTGCTAAAATGAAATGCCGTTTTGATTCCATTCAATCAAAAATCATAATCACTCCACTGTTTTCTGCTTTCCCCCCACTTTGACCGCGTTTTTCAACTGCGCATTAAAGCGGGATGAATTTTCAATTTTGCTACAATATTGGCAATTCAAGTTGAAACCTGTCGATATGAACATGATGTGGTTTTGATTATTGGCTTTGTTTAGCTAAATACAGTAGTTGGTCTGAAAATCAATCGAGTCGAAATTGGTCGAGCGGTAACGCGTTTGTCTCTCAAGCGGAGGTCTGCGGTTCAAATCTTGGCCGGCAAATCGGACACGGTGTTGTCAACGGCTTACCGCTGCTGCGACATTTCTTCGAAAAGGGGAAGCGCTAGCAGTGTGTTGCCCGAACGCAATGACGCGTCATGGGCCCCGCCAACTCGATGCACGCTTAATTCGGCGTAATACAGCGAGTATAATAAAATATTTGATTTTGATTTGATAATTGGCGTGTCAATTGTTACCGCAATTTATCAAAATGTAGCAACCCAGTATTTCCACTAATTTTTGAATTAAGGGTAGGTTTTTGAATTGGTAACACTTTACCACAATAAAATTTCATTCCGCTTTCATGTACAGGACATTGATGAAAAATCTTACAAACTACGAATGATACATGAACTGAACAGTGCTCGAGTGGATGGAGCATCTGCTACTGAAACGCTAGACTCGGCTCGATTCCCGGTCGAATCAAATCAAAAACTATAAAAATTAGACTTCATAGCTTTCCTGCTTGACGTTTTGCAATGAAAAGGTACAGTGTGAAGCCTCCAACGTGTGCGGTAGACAGGTGGGCAGGTGGCTGCTTGACTCAAAGACCCAAAGGTCCATTCGCTGTCTCCTGGCCAAGCAACTTGATGAATAAAATGTAATTAGAATTGTTTTCAGGAGGGAAAGAAATGTAGCGAAGTTGAAGATCGAAGAAAAAGCGGTGACTTTATACGCTGTGTTTGTGGAATCTATAAAGACGAGGGCTTTATGATACAATGCGAAAAGTGCTATGTGAGCCTGCATAGATAAAATAGACGTGTGTTATTACTTTTTTAGAAGCTGTTGATGTCAAAATTGAGAGTGTTGCGTGCTGTGAAAACATGCACGTTTGCATGTTTTGGCTTTGGTTACTAAACCTTACTTGTCTTGCGCATAGTTAATTACGGGCTTATAGCATTGTTGAAACTTGAACTTAGTTATTTGCAATATCTTAAAGTTGTCGTGAATAAAAAATATATTCCATGCTATGAGTATCGAACGAGGTTGTTCTTCTATAACCTTAGGTCCTTAAATAGCGCTTTGTGAATTGGTGCTTATTACTTTTATCCACTTTATCCAATCGACAACTGATCGGTCTTTAGAACGATAAAAGAAGCTACTGATACTAATTTAGTATGACAATTGCATGAAAATACAGATTTGGTTTAGATTTTTAGCTGACGTTAACCAGAGGTGGAGTCGAGGACACAAGGCTCGAGGCCAAGGCCAAGGACACAAAAAAAATCCGAGGCCAAGGCCAAGGACAGCCTTTTCGAGGACAGAACCTCTCGAGGCCAAGGACAGGAACGCTCGAGGCCAAGGACCAAGGACACAGGCGAAAGTGTTCTCCGAAAAAAAAGTCTTCAAACATTTTTTTTCAGGCGATCTCCAATTTATTGGCGTACCCAGAATTTTTGATTGGGGGAGGCTTAAACCACAAATCACATGCAATGACGTCATCAAAATTTTTCCAAAGAGGAAGTTTTTGTTTGACAAAGATATCGTAGGATGGAAGATGTGAAATCGTTGCCTGTTGGCACGTAACCCGGATTTTGCAACGGGAGAGGGCTTAAACTAAAAGCTGAAAAACGCAAATATTTAACTTTGGAAGCGTGTTGAGAAAGCTGGTGTAACTCAAAGGTATCACAAACGGGGATCTGGGGGTGGGGGCCCCCATCCGCCGGAGGCTTTGGGGGTCTGGGGGCGAAGCCCCAAACCGTTGGGCGATTTTTTGTAGTTTTTTGAAAAAAAAGCTATTTTAATGCCATTGAATCACATATCGCAAGTGTTCAGAGCCATTTAAAAGCACTAAATTTTTGCCATTTGAAAGCCAATTGAAAAAATCAAATTGTTTAATACTCCTTCTACTTGCAATTTAAGTCCAAATCACGTTTAACATCTTGCATTTTGGAGTTAAATTTAATAGTAAGTGATTTGGTCCAGGTAGGGGAAAGCAAGGTGCATTGTCTCTTGCAGCATTTTAGCAGTAAATAATAATCCCTGGAAGATTTTCCTTAGAGATTTAGTTTTGTCATGAAAATAACCAATTAAAGCAGTACATGTTCGGCCAGCCCCCTCAATTGAAGTTCAATGATTCGTTCACTCAGCATTTTTCATGACTAATTTTTTTAAAGTATTTTGTGCATAAAAAGCGGCGAGGTTGGAGGTGAATTACTGAATTGTTATTGAAAATTGGTACGATAGATGGTTACGTCTACTAACCATGTTATTGCCGGCAGGATTTACTTCGCGCTAGGCCCATGGCACTTTGGAGATTTTCGCAACATCTTTCTGCCAAATATAGGTGAAGAACAAAAAAAGTCTTACGATTTTAACTCGGGGACCCTAGCTGGTACTCAGGCGCGTAGCCAGAAATTCACAATGGGGGGGCTGTTTTGGGGGTCTGGGGGCGGAGCCTCCAGCGCTCGAAAATTTTGCATTTTTTCGCAAAATGAACTTAATTTTAGAGCTATTTTAATAAAAAATATTGCTTTTAAAACGTGGCGTAGAAATTGGCAGCGCAACATAATTCAACTGGTTGCATTAATGGGCTATATGGGGAGTGGCTACTGGCTAATGATAACATTGCAGTTCTCTTGTTTACTTGCTGGTAAATCATAAAACCCTATTATTCAATAAAACTCACTCGGTGTAATCTATTTCGTTTATATTTTATAAAAAAAAATAATTGAGAGAAGGGCTAATGGAAAGGTATTTGAGAGAAGTGACTATGGTAATTAACTAACACTGAATAGCCCCCCTCCTCTTATTCTTGAGTTTATAATATATTTGTTGGTAAAACCTATGTTTGGCGTTTTTACATCAGCGATCAAATTTGATTGCTTATTTTCGGGGATTTTTTCAAAGTTTTCATTGATTTGTGACTTTTATTTTTGACAATTAGCCCCCCCCCCTGAATATATGTTTCCAATGATACTTTAAATCACTTTTTAGGCAATTCCAGCGCAAAAAACAGTCTCAAAAAAGCTAAAAACGTGATATTTTTCTTATTCTGCATTTTGGTTGACAGGCCAATGGAGGGGGTTATAGCCCCCGCCTCCCCCATGGCTACGCTACTGCTGGTACTGCGTCATATTATGGTAAATCTGGCCCTGATTAATGCATTACGTTCACAAAAAGGCTAGATGTGGGCCTGAGATAGCAACTTTTAGGACAAAAACTCTCCATTTTCTTCGGGTTATACGTTTAAATTGGCTGGCAAAAATAGAATTGAGGGGGACCTGGCGCCCCTGGCCTTCAATATTGTTGTTATAGTTATACTGTTGTAAACAAAAAATGCTAAAAAGAAACTGAAGGAACTATAGGATTTTTTGTCACATTTTTGTCATTGGTGAAATTTCAATTGGGAAAGGGGCGGACCCCCTGCCATCCTCCCCTTGGCTACGTCTATGCTCCAAGTGAGGAAAACAAAAAAAGTGCTCGTAAATTTTCCGCAAGGTTTCTGGCGCTTTCCAACGAAATTTCAACTGTTTAAAAAATAGTGCTGTCCTCGAGCCGAGGACAGGGCAATTTTCGAGGACTTGAGGCTTCGAGGCCAAGGCCAAGGACTTGACCTTCGAGCCCAAGGCCAAGGACTTCAAAATGTGTCCTCGAGGACGTCCTCGAGGCCAAGGACGTCCTCGAGGACTCCACTTCTGACGTTAACAATTCTTGAAATAAATGCGATGTCGTTCAAACGAACCAAGTTCGAAAAGCTTTTTAATTAATAATAGTTCTAATAAGAGTTCTATGCTAGTCCTAAAGCTACAAAGTTTTAATTTTTTAGGTGTGGCAACACTGCGACTGCATGCAGGTGAAGCCTGGGGACTATACGGACGGGGTGGAATATCTGTGCGAGGAATGCGACGACAGGGAGGTTCCACAAGAGGTGGAAGTGGTGCCACAACCCCCCAGTGCTCCTCCGGGGCACACCTACTATCTTACCTTACTCAAAGACAACCTACTGATCCGACAAGGTATTCTAAGTTTTATATTTTAGATTGATCCATCCATTGAAGGTTTTGTACTCTCTGAATAGGGTTTTGTTTTTTCATATTTTTGTTTTATCAATTAGCGAATTGTCAACTTTTGCAGACTAGCATTGCTTGTAGATTTTTATGCTTTTTTCAACTCAAGAAAATGCAATACGTCGTGGCTGACGTGTTTCAAAATACTGCACAGTCTGCCGACAGGTCGTATGGTTTATCAAACACCTATTATGATATAAGAAAATCCAACCAAGGACTTGAAAATTAAGAAATCCTGCTTTCCTACTGGACATTCTGCATTGAAAAAAGGGGTTGAGAAGCCTTCACCGCGTGTTGTAGACAAGCGACTACTTGACGTGGAAGTCGAGGGTTATTTTGGTCTCTGCTGGCCTAGGCAGCTTAATGAGAAAACGTAATTGCAATTAGTTACAAATTTGTAAACGTAGGTTATGAGATGATGCTATTATTTCTGTATTTCTGGTTTCACAAGAGAGAGCGAGAGTTTTATATTTTTTTCCAACCACATTACATGCAAGCAATAAGCAAAAACAATAATACGCAAACAATACATTTTATGCGCACATTGGCCGGGAGCGCCTTATAACTGTTGAGTTATTAAGTTAAGATGCTCCTCAGCTCCTGACATGAATCAAATCAACAGTTGTAAAACTTGAGTTTTAATTAATAAAGCAAAAGAAAGCAAGAGAATGCAAGTGCAGTCATTATCGGAAAAATTCTTTAAGAAAAGTCAATAACAGTTTAGAAGATTTTTTTTTGAATATCGTTTTAGAACCCAGTGCATGCTTTTGTAGTTGTTCAATTCACTGCATAATTTGTTTCTTCTGTGTGAAACTTTCGATGAAAGACTTCGATAAACAAGCTTTTCTGTAGGTGACTGTGTTCGTTTGATTCACGACCACTGCTTACGTCAACGGCAGTCCAATAATCCTCCTATTCGTTCCTCTTACCGATTACAGTCTCACTCTGCTCCTGAGAGGATGGACTTCTTTCGGATCGAGAAGCTCTGGACGGATGACAAGTAAGTTATCGTCCTCTTTTCTGTGTTTTTACACTTCGTTTATTTTTCGTTTCCGCACATCGGTTTGCTCTCAGGCTCATATTGCTGATCGCTACATTAAGTCTATCGCAAAGTTCTGAAAAAAAAAGAATAAAAGAACGTAGCGCAAATGGGACTCAAGCGTCAGACTTGTTGGACACTCGCCTCAACCACTAGGCCGAAGAGAAGACACTGCCGCTTTATCAAAATGTCATATTTAACTCGGAATAAAAAACGGCAGTAGATTGAAGCATTATAGGTACACTTCGTAAAAATGCTGTAGGAACCCTAATTCCAATGCAAAGTTCTGTAGAGAAACAATTAAAGAACGCAGCGCGAATCGAACCCGAGCTTTACACTTGTGTCTTAACTGCCAAATCACAGAAACGACGATGTCAAACTGTCGAAGTATCGTATTTACGTGGAGATGAAGAGAAAAACCCATAGATTGTAATTGTAATGGTACAGTTTATAAAAATGCATCCTGGACTTCTTGATGAAATAGATCTCCCGTGATTTGAAAATAAGCCAGTATCACGGTTACGGTTCGTAACTTAATCGTGAAAAGATGCCTAGCCAGTGGCCAGTAGGTGAAGGAGTTATTAATCTCGCTCGTGAAACTCGAGGTTTTGGTTGAATTCCCAGGTTGCATTTTAAGAGTTGGTAACCTCATAATTAGTAGTGGCTTTTTTTTCGGTTGAATACGCCATTTTTTTTAATTGGACACTGAAAAGCGTCGCTTCTTTTGTAACTATTTCTTTGCTACTTGATTCATAGCCCTGTTTTACTCCATTAGTTTAAAATTTATTATGATTTTTAGCGGAGACAAATTTGCCTACGGATATCACTTCGCTCGACCGCAAGACACGAAACATACGGAGACCCGAGTTTTCTTCACAAACGAGCTTCTCGCAACTCCGTATCACGAGATCGTTCCGCTGGACGCTGTGGTCAGTCGTTGCTGTGTCATGGATTTAGAAACTTACCGAAGAGGAAAACCAAAAGGTATGATTGCTATAGACCATTTGCTTTTTTTTTATGTAGGAAAAGCATCATCATCAATTCAGTTTTAATCCGAGTTCTTCCCCGTCAACGTAGTTGGCCGGGTTTCATATGGTCACTGACGTCACTACGCCTCGCCATTTCGTTTGATTTTGATGCCGGTCTGGTCCAACTAAAGACCATAAAAACTGGTATTCGCACCTGCTTTCATGCTTGGCGTTCAGCCATAAAAAAGAACAGTGTGAAGTCTCCAGCGTGTGTGTAGGCAAGTGGCAGCTTGGGTCGATGACCGAAAAGCCACTTCATTGTCGCTTGGCCAAGGCAACTTCGTGAATAAACTTGTAAAGATAATATGCTTGTACAAAATTTATCAAGAACTAAAAATAAAAATAATCAAATTTTGTGAATCTCTATCAAAGAATGTTGGCCCATATCGCGTAGTCTTAAATTTGGCACCAAATTATACACAAAAAAAGCTTAATTTCGTCAAAAAACTTTGAATATCCCTATCCTATGCGATTTCAGTCCAGATCCTCAACCTGTAATGATCGATTTTGCTATAAACCTTTTCCCATCTATTTAATCGAACAGAGTGAATCGTTGGTTTTCGGCTAGTGTTAAAGTTCGTTTTACATTGGACACAAAGCAACGCGAAGCGAAAGTTCGCAATCTTCGCAAGTGGTTGCTTACGTCACGTGCTCAAAATAGGCCAACTACTCGTCAACAAATTGTTCGAGTGAAGTTAAGCAACCGATCGCGAAGTTAGCGACCCGTTGAAATCTTTCGCAAGTTGTCAATGACGTCAAAGTTTGGTTGCTTCGCATTGCTTCGCGTCCAGTGTAAACTTCGTTGATTCGTTATTTTTGTTGAGTGATCGTTATTTTATTTTTAGAGTTCAAAGAGCAAGACATTTATATCTGCCAACACCGCACTGATCTTTCTTTGAGAATCATCAACCGCGTAATCAAGAATCGATACCCAATTTGCACCAAATCCCACGTGTTTGAAACTTATCCTGTACGTCTTGTCACTGTACGCAATTTCAAGGTAAAACTATAAGGGTTTCTTTGATTTGGTAGTGGCTAAGCTGCAGTAGGTAGAGTTGTGAAATGGAATCTTTTTGAGGGGACAGGTGTCAGTGGTGTGGTTCTCTGGCAATTTTGGGCTAATTTTCAATTTTTCCGAATTGTTAATTTCAACCCAACAGGTTTCAAAACTGAATTTCGAACTAAGACTGGCCTTTGCTGGTAGCACGGTGCAGAGATGTAAACGGGCCGAGTAGTTCAGGCTCGAACCCGAAAATATAAGCCCGAACCCGGCTCAAACCCGAAAACCTAATTTGAAGCCCAAGGTCATGCCCGAAAAAACCCAACGGTTAAGTTATGTCTGAAAAATTTAGCAATTATTAATCGTTTGCGTGCTATCTGGCCTACAGGCTACCAGCGCGAAAGCCTGAGGAAGAGTCCCCAGAACGGCGACTACTTAACAGCAAGCAATGCGAAAAAGTTGTCTACCCGCAGGAATCGAACCAGCAGCTTTTGGATTACCGGTCCACTGCTCTACCACTTGAGCTAGAGAAAACGTCTCCTAGCATGCTTAATTTTGCCTATTTAAACCCAGCAACTTAATGCTTGTTCTATGATGTTAATAATAATTTAGTTGTGATGCTTCTGGTAGCCTTTAGGCCAGAATCATCACAACTAAATCACAACCATAATAATCACAACTAAACTGGTAGCCTTTAGACCAGATAGCACGCAAACGATTAATGATTAATAATAAAAGCTCTGGCCAGCAAACGTCAAAACATCACTACTAAATTTAGCAATGTTGCCAAGTTATTTTGATTATATTTTTGTGCACCTAAGACAAAAAGTACGTCTCAGGCCCGAATTAAGCCTGAACCCGACCCGAAAAGCCCGGCCCGACTTACAACTTTGGCACGGTATGTTTATTGTTCATATAGTCTAACGTAACCTTCTCACTGCGCAATGCTTTTTTTTGTCATAAAAAATGTACTGCTTAGCTGTCATACATACGTTGCTAGCATTTTTAGACGAGTGTAAAACACAAATGTAAACAATGTTTCAAAAACGGTTCAAGTAAAGTCATCTTATTTGGTCAGCGTTGGAACTACTAAAGCGCTTGCAGAATGACAAAATTTTTATTCTTCCATAAATTTTAGGTCCCAGAACAATATAGAAAAAGTCAGTCTCGAAGAACGCAGTGGCTTCGGTCACTAGATACTGTGACGAAATCCGAAGATGGTAAGTATCATCACTTGCTGTGATTTCAATGCGATTTATGTTAAATACACTAGTTTAATGCAGGTAATTAATTGTGTAAGGGCCCTCAAATCGGAGTTTTTTTCTCGAAAGGTTAAGGAAGATCTTTAGACAAGCTTCGCCAATTTCGGGCTAATTTTCATCATTTCGAAATTTGAACTGCACCGCTTTTGTTTTAAACGCGATATATAAATTGAAGAAATTTACAGCACTTATATCTAAAAATAGTCTGGCTGTTTCATTGTAAAGTTGTAGTTTTTAGCGCGCTATGACCTTGATACTGGCGATATCTTACGCAGTACCAAACTGCGGAATATCGGACGCGGCGACGCTTTCGCAGTCGTAACCGGACGCATCCTGGAATGAAAACGTTACAGGCTGGAAAAACAAAAATATTCACGCTCATAATATTGATCATAATAAAAAAATAAGGTCTTCTCGTTCAAATCAGTCATTTTGTCCAATCTCGAGGCGAGGCCTGCCAAAAAAAAACGACCAGGACGCTTTCTTTTTTCAGGGGATGCTGACTTTAAATAGGGCGGCGCGTCCGCGTTCCCATTATAATTCAAGTACTGATTTTATCTACGTTAAACGATTAGAAAAGCTCAAAAACTGCAGAGTTTAGAAATACAATTAAACTGCTTTAAAAAAATATCTTCAGCCTGCTATAAACTCGAATAAGAAGAGTTTTTTTGTTATCTGGATTTTGTTTTTGCAGAGTGCAGCAGCAGTGATGATGATGATGATGATGGCATGATTAATGAGCAGGCGTCTACTACCGTTGCTATGGAAACTGGTTGCGTTGAATCCGACGACGAAAGAGCGCTCTCTGACGAACGAAATTTTAAAGAAAAGAGACTAAACGGAATTTTGAAAAAGTTGATGAAGGACGCCACTTCACGGAAATGAACTAAAAGTTCGGGCAAAAGTAATTTATTCCATGATTTCAAGTTCAGCTTTGCTTGCTGAAATTTATGCTTGTTTGGTGCTCCGAGATTGAAATTATGCTTTTGAAGAAAGCAATATTGGTTTCAATTTACAGTCTCGCGTGCTGCAATTTTTGCATTCCGCTTTTGGCACTTATCAGTTCCAGATTTAAAATCAGATCATAAAGTGAAGTTTTTCGTTACCTTCATTGGTTAAAAACTTTCTATGGCCTAAAAAATAACGATCTTGCCAATTTGAAATGGGTATAGCAAAATCTTGTTGCATGTAATATTGATCATTAGTGTTGGCACCATTTTGACACGAAATTACGTCTCTGTGAATTGTTTTTTGAATAATGTCATTTGGTCTTTTCTGGGTTAAGTAGTGAATCGCGGTTGGTTAAAACAAGCATGAGGGCGTTCTCACGCTAAGTGCATACCAGGTTTAAAATTTAAAAGCTCATTCGTCGTGAGAATATTCTTGATTTTACTTGCTTTTAAGTATTCACGTCAAATGGTTTTGATTGTTTTGGAAAACCGTAATATTTCGCACTTAGCACAGGTTCTTGTTTTTAATGAAAGGCCGTTTTGAATTGGACTGAGAGTCAAATTTTTGGTATCTGCTGGTTTTCTTTGCTTTGGGCGCAAAATGTCTTTGGTCTTGTTGAATTTGTTCCAGTACTCAGATTCTAGATATTGAAATAGGGCCTAAGCGCCAATAGTTTAAATGTGAAATGGTGCAGTTTTGGGCATGGTTTCTCTGACGTCAACTTCTGATTGGAGTAGGAACCTCTGCTTGTAAGAAATTTACTTGCGATAAGTTTTAAAAGGGTTTAAAGGACTCAAGCCAGTTTAAGAATCTTCGAAAAATGCATTGTTGACGTTTCAAAACCAACATTATGACTACGCAGCTGAAAATCAGCTGTTTTAACTACTTTGAAAGTGCTTTTCTTTCCTATTCTCTGGCAAGGTGTGCGTTTTTGTGTGCTTTTTAGGTGTACACCACTTATGCCGCTCGCGAGTTTACATTTGTTTCAAAGTTTTATTTTTCGTTCCGCTTTTTGGTGCGTCTCACACAATTTGGCGCGCAGCGTTTGTATATGCGAGTACAACACAGTGTAGTTTTTCGTTATTTCTGTAATCTCTAGTCAACCTCTTAACACGAGTAACTGCTGCTTTTGGAGTAAAATGCGTAAAAGTGTGTACGACAGCCATAAGCAAAAGCTAATGCAGGCATCGGTGGTATTACGCACTTAATTATTTACACTTTGCATCTACGACAGTATCGAAAATGGCAACTGGCATCTTCTATTGTTCGCAGGTGCACGAATGACTTCATAATGCACATTAATGACGTTATTGCAGTGATGACTGTTGTAAAATACGGTAGCAAAATGCGATTTGAGTAAGGTCAGTGGTCTCGCAATGTATTGGCTGAAAACGAAAGATATTTTAGAACAGTGATGTAATTGTGACTTCGTTTTGTGCACTTATGAATAATCGTCTCTAAATTATTGGTTTCGAGTATATTTCCATGTCCATTTCCAGCCTGATTTGGCTCTGGTCGGAATAAAAATTTCACAGAAACAATTGTATTTAAATCACATTTTAGCTCTTTGAAGGTCTAGCCTGCAAACATATCGAACGGTAGTTGCTTTTTTACAGTCCTGTATTTGAAATGTTGCGAAACTTTTTATTGTGAACTTGTTTGTACTTTTTCGTGTAAACTTGTACAAATTTTGTGTGAACTTGATTTCGTCTTGCCGTTCCCGGCTCAAAATAAACTTGCAATCGACAAGTTCATTTGTTTGTTTGTGTAGCGCCACACTCCCAACATAGCCACGAGTGAAAGTAAAATCAGATACATTGGTTGTTAAAAGAGCAACCAAGTCAGAAATTTTTTTTGTGCGAGTTTTTCTTAGTGGTATTTGACAGGTCTTAAAGACTAACTTTACCAAATTTGAGCTTTATATGACCTTTCGTACTCAAAGCATAAAACAGGTTAGCTTTCCCCTTAGAAATGTTGAAAACAAAATTTCTGGCATGTTGCTAATTTCCGATGTGTTTTGTGACAAAAGATCAGAACTGTGTATTACAGTACCCGCTTTCAAAGTAAATGTAACCAGCTTTCCAAGGATAATTTTGACAAAACGGCAACCCTGAAGTTAAGACGAAAATTGTTAATTTTGAACTGTAATATCTTGAAAACGGGAAGACACAGGAAGTTCAAATTTGGTGAAAAAACGATGTCTGTTTAAAAAGTAACAGACTTTTTTTCTCCAGCAGCGTTCAAGCAAATCACTTGCGCAAAGCGTGAGCGCACACACATAGGATACATTATGTGCAATCGTGAAAAGTTTTAAGCTGATTAGTGAAGCCCTTTTTTCTGTGAAGTGTTTTTCGAGGTCGTGTAACGCGTGCTTGGCGATTTTTAGGAAAATTTTGCTTCTCTAGCGCAAGTATTGCATCAAGTTTTTTCAAAAGTTTGACAATACTCAATCTGAAACAATCCGGAAGATCCAGCAGGTATTTGGTGATGTGGCCTTAAGCCCAACCCAGATAAAGGAAAGTTTTAATGCTTAAAAAAATGGCCGAGAGTCGGGGAGAGTAAACCCCGCTAGGAAAGGCCATTCACGAGCAAAAATGAGGTGAAGGATTAAGTTCGCAAAGTTTTTTTGATTCTCTTGGCATTGTGCATCATAAATATGCACCAGAAGGCCAAAAAATCAACAAAGGGTACTGCCTGGGGGTTTTACGTCGACTTTATGCAGCATTGACAAACAAAAGTGGCCAGACTGTGGAAAGCAAACAATTTTCAGCTCAACCATGACAATGCTCCTGCTCATTCTGCCCATGTCATCAAAGATTTTCTTGCAAAAAACGGCTTGCTGCTTGTTCGACAGGCTCCGTAATCTTCGGGCTTGGCATCATGCGATTTTTGGCTTTTTCCAAAACTGAAAACAACTCTTAAAGGAAAGCGATTTCAGTCACGGAAGAACATCACGCAAAAATCGCCAGACGAGCTAAGAAACACTCCGGAAGAGCAATTTCAGAGAACTTTCCACAAGTGGGAGAAGCCCTGGGAAAAGTGTGTTGACCTTTAAGGAGAAGATTTTGAATGAAATTAAATTGAATTGGCGAAATTTTTTGTGTTGTGTGCTTTATACAAAAAAGGCGGATATTTTTTGAACAGACCTCCTCAAACTCGTTCATTTTTGGCTTTTTCCCTCATTTTGGTCAACAGTGTAAAACTTGAATGCTGGAGAGCAGCTCGTAGGTAGGTCTACCGCATTGGGATGCCTCCTTTTGACCCGGATGTTACAATATTTTGATACTGCTTGAAATTCCAACCCCTCTAGCTGCTCTAGAAGAAAATATTTTTTAATTCCTCTCCAAATAGAAAAACGAAAAGTTTTTTGATAATCTCATTATGCTTCTCAGTAGGATTGAATCATAGTCTTTATATAACTAGTCTAAAAACTAACTTTTTTTTTCATTTATTTTTTATATTTTCAATGCACATTACAAAACAGGACATACATTGCACATATATGTGACGCAAACAAATAACATATAGACACTATCCAGAGTCTGAAGAGGCACAATCAAACCTTTGATTAACAGCCTAAGACATATTGTTTCGGAATAGACATTCGTCTTTCATTCCTCGTCAGTATATCTAGGATTACAAGTATGAACATGAGTGTAGAAAGGCATAAAATCGCAAATTAACCAGATCATAACACATTTTTTTTCCGAAACTATTAAGTGATTACAATATCACAAGAGATATAATAGTTCAATTCAAAATAATTTCCAATAGCATGCCTTAGACAGATGTTTAGCCCAAACTCAGGGCTCTTCAGTAAGGCTAGAAAGGCCAAAATGACAAATATCACCAGTGATAAAAATTTTCAAAACATACATCTTTACCACTTTATCAAAGTTCAGTTCAGTTTATTTTATTTTATTTATCATCACATAAATAATATATTATTACATTAGTGGATACTGCAGATAAACATAAAAGGATGTAATGAACGGGAGCCGTGAAGGGACGTGAAGTCTTTGAGTCAAACGACTCCCTCTTGTTGAATGAGCAAAAGCTCATTAAGGGGAAAGATTATGTTGAGATTGCAGTGTCGCGTATACAAAATGTATCATTGAAAAATGTGATAGAGTTTATCTGAATTACAAAAGAAATTTAAAAAGTTTTATATAGTTCGATAAATTTATTATGACCTAATTTAGTCATATTTTTGGAAAGAGAATTCCATAATTTTGATCCTTGATATTTAAATGATTTTTGGCAACGATTTGTCCGGATAAAAGGAATAGTGAGGTCACCATTAGTTGCAGCTCTAGTGGAGTAGCCATGATTTCCAGAAACTTTATTGAAATAGTTTTGAAAATAATCGGGAAGTTTTTTGTTGACGTATTTGTGCATAAATTTGGCAGATTCAATTTTATATATGTCATTGACTTTGAGGATTTTATGTTCAAAATACAAGGGTGTAACATGAACACGCCTGCCAGAATCACTGATTGCCCGATAGCTTTATTCTGTATTGTTTGTAATTTGTTGAGATAGGTTGGATAAATGGACCCCGGTATAATAATGCCATATAAAAGGTGCGAAAATACTACCCCATAATAGAGAGCAATAAGAGCTGATTTAGGTAAACAATGTTTTAATTTGGTGAGGACAACAACGTTTTGGGATAGCTTTTTTTGTAATTTCTGGGTATATGGTAGAAAATTGAGTTGGTCGTCAATTTCTACTTCAAGATATATTGTTGTCTTAACTGTATAATTTAATGTGTCGCCAAAAGATAACGAAAATTTTGGAATTGCCTTTCGAATTTTGGGATTAATAACAATAATTTGAGATTTGTGGGGGTATATGGTTAATCTATTAGCAGCCATTCAAGATTGAAGCATGTTTAATTCCTGATTTCCTGGTTCTTGTAGCTCTTATAGGTTGTTATTTTTTATTAACAGGCAAGTATGATCTGCGAACAGACGAGGCTTAGACACAAGAGCGTTTTTCAAATCATTAATATACAGGATGAATAATAATGGCCCAAGGACCGACTCCTGAGGTACCCCATATTCAATTCTAACAATGCGCGACATACAATCAGAGATGCCAACAAATTGTTTTCTGTTCCTTAAATAACTTGATAAAAGTTGGTGGCAATTTGCTCATATACCATAATGTTCCAATTTATGCAAAAGAATGGAATGATTAACTGTGTCAAAAGTTTTTTTTCAAATCAAGGGTGATAATGCATGTATAATCACATGAATTAATATTGTCATAGCATTCAGTTAGAATATCAACCATAGGATAAACAGTACAAAATTTTTTGCGAAATCCGTTTTGGCGATTATAAAGGACATCAATTTAGAAAACTTAAAATTCTAAATTGAAGTAGCTTTTCAACAACTTTTGAAATAGATATGGGTCTGTAATTTTCCACTAACTTTTTATCTCCTGTTTTAAATATAGGGACTACTCGAGCAATTTTAAGTAAGTCGGGAAATACGCCAAAGTGGAACATAAACTCAATAATAAAAGCTAAATAAGGTGCAATAACTGTAGATGCAATTTTTAAGAAATAAGGTGCCAATTGATCTGGTCCAGAAGTCTTTTTGTCTTTCAGAATATTTAGTTCGTTCAGAATTTCATTAGTACTGGGCGACAAAAGAACAATTGAATTTGCTATTCTCTTATCTTTAAACAGAAAAGATCGAAAGTTATTATTACAATTATCAAAAATTTCTGCAAGATTACGACCTATATTTCCGAAGTAATTGTTAAATGTTGTAGAGATTTGATCAGGATCATATATTTCATTATTATTATGAATTACGCAAGTAGGTTGATCCAATGATTTCCGCAGGTAGGTTGATCAAATGATTTACCACTTGTTAGTAGTTCACCGAGAATTTTTCAAGTTTTTCGGGGATCTTTTTTACTTGAGCTCAAACAATCATCATGGTGGTTTATTTTTCGAAAAATTTTTAATTCTTGCCAAAATATTTGTATACTTTTTGTAGAAGCTCGGTTTTGCAGACATATTACTGAGACAATGGGATTTCTGTAATTTTTGTTTAGCCTTAATCGAATTGAAAATACCGTTGGTTATCCGTGGTTTAGCTTGCAATCGTTTTTGTCTGCGCGACAGCTTCACAAGTGGAGCATGATTGTCAATTGCTGTTTTGATGCTTTGTATAAAATCACAAAATGTTTTTTCAAAATTGTTTTCATCAAGGTAGGGAATAGCAAGGTACCATTCACTTAAGGATTGTTCGAGGTCATTTTGGTACTTTTCGGGTTCGAAATTTTTGAGGGATCTGATATATCGAATTGTGCAAGCAGTTTTTGTTTTTTGTTGGTTAAGAATAAAAAAAGCAGGATAATGATCTGTAAGAGATTCTTGCAAAACCCCGGGTATAACCTCATCTCTAAAAATATTTGTGATAACTTGATCAATGATTGTATTCGAAGAATCAGTGACTCTGGTTGATATGTCAATGATTTGGCGAAATGCATTGCTGTTTAACATGTCTCTATAGGCTCGAGATTTATTACAACTTTCCAATTTGAAACATCTATGTTAATGACGCCCATAACAACGCAATTTAGTTTTTCATGGTTAACTTTCGCCAATGCGCGATTTAGATTATCAATAAAAATATCTCTGCTAGTTTTTAGGTGTTTATAGACAACACAGGTCAAAAAGATAAAATTATTTTTTAAACGCACTTTTATCCATAGTTCTTCACATCCAGGACAATCGATGTTAAATTGGTTTACCAATTCCATATCCAAATGATCAGAAACATACATGGCTACGCCACCAGCATTAGTAATCGAATTTGCATGCACCAGTTTATATCTTTCTATTTTTAGGGTGCCAATATTACTGGTTTCTTTTAATCGGATTTTGCAAAAGCATATTAAAGTAGGCAATTTTAGTTCCAAGACAAAATGATGCAGATCATCAAATTTTTATGGAGGGATCGAATGTTAATATGAATCGCAAAAAAATTTTTTGCTAGTTGGATCATGGATCAATAATTGGGAAATTAGTTAGATCCCACTAATTAAGAGTTTTTTGTATTTTGTGTTAACAGGTCTAAAGCGTATGAAGCAACAGGAGAAAATTCAGTGCCATTTTCAGCCATTTAACAGAGAGATCAACTTCATGTCCTATCAGGCAAAAAACAAACTATCAGATATACATCATGGTAATTTTCATGCTATAAAGTTCCAGGAGAATAATAATACATTCAATGAATATATACACTGTAAACATCACTTCATAAATTCACTCTTATTCTACTCTCAATCAACTGTTCCTCACAAAACCAACTTAAATCATAACAAGAAGGAAAAAGTGATGCAAAAAAATAAATAAGTTATTTTTTGTTCATTTCATCTTACTTTTTATTTTTATTTTTGCATATTATAAATCTTGAATCAGCATGGTATCAATAAGGGCATCAAAACGTAAAATAATCAGGTCATATTAGTGTAGAAAGAGTTAATAAAAAAACAGTTGTAAATTAGTACGTGCATCAAAACACAATTGGATCATAGCTTGATTAAATGCACTTTCACTTTGCTTTGACGCTGTCAATGAATAAGCAATAATCACCATCACTTACACCCATGGCGACCTCAACACCCGAGCTGTTTTTTGCTTTTTCGTTCTCGCATTCTTAAACAAGAGTAGCAGCTTCTTTTTTTGCTCATAATATGGTTTAGGTAAATGTTCAGAGATGTAGATCGGCTTTACTTCAGTATTTTCTTTTTTCTTTGCCGCATTATATTCAAGTAAGTACTTGAGACGATTAAACAACCAGTGTTTATCGTTGACCCTATGTAACTTGATAATGATGGGGCGATTTATTCTCGTATGTTCTTTGTAAATTGGTCGTTGAGGCAACCTTTGGATATCTACAAGTTGCAGCTTCTCAGGATCAGAAATATTAAGCCCTTTGTATAAAAATTCTTGAAAATAGTTGAGTGTTGTAGCTCTTGTTTTCCACACATTATTAGGGTTTTCAGGTATGCCATGTATCAATACATTTAATCTCTTTGAGTACGCCTAACTTTGTAGTTTTTCTTTTTCTTCTGCCCCAATAAGACTGTCCACTTTGTCGGATAAAAAAGTTAGCTTTGTCGTATTGGGTTGTGTGTCACTACATTTCAAAACTTCGCTTATGCGGCATTCTAATGTTTTGACTTTATGCTCCAACATCGCGAATTCGGTATTATCAACTTCATCTTTTGACTCAGTTTCTAGCTTGTTTCATCTGTTCGAAAGCTCTTCATCAATATCACATATTTTGGTATTTAATCCTTCCATCGAAAAATTGAAGCCATCAATTTTTTTGCTCAATTCAGATATTGAATTCATAATTTGCGATAGCTGTTCATTCAAGGTCATTGCAACTTCCTTCGTTTTTTAACCAACCTACGGCATTTAAAGCTTCTCAATTTCAGTCAAGACTGTATAATTTCTGCAAGTTGTATACTGTAAGCTAGCGAAGTCTTTTGAAAGCACAAATTTGCCTGAAAAGACGCTTTATTCAAAAGTCACGTCTGAACAGCATGACTACAAAAGCTCGAATGTTTAAAATTCCAAAAGAGAATAAATTCCAAAACAAAACCCAAAAACTCTTTTGCCCTCGCGTGTGGGTTAAAGGTTCGGGCGGGCTGTCAGGATAAGCTATGAGTGAACTCAGATGCTGATGAAACACCAGACTAATGGGAAGGCAGATATGTGAAGTAAGTAAGTGCTACCTGACAGTTGTGAAAAAAATGTTTTGGAATTTATATCTGTCGCTTGCCATTTTTTTCCTTGATTTTTTCTCTTTATGATGTCATATTTTGAAAATTACTAAATACGATTTTTGCGTATCACTTAACTTGTTAACTATCTTTATGATTTACTGTAAATGCAAAAGTGCAAAGTTTATTGAGCACCCTTAATTTTTCAGAGAAATAACAGAGCTCTAATTTGTTAAGTTTATTAGTTCTTGAAAATTTTCTGTTCCATAAGTGCACTTGATTAATTCATCTGTTAGCTCTGTCTCTGAACTGTAGGTGAGTCGTCAGTTTGATCCATACATCTTTCATTATAGCACCAAATTGATTGACAGCGTAGCACAGATTTAAGGAGACAGATAGTTAATAACTAGGTCTTTACTTGGAATTTTAATACCCATGGTAAGTTTTATAAATTTTTAACCATTGTGGGTAGAGGTTTTTAGTTTTGTCTAAATTCATTAAATTTGGATTATGTGCGGCAATTTATTATTATTTTTCCTTTCTATTTTGGTTCAGTTTTAGTATTATTATCTTTTAAATTTTACCCTTGAACTGATTATTATCTACTACCTCCGGTTTATCATTTTAGTTTATACTGATGGTCTTTCAACAATACAGTGTTTTTTAGTGACGTTGGTTTAAACTACTCATAATTTTGAAATAGCAAATTAATTTCTACGCATTCATCAACAATTCAGAGTTGTAAGTCGGGCCGGGCTTTTCGGGTCGGGTTCGGGCCTAAAGTTGACAAAAAATTCGGGCTTAATTCGGGCCTGAATTGCACTTTTTGTCTTAGGTGCACAAAAGTATGATCAAAATAACTTGGCAACATTGCTAAATTTTTCAGACCTAACTTAACTTTCAAGTTTTTTCGGGCATGATTTGGGCTTCAAATTAGTTTCCGGGTTCAGGCCGGGCTGGGGCTTATATTTTCGGGTTCGGGCCGGGTTCGGGCCTGAACTAGTCGGCCCGTTAACAACTCTGCAACAATTACTTCTGTTAAGTGATAAATGAGCCCATACTTATTTCCGTGATTAGCATTAATATTTATTCTATTTTTGCGTGTTGATACTTTTTATTGGTATCAAATTTCTGGAAATTGAACTCAAGCGAACAAATGAATTGAATTATCAACTCTCAAATGACTGCAATGTTAAATTGAGCAGTTTGCAACTATAGTTGGAGTCATAACAGTCGAATTTAGAAAAGTTTTAGTCATTAACAACCCATTAACAACCAAAATTAGAAAAGATGGCACCAATGGGGATAATTAACGGAAGGCTACAAAGTCAGCACGCCAAGATGTCCGCTAGATTGATGCCAACATTACCGTCAAAGTTTAAGGTTATAAAGCATGTAGTATTCCATTTAATGGTACTCCCCAAACAAGCTTTACTCGCCAAAGCAAATGGGAGAAGACGTACTTGACTCCCAAACTTTTCAAGCAACTTTATTACAGTATTGCATACCCCCATCTACAATATGCCATTATAAGCTGCTGGAAAAAGTACCAGCAACTTATATCACTAAAGCTCAAGTTCAGCAAAATCAACTTATTTGTATTTTGTCCAAAACCTATAAGCAAAAAGTTAAACTCTCTTCCTTGTACAGCAAAATGAGTATATTTAGGATATATACAATCTTGAAACACTGAAATTTTTGTTTAATTCAAAAATAAAACGCTGCCAACACCTTTCCGAAACTATTTTACACCTGTATCAAACTTTTATAACTACGAAACGAGAAATTTGAGAAAAGGAAGTTATTATTTA
Source organism: Trididemnum nubilum (assembly GCA_963965965.1). Lineage (NCBI taxonomy): Eukaryota > Metazoa > Chordata > Ascidiacea > Aplousobranchia > Didemnidae > Trididemnum > Trididemnum nubilum. Next base: position 36,337,603 of record OZ014489.1, read on the forward strand.
CTTAAGTCCAGAAAAAACTTACTCAAAGATTCAATTAAAATATGTGGAACCAAATTGTGGAACAAACTCTCAACTCCATTACTAAATTACAGCAATAAAGGAATACGCGCGTTCTCCAAAAACAACAAATTTGCATTACTTGAAACATTTGAAGATAAATAGTCCTGTTTCACAACTCTGCTTCATTTCCTCAATTTTTTAATAACTATGGCAAAAAAGAAAATGCATTTGTTTAAATTTACAGTACCGTTAGCCTAGTGGAAGTCATATGTTCTGTTTTGTGTTTTTTTTTTCTTTTTTCGGGCAACAATGGTAGGAATATATCTCAAATAGTGTTAAATTGAAATTAATTTTATTGTGTTAGTTTAATTATGAAAGGCTGTAGACTCAACGACCTTGCCAGTCTTTTCAGAATGGCACTTTTTGGCCTTTCGCAGCCTCTCATAAGAAAATAAGTTCAAGAATTTTGTAGACATTTACGAATAATTGTTATTTCATCCTGTTGGTTGTTTTTTCCTGCAATAAAGAAATTCGTTATCGTTAGTTGGACGACCTAGAACTAAATCGACTAATTTCATAGAAGATCTTGGATGGAATCTCTTGGGACTCCAGCAAAGCGAAATGATGGAGGTGATGGAAAACTGTAAAGTGTGGCGGCTTAATCTCGAGCTGCTGCCCCCGCAACCTTCACGGAACAGCGGGCAATGAAAAAAGAAGAAAGAAGGGCCCGCTTCAACCCCCCAAGAAGTGTAACATGACAGACATGTAGTGTAACAACGGCTGCCACTTATCATAAAACTCAAAATCTCAAAAATCATAAAAAAGTCATAAAGTGCAATGCTGTCATAAAAAACTGTTATTTTAAATTGCATTTTACGTTTATTCACAATGAGCTAAATTTAAACATTCCAGTTCACGCAGAAAAGGCTCTGCTTCCGTAGAAGAAGTTACTGAAGTGGCTGCACGACATGCTATGCGACATACTGAGACCCGATGGCTCCCAATGAAATACTGTATGTTGCTGTAAGAATTCTACAACAATGAAAAAATTTGAAGGAATATTTCTTGACGTTTTTACCAAGGAAAGTAATTAAAAATCTACAGTGGCAAATCCGGATCTTTATAAGTGTATATGAGCATCTTTGCAGGATCCTTTAACCGAAGCATATATCAGCTTTTGTGCTTACTCTACAACAGAGTTTAAAGATTTTCTTCTTCAGTTTCAATCAGGTGAACCTAGAATACACTTGCTCTATTCTTCCTTGTGCAAACTTGTTTCAAATTCGCAACAAAAGTTTATTCGTAAAAAGTTGCTGTCTGGTGTGGATTCCGAAAATCTTTTAGTTGCTGCTCGTTTCAAGGAAAACAGGAAGGCTTTGCTGTTTGTCGACACTGGAGCAAAAGCAAAGAGCACGCTTAATGTACAGACACACCAGCTCGAAATTGCTCAAGACAACCTGGACAAATTTCGAAAAGATTGCTTGAATTTTTAATTGTCTGCAACTTCTGAATCACATACCTTTTCTGGTGCCACAAATGCCATTAGTAATTTGTCTCTGTGTATGATATCTGTGTTAACCAGCAAACTCAGTGAAGTTTTTCAAATCCAGTCACCCATAGCTTCTGAAGAGATATGCGATAAAATCCGAACTCAGTGAATTAGGTTCCAAACGGAATTATTACAAGATGAATGGTTCAAAATCCCATTGTAGAAGATCGATAGTGGCACATCAGATTGCAGTACAACGCGGCAGAGCTACTGGCCGCACGCTCCCAATGATTGTGGATTACAACCTGCATGCAAGCATTCTACATTATGCGAGCGGGTTGACAATTTTTGGTCCAAAATTGGATCTTTGACAGATGAGCATGGCAACCTTAAATATCCGAAGTGGTATGCACTAGTTCAGGCGGTATTGTCCCATAGCCATGGAAATGCTTATCTTGAACGAGGATTTTCGATCAATAAGCAGCTTTTGCAAGGCAATGGGTACGTAATGAAAGAAAAATTCATTGTTTCGCTTCGACTTCTTAAGGATGAGTTAATTAGAGCTGGCGGAGTTCTAAAATTTCCATGCACAATCGAACTAATCAACAGAGGTGGAGTCGAGGAAACAAGGCTCGAGGCCAAGGCCAAGGACACAAAAAAAATCCGAGGCCAAGGACAGCCTTTCCGAGGACAGACACTCTCGAGGCCAAGGACAGGAATGCTCGAGGCCAAGGCCAAGGACCAAGGACACAAGCGCAAGTGCTCTCCAAAAAAAAAAAGGTCTTCACAAAAATTTTTTAGGCGATCTCCAAAAAAAAAAAAGAAAGAAAGGTCTTCACAAAAATTTTTCAAGCGATCTCCACAAAAAAACGTTTTCCAAAAATTTTTCAAGCGCTTCACAAAATTTTAACAATTCAAAAAATACTGCTGTCCTCGAGCCGAGGACAGGCCAATTTTCGAGGACTTCAGGCCTCGAGGCCAAGGCCAAGGACTTCAAAATGTGTCCTCGAGGACTCCACCTCTGCTAATCAATTCCGTCAAAAATGCATGAGCCAAATATTTTGCAGATATGGACTGAAGCTGCAGAAATTTGATTGTAGAAAAAACGAAACAGTAAAAAATGCTTTGAGTTGAGTCACAAGAAGTCGATGAAAGCAATAACAAAAAGCTTGCAGAAGTTGAATCAGAGATTGAAAGACTTCGAAGTAATCTTCAGATAGCAGATGCCATGGTATATGAAAGGAATGAGCAGTTGCAGAAACTTCTATGTTCAACCAGTAAAAATATTGATTGGAAGAAGATCCAATCAGCACAATCGAAGATTGATATTGGACTTGAAAGGAAAAGAAAATGTGATGATGATTTGGCGAGGTGTTGGGAAAAAAAAGAAGAAATTGCAAAAAAAAATAGTTCTCCATCCATATCCCATGCCAATCACTGACCCCAACCACCTACTTGAAGTTAGTGTGTTTTTATTTCGTGTTTCTCAGAATATGTGCTCTTACTAAGCGCCAGTTTTGAGCAGTACGTATGCTACAGCCTATTGTAGATACTTTTCTAAACTTTTTTAGTTGCTGTTGTTTAGAACAGACAATAATAGCCTACCAGTGCAATTTAAATTTAAGTTTAGTGAAAATTTAATTCCAAGAAAAGCTAGTCATTCACAATTCTGAAAAGTAATAGACTATTGAAAAGGATATATTTTCTTGATTAACAGTGTATATACCATTATGCAAAGTCGGTGTGTTTTTATTTCATGTTTCTCAGAATATGAGCTCATACTAAGTGCCAGTTTTGAACAGCACGTATGCTACAGTCAGTCCTCAAATTATAGGGGGGACGCGGGGGGAGGCGTCCCCCCATCGAGAATTAGCGTCCCCCATCGAGATTTAGGTGTCCCCCCTTGGAGATTTGAGGGCTGAATGATCAGAAGAAAAGGAGCCAGCCAACACAAATAAATCCTACAAATTCCGGCCAAATATAGTACCAAATTGAAGAGGAAATTTGATTTCGAGGAAGAAACACTTCAGCTGATGGCGAAGACCTTTTTTTTAGTCTTCAACTAATTTTGGCGAAAAAACACTTCAATTTTCGGTGAAGATCTTTTTTTTTGGTCTTCAACTAATTTCGGCGAAATAACTTTTGGTCTTCATTTAGTTTTGGTGACGGAATTACGTAATCTTCACTAAAGTACTTTCGCATGCCGAATGCCCAAATGCGTTTGGTCAAGGCTGCAAAAGCGTTCCCCCATGCAAAATTTTACAATTTAAGTACTAGCTACAGCCTATTATAGATACTTTACTAAACTTTTTTAGTTTGTGTTGTTTAGAATAATACTGTAGACTGGAACAAGTCATAGTTGTAACAGTGATCTGGTAAGCAAACAAGGTCCGTTTAAAGTTTATTGCAAATATGGCCAAAATATTCTGTAACATTAATTCGCATTGCCATAATGTTAATAAGAAATGCCATTTGTTATTTACTGTTTCATACTACCTCTACAGAGCCTAAAAATTTTATTTGACGTCAAAGTAGGCCTGCTTGTTCTTGTGGTTGTTTCGTTGCAATCAGGCTATACCCTACTAACCTTGTCAGTTGCTTTTAACGATACATATGTTTGGTTTAGAGATGCACATTGTTCAGGGTAATGAGGAAGTTTCATGATTTTCAGGAAGTGACAAAAGTAGTCGTTAAGTTTGATTATTATTATTAAGTTACACATAGAATTAGTATACTTCAACAACTGTTGTCTACTACTATCTTCGGAGAAACTGGAAACACTATAATAGTGATGGTGGTGGGCTACCCGACCCCGTCCGTAGGATGGAGCGTGGAGAAACTCCATGGAGACCCAGCATAAAGGCGATGCCCCACGGTCGTGACCAGAGGTCAAAAAGAGATAGAGAAGAGCCGAAGATGTCTCTTCGGACAAAGCTATAAGCTGGACACTGGACAGGCAATCAGGGTACATCGAAGATCCTGTGAGTGGTGTCCACAGGCTATACTAGCTAGGTAAGACGATGATAAATAAGAGGCTATGCCCATTGCAGCGAACGAGAGAGAGGGCACAACTTACGTTACGAAGGGTACCAGTTTCTCAGAGGAGAGTTCAGGAACTTGGAAGAGAAGGAGGTTTTTGTCTAGCTTGACAGAGTGCTTCCATGAGGCGTTGAGCGAGTTGCTGGTACTCGCTGACTAGCGAACCCAGGGGCAGGAAGGAGGAGGGGATGCCGTCGCCGGTTTTGGCTAGCAGGTCCGCAGTCTCATTGGGACATGTATCGCAGTGGCCAGGGATACAATGGAAGGACAGTTGGTCCAAATCAGATAGGCAGCGATAGAGGACCCGATTGTCCGCACAGCATTCGGGGCAAGGAGGTTAGAGGCAGAGTTCAGGAAGGTGAGGGAGGAATGGAAGTTTGTAAAGACAACCAGGGACATGAATGGGCAAGGGGAGTGATGTTGGAGGCACCATCTATAGCATGACGAAGGGCAGTGATCTGTGCGGTGAAGCTGGATGAAATTGGACTGTCGGGGAAGGAAAGTGATGTTGAGCCCTTGCAGATGTAGCATAGAATAAGACTACTGCGACACCGGATCGAAAATTCGTCGCGATAAAACCTTCAGTCCAGACACAGAGATCGGCAGGGGGTAGATCAGAGAGGTAGTCCTCCGCTGCAGCCTTTCTTTCTGTATGTGGGTCGTGTCTGGAGCAATCACTATAATCTCAATATAAGTCTGATATCCAATGAAATAATAAACAATAAACGTCGATTTATTGTCTTGCAGGTGTATAATTGTCAATTTTGCACGTCTCAGTATTTTGCTTTTGATTGACAATAAGTGTCCTAAAATTTCGTAAAATTTCATAACATTTCATAAAAACTGTCTTAAAATTTCATAAAAAACCAGTGTATATTTTCATAAAAAATCATAATTTTTTTACCCTCTTTGTCATAAAATCATAAATAAAATGGGCAATTTTTGAGTGGCAGCCCAGTGTAAGTCATGGGTTTTTTCATTTGATTTTTGGCTTTATTGTACGTTGTCTATAGCGTAAAAAATACGCGCGCTGAAATACGCATGTTTAGTACCATAGGCGTATCCACAGGGGGCCTAGAGGGCCCGGGCCCTCCCCCAATTGAAATGCTACCAATGAGAAAAATGTCACAAAAAAGACTACTGTTTCTTCAGTTTCAGTTTCTTTTAGTATCTTCGCGTACAACAGAACACGCGTACAACAGTAATTTACAATGATATTGATTTAGAGGGCCCGGGCCCCCTCAATTTAATTTTTACCTACCAATTAAAATAGGCCCCCTACAATAATATTTAAATGGTCCTCAATTTAAATGGGCCCCCAACAATAATATTGATCCAGGGGGCCCGGGCCTCTCAATTTAATTTTTTGCAACTAATTTAAATGGGCCCCCTACAATAATATTTAAATGGCTCCCAATTTATATGGACCCCCAACAATAATATTGATCCCGGGGCCCGGGCTCCTTCAATGTAATTTTTGCCAACTACTTTAAAATGCCCCTTACAATAATGTTTAAATGGCCCCCAATTTAAATGAGCCCCCAACAATAGTATTGTTCCAGGGGGCCCGGGCCCCCTCAATTTAATGTTTGCCAACCAATTTAAACGTATCCCCCGAGTGAAATTAAGGGTTTTTATCCTAAAAGTTGCTAACTGAGGCCCTCATCTAACCCTTTTATGAATGTATTGCAAAAACCGTTAATCAGGGACGGAATTAACATATAGCTCAGTGCCAGGGGCCTCGCACTTAGATAAGACGTTTTTTGTGGTCTTGATCCGTATTTGGTAGGAAAATATTGCAAAAATCCCAAAGCGCCTGGGGCTCAACTCAATGTAAATCCGGCCCGGGCAATAACATAGTTTGTAGGCGTAACTATCAACTGTACATTTTTCAATAATAATTCACCTCCACCTCGCCAGTTTTTAAGCAACAAAATACTTTTGAAAAAAATTACCTAAAGTAAGAGGAATGCTCATTGAACAAAATTTTGAATTGAGAGGGCCTGGGCCCCCCGGCCGTGTTTGCACTCCTATAGCTGGCTGTTTTCATGACAAAACAATAATCTCTAACAAAAATATTCGACTGGATTGTTATTTACTGCTAAAAAATTGCAGATGGCAATGCACTTTACTTCCCCGTACTTTGGTCAAATCACTTACAAAATTTAACCCCAAAATGCAACATTTTCCAACGTGTTTTGGACTTAAATTGCAAGCAAAAGGAGGACTGAACAACTTAATTTTTGCAATCGGCTTTCAAATATTAAAAATCTAGTACTTTCAAATGGCTCTGAATACGTGCAAAATGTGATCCAATGGCATTAAAATAGCTTTTTTTTCCAAATAATTACGAAAAATCGTCCAGCGGCTGGGGGCTTCGCCCCCAGACCCCCATAGCCTCCAGAGGCTGGGATACATTTGAATTACAGTACACTTCTTTACTCAAACACACGTCTCCCAATTTAGACATTTTCACATTTTAAGTATTAGTTTAAGCCCTCTCCTTTGAACGAGTTCCTAGTTACGTGCCACGGCTTCTGATCTTCCATTCTACGATATCTTTGCCCCCACAAAAATTCCTCTTTCAAAGTTTCTGATGACGTCATTGCAAGTGATTTGTGGTTTGGGCCCTCCCAATCAAAAATCCTTGCTACGTCTACGTATAGTACAAGGTTATTTAAAACAAGGCAGCACGTATAAAAATTTTGTACGCGTATTTTTTAGGCATATGCGTAAATACGCGTGTTCGGTAAAAGCCGCCTAAGATTGCATCCGCTAAATTATGAATTCCATTTATTTTGAGCGAATGCGTTTGAAAGATGGCTAAATTGTTAATGTGCGAATTAGTTTAATCCCGGTTGTTGTTTTTTTTCATGCTTTGTGAAATACTCTAAAAAACTTTATTAATTTTAAATTTAGCTCACCTGTTGAATGACCTAAATAATATTGATGTCAAGTACATCGGTGGTAGAGTTGGTCTTTGCAAAAACCCAAACTTGAGTAAAGCATGTGCCACGCCCAAAGGAACTAAAAATATATCACCATTTTTTTTTTTATCTCGATTATAGTTTTTAGAAAATAGCGATTCAACACATCGAAAGTTTATTTGCAACACTTTAAAGCTCATTTGCCATTTTGAATTGCGCACGAATACCAAAAAACGTTTCAGCAGGGTTATACAGTATTTTAGAAATCAGCTATAAAATGCAGTTGAACAAAAGTTTCAAGTCTACTGTCAATTATAAGCTGTCTAGTGCACTACAAAATGAATATAGAACCATTTTCAAAATAATAAATCAGCTGGCAAGCACGAGGTGGTGCTATGTGACCACAGCTGTTTTTGAAGTTACACCAAACCATGATTATACTGCCATTTTGTAGAACGGAGTTAAAGTGGATCATTTGTTTTGTTTTTGTTTTTTTGCTTTTGGAATAAAGCAAACAACTTTTAGGTGTGAATCAAAACAAACCATTGCATGAACTGCGGAATGGCAGAGAGAGTGGATACGAAAATCGAAGTTTTGCTTTACCAATCCTGCGGTGCTTTACCAATTTTGCTAAATTTTGTTTCAAGCTATTTTTGCCGGTGTATGTTATTTTTCAATTTTTGTAACAAACAGCAATTGCGTATCCGGTTGCTTTGGTCGAGGAAACACAATGGAATCAAAAACCAATGAATAGAGACCAACAAATGATAGAGAATATACTCATTCATACGGAATACGTTGAATATACTAAATTTTAAACGATTAAAATACGTCATCATGTTACTAACCTGTTGCAATATCCGCAAACTTCAGCTTCATTGCACAATTTTTCGCATAAAATGGCATTTTGGAAGCTATACGGCTCACAAAAAGTTGTAGCAACGACAGAGATGACGAGTTGGGCAAAAATCAGTCTTTAGCATAATAACGTGTCTCAATAATATTAAATGCTAAGATTTCAAAATAAAGCAGCTTGTGGAATAAGTTTTATTTTAAAATAATTTGTAATTTCTTTTAATGGTGTAAAAATTATCTGCATTAATATTATATGACTGTTCAACTACAATTTTGCTTCTAAATGATGGATACTGTTTAAGATTAAGAAAACAGCTCAAGAAATTTTGTATATTTACTTGGTCATTTCATTCAATTTGTTTTGTTTAGACTATATTTAACTTCAGCCCCCTGAAGAGCCAACAAGAGCGAAACAGACTGTTGGGGCATGTTAAATTGTGGTGGTCTGTAACTAGTTAATATTGATAGATTTGTATGGTCTAACTCATTGGATGGTTTATATGGTCTAACTCATTGGATGGTTTATATGGTCTAACTCATTGGATGGTTTATATGGTCTAACTCATCCGCAGCATGGCCGAGCGGAACTGAGCGCTGATTATTGCGTAAGCAATACTGCGACCCGAGTTCGATTACGGCTGCAGGCCGCCTGCTTCGACACATACGCGGGTGGCTGGAGACTCGAAGAGCACGAGCTCACTTCCCAGTCACCCTCACCTCTCCGTTCTTATTAAGTTGTTGAGTTATAAATCCTCAGTTGATTTATTTATTTATTTTATTATTTATTCCTTCTATTATTTTTTGACTTATTTTTATCTAATGCCTGTACAGTGACTCACCTTGTAAATTTTTGATTAAAGTAATTATTATGTACGAGATGGTTATTGTCATTCATACAATTTATCGTTTCATTTCTTTGTGCCCAAAAATGCGATGCATTATGTTCTAAATTCTGCATAAACAACAAACAAAATTACGGATTTTTTTTGCCTTTAGGTGACTTTTTGTGCGTTCAAGGACTTTGCTTCTTATCTCTTTTAAAATATACACTGTACTTCAAGTTTCCTCGACATCAATTAGGGTAATGGTTGTGTTGAAATCGAAGTTTTTGTTCCATGTTTTGTAGTTCCTCCAACAAACTTGTAATTTTTTATCTATATTCCAAAAAGTCCGAAGCTTTGTTATCTAAATTTTATATAATAAGAAAACAAAAACCAAGTAAAATTTATTGTCTTGAGGAACTTCTGATGCCACACTTGCATTGCGCAACTTGCTATCTTTCAAAAGATATCGCTCTAGCTTTTTCAATACTAGTTAAGGAAATCGTTGTGTCAAAATTTTAGTTCCAGTTTTTAGTTTCTATTTCTGTACGAATTTATCATTTCTTGTTCTTGCTCCTAAAAATACGAAGCATTACACGAAGTACTTTACCCCATAAAGCCCAAGGGGGGATCGAAACGATCCCCTCCTTTACATATTTTGCAATTTCGGTATGAAGCAGTTACACTACGATCATGAAATTTCTTGACTTTTCTAAAATTTACTACTTCAACTTTTATTTCCGAAACCATTACTCTATGACAGATATATTAGGAGTTATGAAACAATTTTTAAGGTCGGCTCTGTGTTTTTAGCGAGATTTTCAGCAATTTAGCGTAATCCTATGTATTCTCATTGTTCATTCATAATTAGCAATTTCACGCGATATTTTGAACAGTAATTGCGCGTAAGAACGTAAACTCAGCGACATCTGAAACTGTAAAGTTTCACTGCTTCACTCAAGAAACAGAAACAATAGACCATATTTCCGATTTTACGTGGAGAATAATTTTCACACCACAATGATATCCAGAGCTTTGAGATGAATTTTTTGTAAAACAGTTTGGTAAAAGTGCATACGTTACTAGAATTGACGAAAATTATTGTAACGTAGTAAACGCATTATGGTCATTTCCTAAACAAAGCTCTTCTTGCTTTCTCAGTAACAAGCACAGAGCAGGGGCGTATTCTCCATGCATGCAAGGCATGCCTATTGCCTAGTCATTTAGCCAAAAAAAGATAAATTAAACAAGTACACCTAAAAGTTTAAAAAGAAAATCAAACTAAGTTGCCACAGCTACGGGCATTAACTTTCAAGTCAAAGTAACAATAAATAGTCTCGCTGAATTTATTGATTTCAGTTTTAGCCCAGTTCAGCAGATCGCTAAATTATAAAAAATAATGACAACACGCATGCAATTTTAAAATTACACTCAACGGTTCAAGAGATGGCTATGTTTTGATAAGATTACGAATAAAATTAAATAGGTTTGAAAACTGATTGGCGCAATGTTTGCTGCAAAAGTTCTTTTATACGACTATTTTCTTGTTTTCGTAAAATGTAGTCTGTGTTTTAATTTTAAATTCGTAGCAGTAAATTAGCTTAAAACAGGCCACAAGCTACGCACAAAAGCATCCAATCATAAATATTGCATGCGTGTTGCCATTTACTGTATTTTATGTAATTTAGCGATATGCTAAAACGATTAACTCACCGGCGAAACCAAGCCGTGATAGCCGGTATTGGTATTAGCATTAGGTAATGTAAGGTCAGAATGAGTTTTTGACATAGGTGGGCACAAGTCTGTTAATCGTAAATCCGTTAATTACGAAGCTAACTTTTTCATTGACTCGTTAATCCGTTAAAATTTTTTTCATGTTAACAGACTAAAGTAACTTCCGTTAAGTTCGGTTAACTTCCGTTACGGTTTTTATCGTTAATATCTTGTACCATTCATTCATCGTACCGGTGCAAACCAGTTTGCACTGGTAACACTTATTGCGTATTAGCACGAGTTTTATAGAAGAAAGCGAAGGAGCTTTTTTTGTGGCAAATAAATAAGCTGCAGCTTCATAGGTCTATTAATTATCGCTGTTCGCAATTTTCCAAGATTTAACGATCGCAGCTTCGTTAGTGCATTTGAACCTATTTTTATCTTGGAAATTAAATTAGACTGTAAAATGTAACTTCCAGAACACCGAAAAAACACCATAGCAATAAACATAGGCGTAGCCAAGGGGAAGGGGGGGGGAGGGGGCCCGCCCCCCCCCCCCCAATTAAAATACCACCAATGATAAAAAATTATGACAACAAAGCTTAGCAATGTTTAGTTGCTATTACGGACGACGAGGGAGCCCCGGAACCCCTAATCAACAACCAGGAGGCCCCTAACTAACGACTAGGAGGCTCCTAACCAACAACCAGGAGGCCTTGGGGCCCCTACCTAACAACCAGGGGGCCCCAAGGCCCCTAAACTAACCACCAGGGAGCCATGGGGCCCCTAACCGACAACCAGGGGGTCCCTAACTGACAAACGGGGGCCCTGGGGCCTCTAACTGATGAACAGGAGGCCCTGGATTCCTAATTGACCACCAGGGGACCCCAAGGCCAATAACTAACAACCAGGAGGCTCTGGGGCCCCTACTGACAACCAGAGGGCCCTGGGGCCTTTAACTGATGAACAGGGGGCCCTGGGGCCTCTAATTGACCACCAGGGGCCCCCAGGGCCCCTAACTAACAACCAGGGGGCTTCGGGGCTCCTAACTGACAACCAGGGGACCCTGGGGCTCCTAACTGACAACCAGGGGGCCCTAAAGCCCCCAAATAACAACCAGGGAGCCCCGGGACCCCTAACTAACAACCAAGGGGCCCCGGGGCCCGCAATTAACGACCAGGGGGCCCCTAACCAACAACCAGGGGGCCCCGAAGCCCCTAACCGACAACCAGGAGGCCCCAGGGCCCCTAACTGACGACCAGGGGGCCCAGAACAGATGACGAAGGGTCCCGGGCCAGGGGCCCCGTAATTCAATTTTTTAACAATGTATATGCAAAACCTGTGAAAAATCTTAGAGTTTTGTGCTAAAAGTTATAATACCAGGCCCTTGTTTAACGTTATTATGAACTCAATGCTATAACACAGGCCTAATGCAAACCCCCTATTGAAATACTTCCAATGATACACATAATGAGAGCATAGCCAGTGTGTTGTCCTTGTCCGGAATTGCAGTTTCTTTAGTGTAGGATTTACGTGTACAAAAGTAAGTAATAATAATGACGACCACCTGTCCAGTGTCCACGCCATAATAATGTCATGCAATTCCTGCAGGTTTCAAAAAACTGTCAAGTGACTTGACTCGAGTCCTCCACGATTGGAAAAAAGTTATTTTGATTTCGCTTTAAATGTTTTTTTTATCAAAAAACTTAAGGGCACGATCTTATCTCAAAATCATCAGCGTAGCCAGGGGGGTGGCCCAGGAGGCCCGGGCCCCCTCAATTGAAATGCCACCAATGACAAAAATTTACCAAAAAAACCTTGTTTTTTCATTATCAGTTTCTTTTAGTATCTTTGCGTACAACAGTACACGCGTACAATATTAATTAACAATAAATAATATTGACGACCAGGGGGCTCGGGGCACCCCCTTAAGTCAATTTTTTCCTACCAATTTAAGCGTGTAACCAGGGTGAAATCAAGGGTTTTTGTCCTAAGAGTTGCTACCTTAGGCCCTCATCTAAACTTTTTATGAACGTGACGCAGTAACCAGCGCCGTATTTGCCATATGGTACAGTGCCAGGGCCCAGTGCTCAGATAGTAGGACTTTTTTTGGTCTTCGTTTACATTTGGCAGGAAGATTTGGTAAAAATTCCCTAAGTGCCAAGGGCCTCGCGCAATCTATTGTACCATTTTTCAATAACGATTCAACTCCACCTCGCCAGTTTTTACGCACAAAATACTAAAAAAAAAGCTTGGGAATAGGCTCATTAAATAAATTATTGAATATCAATTGAGGGGGCCTAGGCCCCCTCGCCACACATGTACTACAACTGGTTAACTTCATGACAAAACAAAAATCTTGAAGGAAAATCTTCGAGTGGATTACTATTTACTGCTAAAATATTGTAGGAGGCAATGTGCTTTACTTTCCGCTACATGGACCAAATCACTTGCAATTAAGTTTTTACATCATAATGCAAGATTTTTAAACGTGTTTTGGACTTTAATGGCAAGTAAATGGAGGATTGAACAGTTAAGATTTTTGTATTGGCTTTCAAATGCTAAAAATCTAGTTCTTTGAAATGGTTTTGAACACGTGCGAAATGTGATCCAGTAGGACTAAAATAGCTTTTTTTTATAAAAACTTACAAAAATCGCCCACCGGCTTGCGGCTTTGACCCCAGACCCCATAGCCTCCGGCGGCTGGGGGCTCCGCCCCCACACCCCGTCTGTGACACGTTTGAGTACACTAGCTTGCTCAACACGTCTCCTAAGTTAGATTTGCACTTTCCAACTATTAGTTTTCGCCCTCTCCTTTTACCAGAATCCTGCTTAAGTGCCAACGGGCTACAGCTTCAGATCTTCTATTCTACGATATCTTTGCCCCACAAAAAGTTCCTTTTTTGAAAATTTCTGATGACGTCATTGCATGTGATTTGGGCCCCCCCAATCAAAAATCCTGGCTATAACGCCTATGTTTCGTATTCGTAAGACAACTACGCATTTTTGATTTTTCAAAGTTTGTGTATTGTGCAAATGATGCGTCAAAATGCTTATTGCTTAGCCTTTTTTTATTCAAGAAATGGCTTAAATTTCGTATCAGTTGGCGGCGTTCCTCAAGAATTTTTCCAAAATTCACAAACTTGGTGAGTCGTATTGACAAACTATTTGGCGGTTAAGTTACTACCGTACATTGATCTTGTAGATTTTTGGCACCACCAGCAAATTAACCTCTGTCGAAACAAATTTCTGATTTGACAGTGACCATTGATCGTAGCTGCGTTACATACTGATAACCAAGGCTTAAAACCAAAATTTTCCATTTTTGCAATTACCCTTAGGAGCTGACTGCTCAACGCGAAACAGACTCATAAAATTTATAATAAGAGCGAGTTTTTAATCAAAATTATTTTGTATGCGATTTGAAAGCTTGTAAAGAACCGTTCTTATCTAAAGCTCGACTAGAATTTTAAGCATTAGAATTTCATATTAATCAGGACTAAATCGCAACTGAAATAAAATATACGAAGTTTGCCTCTATGAACACCTTTCAAAACAATTTAAAACATTTTTGCATCAGTCAGTTGTAGCAACGAAACACAAAAAAAAACGTTACCTACAAATATCTCGTTTGAACTAAGTTATTTTAATTGTGATTTGCAAATTGCCATGCACGATGAAGGGGAGCAAGAAGGGATATCGGCAACGAACTCCACCCCCCCCCCCCCCCCATTCCGTCATTCAAGCAGTAAAAAGTAGCCTATATGCCTATTAACTAAGTAGCATTTTCAAGAACGCAAAAACCAACTTCGTGCGACTAGAGTTTTTGCGTTCCGCGACTCAATAAAGATTTGTGCATCTCTGCTGTTTACTCTATATGACGAGTATAAGTACGTAAATCAGCCGAAGGATTTTTAACTCAACGAACACATTGTAATTAGAAGTTAGAACGAGCGACAAAAGTGACTGGCAGGTGAAGTCGCGCTCTTTCCAGTCACCACTCCAGCCACCAGAGTTGCAGCCGTAATCCAACTATGGTAGCAGTTTTGTTTCAACAACAAAACTGCATGCATTTCCACTCGGCCATGCTGCTAACATGTATATTACACCTCACAAAAACAGCGTATTAAAATAAACCCAGAAAACTTACTGGTGTTTATTACAGGCGCAATTGTCTATATTGGAAATATGAAGCATTGTTATGCAATGGGTATCCTCTTTTTACTAAACCAGAACAAAATAACAGCAAAGTTTGCGGAAGTAAAAAGTTATTTGCAGTTGCGGAAGTGCAAAAAATTACCGCAACTGTACCGCAAACTTGCGGATTTGCGATTGCGGACCACCCATCGCTACTTTGCGGAATTTGCGCTTGCGGAATAAAGTGTAAATTTGCGGTGCCCAGCACTGTTGTAAACCGAATGATTGAAGCAGTGACTGAAATTTGGTTGAAATCGGGAATTCCTATGAAAAGTAGTTGGCTGTATTCAAAACAACTTCTAAAAATTTTGAATGGTGAAAAAATCCATGATTGATGCTTTTCGAAAAAGCATCAATCATGGAAGCAACGGCAGAGAAGCAATGATTTGTGGACAAGCCTTACCTGTCAGCTTTTTGAGTTAGAGTTTTAGAATGCAATATTTTCGTGGAAGTTGCACAGATACGGTTTGGTTAGAAGCACGAATGCGCTTGCTTGAATACGAGCTGAATTCTTCCTCTGAGGTTTCAAATTCAAAACGAGAGGAGAAGTCTTGCAAATAAATTGGGTTAGCGGTAGGGTAATCTGTTGTGCTTGATAAAGTTTTTGTTATTTTAAGATTTTTAGTTTCGACTCTTTGGCATTTTCTTTGCCATTTTTCTCTTGATGAATATACCGAAGAGGATATTTGCATTTTGAGAACGTTTCTTCGGTCATGCAAAAAACCCACATCTTCCTTTTTAGCGTTTTCGGTTCTTATACAATCACCAGAAATTTGTTGCTCAGCGTTTTAGCAGCTAGATCAAATAATGTTTCCAAACTTTTGCAAAATATTTTTCTGTTATTTCTTTCGGAAATATTATCGCGCTTCTTACCATTCCCAGCGTGACGAAAGACTTGCAAAAAGAACCCAAAAAAAAGGTGCTCTGCGTTGGTGTTATTAGGCAGATGCAGAGTGCCTGGTTCATACGACTGATTGCGCTTCTTACTTCTTTTAATTTTTTCCACGATTCAAAATTCTTCAGAAGTTGTTTTGAATGCAGCCAACTACTTTTCATAGGAATTCCCGATTTCAACGAAATTTTAGTTCCTGCTTTAATTATTCGTTTTACAGCATCATTTGTTGCAGCATTTTGATTTTTGAAAATGTGAAAAAAAGTGATGCACGACATCACCATTGGTCGGTAGACAGCTGGTATTGAGATCAGATTTAGGATTGCCAATCAATCTAATTTCAGTTGCGCTTCTTGTGGTAGTCATTTCCATTTACTCAATCCAATAAAATAGTACAGTAAAATAATTTATGTTTTCAGTAGAATTCAAAGGCTAATAATAAATCTAAAAAAGCCGTCACAAAAATTAGGTGATTATTGACTAGTATTTAAGCACACTATGACTAGTATATTGCCTAAGAACACGTTGTACATGACTGATATTATTTGTACTGAAACGATTTTTATATACAAGAGGCAACCAGGAAACCAGTTTCCATTTAACACTTAATAAAGCGTGCAAAGATGCAATTTTAACTAATAATGATCACGTCATCGCTTTGAAATTTTGAAATAAATTTTTACCTAATGCCAATAAACCAAAATAATCAACAAATTACGACTCAGGGGATCATTCTGCGTCTGTTAATATGTCACTTGCCAGTGTTTTCCGAAAGAAATTTTCCACTTTTTTGAAATGACATCATAAACTAAAATGGAGTTGCGCACCTTCTAAACATCAAAATTTTTTGTGCAAATTGGTCAATATCATTTTTTTGGGTAATACAACGGGAAAAGCAATTTGCAGCATCACTTTTCAAAAAAATGTTTTTTTGAACAACCCTAGTGGGCAGGTATTTAGAAAAACTTAAAACTTTGAGTTCATACGCGTTTAAAAATTTAATTAAACACACTTAAGCTGAAATCTTCACCCTCTTGCAACAACCTTAATTAGTAACTAAACAAAAGCAAAATTTCTAAATTGCTAAAGTAGTGCCGTACTATGAAATATCTGATATCGCTTATTAATGTGCAAAGATTAATTTGCTGCTGAACTCTATTTGGACCAGGCAAAATTTTGCGATTCATGGCGCAAAGGGGGATCGATTCGACTCAACATATTTAAACGCAAATAACTCCTAAACTACAAAAGATAAAAAAACTAGTTTTTGCGGCACTAGAAGCGCAATTTCTGAACAAAACGTTTAATCTTTTTAATGGTGCGTTTGCGAACTTGATCTAGTGTTAATTTTAGCTTAAGTAACTGGCTATCAGAAGTGAGCTAGTTTTTGTTCATCTGCGCGTTGTTAACAAGTATTTGATTGCGGTGTCGCGGCGTCGCAGCTGGATTTTTATTCGGTAACGCAGAGATAATTACGGACTAAATTAGAAAAATATTTCTTTTGAGCGAGATTATTAGTTTGCTTTTCGCGTAAAGGAATTGAGAGCTGATTATTTATTACTGGTTGCAGCCAAGGGCATCAGCAGAAAATTTTTCAATGGAGGGGTGGGGGGCAAGAAGAATAAATCCACTATGAGCTATTAAAAATGGAAGAATTTTTAAAATTCGGGAGGTTTGAGAGAAGTGTGAGAAATTTTAGGGGGGGCATGGCCCGCCTGCTCCCCCTCGCCGACACCCATGGTTGCAGCCAGGGATGTGGAAACGGAAGCTGGAAGCGGTTAATTTTTTGTGGAAGCGGAAGCACTTTGATGACAGAGGTTGGAAGCAGAAGCGAACTCGGAAGCGAAAGTGTTGAAAAGGAGCTAAAAGCGGAAGCAATTTTTTCAAAATCAGGCGCTTCCGGATTTTCAAACTGGCTACAACCGTAGGGGTAAAATGTAACACTAATAGTATTATTTTTAGGTACATAACTATGTTTGCGAAATTTCCATTTTAGTCACTGCCATAATTTTTAACGTTTGTGCTGCCTTAAATTATCGCAATTAATAAAGAACCATGAGCACACCGTCTTTGCGAAAGATCATGGATGTGATATACCACCGATACTACCATGGTGTCAGAGTTCGAGAGTTCACTGTGGCCAGGAGTGTGGTTATGGTAGGCTCCTTC
Source organism: Trididemnum nubilum (assembly GCA_963965965.1). Taxonomy (NCBI): domain Eukaryota; kingdom Metazoa; phylum Chordata; class Ascidiacea; order Aplousobranchia; family Didemnidae; genus Trididemnum; species Trididemnum nubilum. The sequence continues at coordinate 36,355,705 of OZ014489.1, forward strand.
TTAGTTTGCTGTCGCTGCTGCACGTGCTGGTAAGTGGCACTGCCAAGTAAGCCTAGTAGTGTCACCTGTAGTTTATGAAACCTTGTACTTAGCCAGTCGCAACTGATACAAATTGAAAGTTACTTACCGGTAACTACAAACCTGCTGTTACTGGTCAGTAGAGAATAGGGATGAAAGCTTACGGTAGGGGATACTGCAGTCTAGTTACCGGTACAAAAAAATAAACTATGTTTAGGTCTATAGCCCTTGCAGTATTCCGCTCAGGGCCAGAGCTAAGGCTAGCTGATCTTAAATTTTCATGATTTTTAACAAAGGTGGAGTCCTCGAGGACACATTCTGAAGTCCTTGGCCTTGGCCTCGAAGGTCAAGTCCTTGGCCTCGAAGTATCAAGTCCTCAAAAATTTCCCTGTCCTCGGCTCGGGGACTGCACTATTTTTTGAACCGTTGAAATTTCGTTAGAAAAGGCCAGAAACCTCGCGGAACATATGCAAACACCTTTTTCGTTTTCCTCAATTGGAGCATTGGCGTAGCCAAAGAGGGCAGGGGGCCTGGGCCCCCCAATTGAAATTTCACCAATGACAAAAATGTTACAAAAAAGCCTACGGTTTCTTCAGTTTCTTTTTAGCATTTTTCGCTTACTACAGTAACTAACAAAAATATTGAAGACCAAGGGGCCTGGGCCCCCCTCAATTCAATTTTTGCCAACCAATTTAAATGTATAGTATAACCCAGGTGAAATTAAGGGTTTTTCTCTTAAAAGTTGCTACCTAGGCCCTCATCTAACCTTTTTATGAACGTAATACAACAACCATGGCCGGATTTGTCCTATGGCACAGCGCCAGGGCCCCGCGCTCAGATGGTGAGACTCAGTACTTAAATTGTAGGGGGGACGCGGCGGGACGCGTCCCCCCATCGAGAGTTAGCGTCCCCCCATCGATATTTAGCGTTCCCCCATCGAGATTTAGGTGTCCCCTCATTGAGATTTGAGCGCTGGATGATCAGACAAAAAAGACCTAATTCTTCACCTAATTTTGGCGAAAAACCACTTCAATTTCTGGCGAAGACCTTTTTTTGGTGTTCATTCAATTTCAGCGATGGAATTACGTAATCTTCACTAAAGTACTTTTGCATGCCAAATGCGTTTGGTCAAGGCTGCAAAAACGTCCCCCTATGCAAAATTTTACAATTTAAGAACTGGATGAGACTTTTTTTGATCTTCACCTATATGGCAGGAAGATCTTGCAAAAATCCCCAAAGTGCCAGGTGCCTAGCGCAATGTAAATCCGGCCCGGCAATAACATGGTTAGTAGGCGTATTCATCTATTGTACCATTTTTCAATAACGATTCAGTAATTCACCTCCACCTCGCCAGTTTTTACGCACAAAATACTTTAAAACAAAAATTAGCCATGGAAAATGCTGATTGAGCAAACCATTGAACTTCAATTGAGGAGGCCTGAGGCTCCTGGCCGAACATGTACTCCTTTAAGTGGTTATTTTCATGACAAAACAAAAATCGCTAAGGAAAATCTTCGAGTGGATTATTATTTACTGCTAAAATGTAGCAAGAAACAATACACCTTACTCCCCCCCTACCTGGACCAAATCACTTACAATTAAAATTTAACTCCAAAATGAAAGTTGTTAAACGTGTTTTGTACTTAAATTGCAAGTAAAAGAAGCATTAAACAATTTAATTTTTTCAATTGGCTTTTAAATTTCAAAAATCTAGTGCTTTCAAATGACTCTGAACACGTGCGAATTGTGATTTAATGGCATTAAAATACCTTTTTTTGTCCAAAAATTTACAAAAATTGCCCAACGGCTGAGGGCTTCGCCTCCAGACCCCCGTCTGTGATGCGTTTGAGTTACACTTGCTTTCTCAACACGTCTCCAAAGTTAGATATTTGCACTTTTCAATTATTAGTTTAAGCCCTCTCCCTTTGCAAAATCCTGGTTAATGCCAATAGGCAGCGATTTCAGATTTTCCATCCTACGATATTTTTGTCCCGCAAAAAGTTTTTCTTTTGAAAATTTTTCATGACGTCATTGCACGTGATTTGTGGTTTGGACTCTCCCCAATCAAAAATTCTGGCTTCGCCAATGAATTGGAGATCGTCTGAAAAACTTTTTGAAGACCTTTTTTTTTTTTTTGAAGAACACTTGCGGCTGTGTCCTCGGTACTTGGCCTCGAGAGGGTCGGTCCTCGGAAAGGCTGTCCTTGGCCTTGACCTCGAATTTTTTTTTTGTGTCCTTGGCATTGGCCTCGAGTCCTCGACTCCACCTCTGATTTTTAAATCTCGTTCTTCTTTATTTCCTTTTTTAAGTGCCAGGGTTAGGGTTTAAGTTTGGGTTAGTTAGAGTTGGACTTAGAATAAGCTTAGACTAGGTTAAGGATTTGAGTTTAGGTTAAATTTGAGTGAGAATTAACAAAAAACTACTGGTAGATAGGCATAAAACTTACCAGTAAAATAAAGCCTTCCTAAATTTTATTGGAGAACCAAGGGAGACGAATTAATTCTTGCTGGATTAAAAGTTGTCTTCTATTGATCATAATTAAACTACTGCCGTGCATTAGATAGGCGTAACCAGGATTTTTGGTAGGGGGGTCCCAAACCACAAATCACATGCAATGACGTAATCAGAAATTTTCGGAAGTGGGATTTTTTGTGGGACAAAGATATTGCAGATTAGCAGATCAAAGGCCGTGGCCTGAGTGTCGGCACATAACCAGGATTTTGCTATAGGGAGAGGGCTCAACCTCCCCCCACAAGTGTAAATAGGGATGCGTAATGAGCAAACTAATGTGTCTCAAACGTATTATAGACGGGGGTCTAAGGAGGCTATTGGGGTCTGGGGGCGAAGCTGCCAGCCGCTGGGAGATTTTTTGGGAAAAAACTAGCTATTTTAATGCCAGCGGATCACAATTTGCACGTGTTTACAACCATTTTAAAGAACTAGATTTTTAACATGTGAGAGCAAATTAAAAAAATTAAATTGTTCAATCCTCCTTTTACTTGCTATTTAAGTCTAAAATACGCTTAATATCTTGGATTTTGGGGTTAAATTTAGTAAGTCATTTGGCCCAGGTAGGGAAAGCAAAGTAAATTACCGTGAGCAATATTTTAGCAATAAATAATAATTCACTCAAAGATTTTCCTTAAATATTTTTGTTTTGTCATAAAAACAAACAGTTCTAGGAGTATTTATACGACCAGGGGGCCCAGGCCCTCTCAATTCAAATTCAATAACTAGTATAATGAGCATTTCCCCCAGCTATTTTTTTTCAAAAGTATTTTCTCGCGGAAAAACTGGAGAGGTGTAGATGGATTGTCATTTAAAAATGGTACAATAGGTAGTTACGCCTACTAACCATGTTATTGCCCGGGTCAGATTCACATTGCGCAGGGCACTTGGCACGGTGGAGATTTTCTCAACATTTTTCAGCCAAATACAGGTGAAGACCAAAAAAGGCTCACCATCTGAAGGCGGGGCCCCTAGCTGGTACTGCGCCATATTTTGGTAAATCCGGCCCTGGTTATTGCATTACGTTCATAAAAAGGTTTGGTGAGGGCCTGAGATAGCAAATTTTCGGATAAAAGTTCTCATTTTCACCGCGGTTATACATTTAAATTGGTTGGCAAAAATTCAATTGAGGGGTGCTCGGGGCCCCTGTATGGTTTTCAATATTGTTGTTTACTGTTGCCAGCGAAAAATGCTAAAAGAAACCAGAACTGAAAAACAATAGACTTTTTGTCATATTTTGTCATTGGTGACATTTCAATTGAAGGGGGCGGGCCCCCTGGGCTCTTCTGGCTCCTGGCTAGGCCTATGGGACCCTGTGTCATATGGTAAATCCGGCCCTGGTTATTGCATTACGTTCACAAAAAGGTTAGATGAGGGCCTGAGGTGGCAACTTTTAGGGCAAAAACCCTTAATTTCACCCGCATTATACATTTAAATTGGTTGGCAAAATTTGAATGGAGGGGGCCCGGGCCCCCTGGTCGTCAATATTATTGTTAATTACTGTTGCGCGCGTGTACTGTTGCACGCGAAGATGCTAAAAGAAACTAAAACTGAAGAAACAAGGCGTTTTTGTCACCTTTTCCTCCTTGGTGCCGTTTCGATTGGGGGGGGGGGGGGCGGGCCCCTGCCCCTCCTGACTACGCTTATGGTGCATTAGGCATGATTGCTGCATCTTGGTTATTTTGTTATGACATGCTAGGCTACTGTATAACAAAAACTTGCCCGTTTTTTTACACTAAATACTATTAGCTATTTCATACTGAGCAGGGATGTGGAAGCGGTTAAATTTTTGTGGAAGCGGAAGCACTTTAATGAAAAGATCGAAAGCGGAAGCGAATTCGGAAGCGACTAATTCTATCCGGAGCTGGATGCGGAAGCAAAAAATTCCAAAGGTGAGGATGCGGAAGCGAACTCGGAAGCATAAAACTTCAAGAGGAGCTGGAAGCGAAAGCATTAAAAATTTGACTGCTTCCACATCCCTTGTTGCAGCTCTCTTCGCAATAGACCAAATGTCATTACTGGTAAAAGTTTGCAAACGAACAAATCAATCTTATGTTTTTATTTATACAGTATTATTCTGTGTAAAGGTTTACGACATGACGAGTTTTACTCTAAACCTACCTAGAAGTAATAGTCTTCTTCTTTCTTCATTGCCCGCTTTTCCGTGAGGGTTGCGGGGGCAGTAGCTCAAGATTGACCTGCCACACCTCACGGTCTTCCATCACCTCCATCATTTCGCTTGGGTGAAGTCCCAAGCGATTCCATCCAAGATCCTCAATGTAATTGGTCCATCTAGTTCTAGGTCGTCCGACTGGTCTTCTCCCATTTGCTTTGGCAAGTAAAGCTTGTTTGGGGAGTCTTTCCTGAGGCATTCTGCTTACAAGGCCAAACCATCTAAGCTGAGATCTTTCAATTCGGAGAAGTAACGGCTCGATGTTAAGAGATTTTCGAATCTCAGAGCTACGCACCTTGTTAAACAGTGTAACTCCTTCGATTCTTCGTAAAACCTCATTTCGGACGCTTGCACGTGTGATCGCATTCTTTCGGTCATTATAGAAGTAATAGTACATCCACAATTATGTTGATTAATTTTTGTAAGAAATTTGTATGCTGTGTGGAAATTTGTTTCCGATAGTATCTAGATATTTGTGCACTAGTTTTGTTTTCATTCTGGTATTGTTGCTTTATCAAAACGATTTGCAAAAATGCGGCATATCAAAATGTTGTGTACGTATAACAACACATTTTACCTCATGAATCTGGTTTACAATCCTTGCAAAATGTGCCGTAGTTTAGTGAGCATTAGCACAAAGTGCCGCCCCTAGAACAAATAAAGTGGGGGCACAGAGCCAAAACAAGTTTACCCTATAAGTTGATCAAGTTTTCCTCTTCAGAGCTTTAATTTTATTGCTGGAAACAGATTGCAAAGCATTTTATTCGAAATCTTTTTTTTGTCTCGAAAATGCATGTATGCAAATATTAGAAACTTTTACAATGATGTCAATTTATGTAACGATCACACCAACCTCCGACGCTGGAAAGAAAATCTTGCTTTATTTTGGTAGAAAAATCTTTGAAAAGCAAAACAAGTGACTAAACTAGCGTAATGAAGACTTCAAATTTTCCTTTAGAAAGTGCATTCGTGGATGGAAAGAAATGGCCAGTTTTTAGTATAATTTTACATTTCGCTGCAGCAAAAAGATTCAAATAACTTCCGTTCTCTTCTGAGTTCTGGCTAAGCCCTTAGAAACCGATTTCTTTAATAGCATCCAAAATATGTAGCCTTATGCAGTATCAGATCTGTATTATTCATAAAAACAAAGAACTCAAATAAAAATGTGTACAACAGTCCATAAGATGTTATTTGAGCCACATTTGCGATTTTGTGCTCTGGTTATGACAAAATATTGAAAGTATTCAGTTTGAATCTGATTTTGGATCAAAGTTGAGCTTTATTTGTCATTGTACATTGCGCATTACTCTTAGTAAAAAAGTTATAGATTTTAGAGTTTTAGACTAGTCCAAAACAAAAAGCACTGTTTTTCGTACTCCCCGTAGTGACAGGTAGTAGCGCACCTATTGTTATGTAGTACAAAAAATACTCTAAAGACGAAAATATATAGTTTGAAAAATTTCTGAAGTGTAATTACTTTAAATATTTCGTTTGTCAACGGTCACTTTTACTATAGGGACAAATAATTCAAAAAAGATTAAATTTATTCTCAAATCTGCTAAAGGCCTAACAGCTTTTCTACCAATTATTTATATTATTAGTTTTATTGCGCAAACAATTAAATTTGATGCAAACTTAGAAAAATTTATTGCTGAAGCTTTTGCTACAAAAAATTGTATTTATCAAACTTGTTTTGAAAACCAATAGACACTTTGAAATGCGGATGGAGTTTTGTTTTGTAATGATGGTCGTACCGGTATCAATGTTCCGATATAATAAACTTTTTTGCAATCTTATAGAAATTTACAATGACAGGTTTCATGAAGTCTGTTGTGGTGGCCCAAACTTGCAAACGGACCAAAAAAGATGTTCGACTTTGTGGTAGGTAGGCAGACGTGGAACTCGTGCTTTATTCTCATCAATGAATAGTTATGTCACAATACAATGAAACCAAAAATTATTTCGAGAAAAGTGCGCTACTACGTCAGCCACAAAATATGCCTACCGTCATTTGTTACAGTTTATTTCATTTTCTGCAGAGCAAGCGTTTACAATGCTTGGCATTTCGTTATTTTGTTAACTAACAATCTAAATGGAAAATAACATGCACACAAAAAATGCGACATCTCGTGTAACTATAAGGGTTGCCAACCTTGCGTTTAACGTTTGCGGGACACCTTAATGCTTAGAGTTTGAAAACTGATGCAACAGAAGTTTACGACTCACGAATGACATCAAAAGCAACAGTGCGTGCTGCTCGTCATTGAGTGATGATCGAGCAGCGTTATTAAACAACTCCCAGCCTCTAAATAATTTTATCATAATCAAAGAAACGTGTGAATTAGTGAATCTTTGAAGCATAAATGCAAAAAACACTAAAAAAACAGAAAAAATGTATGCCATTTGTTCTAACTCTGACACAAAATAAAGGGCGGTATACTCAATAGCGTACGCAGGATTTTTGAAAGGGGTGGGCCTGGAAATTTGAGAATAATGAAGACCAAAAGAAAAATTTCTCCACTCAGAATCAGTCCGTTTTCCTGCCCAAAATTTGAGTAAAGACAAAAAAAAAAGTCTTCACTCAAATGTAAGTTAGTCCGGTTTTTGGCCTAAATTAGGTGTAGACCAAAAAAAGATCTTCACTCAAATTTAGTCCGGTTTTTGGCCCCCAAAAAGTTTTTTCTGAGATTCTGTCCGTTTGTGTGCTCAAGCTTTCTGCCCAAGTAACAAAGGGGGGGGGCATGCTGCACTTTTGCATACAATTCTATGCAAATATACTATGCTGGCGACTCTAAGGGTGGGCCATGGCACCATGCCCCCCCTAAATACGCCCCGGAGTATACTGCTCAACTTATGTAGCACTTAACGAAATGCGTTAACTTTGTTTGTTATTGTCTCTACGATGCGTAGAGCCGCTAGAGCGCGACAAAAAAAAATTGAGCAGTAAACAGTTTGCAGTAAAATCATCAACTTTAGATAGCCATGACACGCCTTCTTTTAACCATTCTGAATGGAAAGCACAATATCGTTTGGCAAGTTTGACTTTCTTTTTCGGCGGAGTTAGTGCCAACGTATCCTCAACATTATTTTCTGCACTAGGATCACGTAGTTAAACTAACTCGGTTTGTGAAGATGACATGGGACTATAAATTTTACAAAAAATAATGAAAAACTTCCATAACACTTGTAAAGGTTTGAAATCGTTCACTGCAACAGTGAGTTAAGGGTGATTTTCATAGGTGGCCACAAGTCCGTTAATCGTTAATCCGTTAATAACGAAGCTAACTTTTTCAGCAACTCGTTAATCCGTTAAAAAGTTTTTTCATGTTAACGGACTAATTAACTTCCGTTAAGTTCTGTAAACGGACTAAATTAATTTCAGTTAAGTTCTGTTAACTTCCGTTACGGTTTTTATCGTTAATATCTTGCACCATTCATTCATCGTACCGGTACAAACCAGTTTGCACTGGTAACACTTGTTGCGTATTAGCACGAGTTTTATAGAAGAAAGCGAAGAAAAGAGCTCTTTTTTGTGGCAAATAATAAGCCGCAGCTTTAGAGATCTATTAATTATCGCTGTCCAAAATTTCCAATGATTTTCCGATCGCAGCTTCGTTAGTGCATTTGAACTTATTTTTATCTTGGAAATTAAATTAGACTGTAAACTGTAACTTTCAAAACACAAAAAGACCACCACAGCAATAAATATTTCCTTACAATCAGCTCAACAGCGTCACTACATGTTCTAGAAGCGAGTGTATAAGAATAAATGTAAATTACACGAAAAATGTTAACGAATTAACGGGACTTTATTAACTTCCGTTAAATATAGCTGAAAATAACGGATTAACGTTAACGGAGGTGTGAAGTTTGTTAACGGACTAATGATTAACGAAGCTAACGTTTCGCATTAACTTGCCCACCTATTAGTGATTTCCATAAGTAAATTTTTATTTAAATTTTCGTAGCCTAACTTTTACGGAAATATAAAAATCAATGAACTCTCGCAAAGACCAAGACAAAGAGTTGTCAGCAAGGCGTCCTATTAGAAGGCCACGTAAGCCTGAAAACTGAATGAATAATGAAAACCTGTTCATAAAAAAGCCTCACACTAACAGTGCAATATAAGCGTATAAACTAAATACGCCTGCTAACTAACTTTATACAAACTAATCAATCTAGTCATATCTTCACCTTTACTTTTAAACTGCTTTCTTTACTTGCCTTTTACGCTTACAGCTATCAAATCGTTTTAAACTGTACCTGCGTTTTTTTTAATCGATAAACGAAGTCAAATGATCGACTGATCGTCTCAAATTAAGGGCCTGGTGATTTATCCTCCATTTTACGATTGTTTAACTAATTTGATTGTTATATCATCAGGACGTCACAGTTGACGAAACGTCTTGTTCATAACATTAGTTTCAACTCATTTTTATTAGATTGACGCACAGAATGATGTAAACTGCTTTTGTTTTCAAAAATATTCGCGTAAATTACTGCACATTCGTTTCCAGTTTTGAACGAAGCCGACATGCTTACATGGCCTTATATGTTAGAACGCCTTGGTTGTTAGTAAATTCCGGGACCGACGTGGCCCGGTCCGGGACACGGGACGCCAGACGTCAATTCCGGGACTGTTCCGGGCATTCCGGGACGGTTGGCAACCCTAGTAACTATGTATTCACATGCATTTTTGCTATGTTTTTCCTTATTCATCAATAATTATCAAGGAAAATATGTCGCCAAAACCCAACATAAGAAAAGTGCCGTTTGCTTAATCTTCTTTTTTTTTAGAGTTCAAATTCCATTTGCAAAACCGTTAGTCCATGATTTCGGCGAACAAAGCCAGAACAGTTTCGTTTAGAAAATGATTATAACGCTTTTACTACCGCTTAATTTTCGTCAATTCTGCTAACGCGTATTCACCAAAGTGTTTTACAAAGAATTCAGCTCAAAGCTCTGGATTTCATTGCGGAGTGAAAATTATGCTCCAGGAAAAATCGTAAATGTGTCTTTTGTTTCTGTTGTTTGATTAAAGGACTGAAACAAAACAATGCAATTCAAGATGTCGCTGAGTTTACATTCTTACGCGCAATTACAGTTCAAGATATCGCGTGAAATAGCTAATTGTGAATGAACAATAGGAATAAATAGAATTACGCTAAATCGCTGAAAATCTTGCTAAAAACACCGAGTCGACCTTCAAAATTGTTTCATAACTCCTAATCTATCTGCTGTAGGGTAATGGTTTTGAAAACAATAGTTGAAGTAGTAAATTTTAGAAAAAGTCAAGAAATCGCATGAGCGTAGCGTAACTGCTTCATAAGAAAATTGCAAAATATGTGAATTGGGGGATCACTTCGATCCCTCCTTGGGCTTTATAGGGCGAATGTCAAAGGATCACCATGACTTGATAGCCGATGAAACGGTTCTTTGGTGCTCCTCGCCGATCACTTTGACTGTGTCTGTTTTACTGTATTTTTTTGCTTGTTTTTTAAGTCAATCTTAAATTTTTGACAATAAATTTCTTTCTTTCTCTCTTTTCTTCTATCTACAACAAAAACAAAAATAACCTCTTGACTCTGGAATAGAACTATAAACTTTATTGCTACAGAAGCAAGTGAATTACCAATCGACCAACAAAACTGTCCTCACCATAAAGGCAATGACACATTATACGCTTTTAGTCATTACTTGCTTGATTATGTATTCTGATTACTTAAAAGCTGCTTCAAAATGGCCTTCGTGGCTCAAACTCATCAATATCGAATATTTCAGATTAACCTAAAGAGAGGCCTATTTTGTTTTTGCTGCACATGCAAATTATGTCGCCGAAAAGCAGTTACTTATTTGGCTGCTTGAACAATAACGCGCATTAGGGCTCAAGAAATTACAACGGCAGTCATTGCTTGTAGGCATTCTGTAGCTTCACCATTTATCACTGACAAAGAACAAATTTTTGATTGCGAATTATCTGTTTCGAGCAAATTTCAAGCCCTTAATAATAGACTTAACCCGAAGTTAAGTTAGAGGCAAAAGCTCTTACACTCGATCAGTGCACAATGGAGAAGGAAAGATTTGAAGAAGAGCTGCAGCTTGCTCAAGAAATGAAAGAAAATTACTGCAAGGCTTCAGTTGGAAAGCAATTTAAAGAAACAGAACCTGAAAAAGCAGCTGAGATTATCCACAAAATTGCACTGACATATAGGCGACGAAGCCCTGATAAAATTTCATTGATCAAATGTGTTGGTCTGTTGAACGCAGCCATTATTAGAAAACCTTTAAACATTTCTCAAATTGAAGCAGACTTAACTGAAGTTTGCAAGGATATTTTGGAACAAGCAAATGCAAAAGGTCACGCAGCAGATTTAATGGATAAAGCAAACAGAGTCAAGTGTGAAATCAATTTTCTAAGAAACGAAGTTGATGCATATTTAAACAAAACTGCTGCACGAAACAGTTTTGAAAGTGAAGACCCATGCAATAATTTTCAAGTGTGCAAAGCAAATTCAATTTGGTACATCAACACCGTAATTGCTAAGAAATATAAAGAAATTATGGCAGACTTGAGCCATTATTGTCAGAGGATAATGGGACAACCACCTTGTGACTACGCGATTGTTGGAATGGGATCTTTGGCACGGAGCGAAATAACACCCTACTCAGATTTTGAACATATTATTCTTTTGTTTGATTCTGAAAATTATTTTTCACACTTGGAATATTTTCGCTGGTATTCGACAATTTTTCACGTAATTATATTAAATTTACAGGAATCTATCATTCCCAGTTTAAACATCAATTCCCTGAACAATGAAGAATCCACTCTGGGAAACTGGTATTTCGATGCATACACACCAGGAGGCATCTCGTTTGACGGGATGATGCCTCATGCTTGCAAGTTTCCTTTAGGAAGATTTGAAAAAACTCAAAACAAACCGTTTGTTACTGAGCTAATCAAACCAGTCAGCGAGATGCTAAAATATCTGAGTTCCGAAGAAGATCTCAAAAATGGGTATCATTTGGCTGATATACTGACAAAAACTTGTTTTGTGTTTGGAAATGAGGACATTTATATTCAATTTAAAACCGGTGTTAAGAAATATCTCGACTCTAAATCAAAGCAAGCAAGAATCGATGAAGTGGAGCAACAAGTCAGCGAAGATTTAAGTAACTTTTGTACCAGGTTTAGGCTTGCCAAATTGAAATCATTCGACACAATCAATATCAAAAAGTTAGTTTATCGAAGCAGCACCTTATTTATCACAGCTTTATCCACAATTCATAATATTTCTGAAAACTCATGTTTTGATATCATTCAAAAAATGACAGATAGTAGTATAATATCAAAACGAACAAGTGAGAAACTTTCTTTTGCAATTGCAATAGCATGCGAGATGAGATTAAGAGTGTACATGGAGAAAAAGTCACAATGTGATAATGCTTTTGATTTACACGAATATGACAAAGACATTAAAAAGTTTTTGAATATTGTAGGAGCTAAAAACACAATCAACTATTTTCAAATTGCATACTGCTTACAATGTGAGGTTGCAAAACAACTCAACTTCACAAAACTGCACTTTTACTCCGATCCGCAACTGATCAACTTCACCATCGGATTAGTTTTTAAAATGAAATTACAGAAGTCAACCATCTCAGTAAATCACTTGAACATTGCATGGAGTTTAAAAGACTTCAGTTTTGATTCCTGCTTTCAGCAACTTGAAACAATCGTTGATTACGAAACAAAACTTTCTGACGCCAGACTTGACAAAGATCAAATCCTCCAATTGTGTGAATACCTATATAATGCAAAGATCTTCGATGAAGCTTTGGAATTTTATCAGCAATTACTAAAAATTTTACAAACCGAATCAATTGGCCACAGCACAACACAGCATACCGCTGGTGTTGACCTTCAAATTGGCAATTGCAAGAAGCATCTGCAAGATAACTGCTCTAAGGCAAAGTATGATAAAGCAACAAATACATTTTTTAAACAATCGACTAATTTACATACTAAAAATTTTGCAAAAACAATATCTAACATTGGCAGATGTTTTGCGAAAATGCATCATTTTGAAGACGCATTGATTCATTTCAAACAATCACTTGAAATCACGAAAAGCATATCGTTTAATCAGCGAACAGATCCTATTTTGGCAAAAGCTCTCAATAACAGTGGTAACTGTTTAAAAAGCTTACATCGTTATGAAGATGCATTGAACTATTTGGAACAATCACTTGAAATCAAGAAAAGCATATCGCTTAATCAGCGAACAGATCCTAATGTCTCAGACACTCTTAATAACATTGGTAACTGTTTAATAAGCATGCACCGTTATGAAGATGCATTGATTCATTACAAAGAATCATTTGAAATCACGAAAAGCATATCGCTTAATCAGCGAAGTGATCCTAATATGGCACTTATTCTTAATAACATTGGTAGCTGTTTAAGAAGCATGCATCGTTATGAAGATGCATTGATTCATTTAAAACAATCACTTGACATCACGAAAAGCATATCGCTTAATCAACAAAAAGATCCGGATGTGGCACGCACTCTTCAAAGCATTGGTAGCTGTTTAAGAAGCATGCATCATTATGAAGATGCATTGATTTTAATGAAACAATCACTTGAAATCACGAAAAGCATATCGCTTAATCAGCGAAAAGATCCGGTTGTTGCAAGCTCTCTTAATAACATTGGCAGCTGTTTAATAAGCATGCATCATTATGAAGATGCATTGATTTTAATGAAACAATCACTTGAAATTAGGAAAAGCATATCGCTTAATCAGCGGAAAGATCCGTATGTGGCATGCACTCTTAATAGCATTGGGAACTGTTTAGCAAGCATGGATCGTTATGAAGATGCATTGAATTATTTGAAACAATCACTTGAAATCAGGAAAAGCATATCGTTTAATCAGCGGAGAGATCCTAAAGTTGCAAAAGCTCTTAATAACATTGGTAGCTGTTTAGTAAATATGCATCACTATGTAGACGCATTGATTCATTTGAAACAATCACTTGAAATCACGAAAAGCATATCGTTTAATCATCGAGAAGATCCTGATGTGGCACGCACTCTTAATAACATTGGTAGCTGTTTAAGAAGCATGCATCATTATGAAGATGCATTAATTCATTTGAAACAATCACTTGACATCACGAAAAGCATATCGCTTAATCAGCGAAAAGATCCGAATGTGGCACGCACTCTTGATAGCATTGGTAACTCTTTAGTAAGTATGCATCATTACGAAGACGCACTGATTTATTTGAAACAATCACTTGAAATTACGAAAAGCATATCGCTTAATCAGCGAAGAGATCCTAATATGGTAAGCACTCTTAATAATATTGGTAGATGTTTAGGAAGTATGCATCATTATGAAGATGCATTAATTCATTTCAAACTATCACTTGAAATCGCAAAAAACATATCGGTTAATCAGCGAAAAGATCCTAAAGTGGCAGTCACTCTTAATAACGTTGGTAGCTGTTTAGCAAGTATGCATCACTATGAAGATGCACTGATTCATTTCAAACAATCTCTTGAAATTAAGAAAAGCATATCGCTTAGTCAGCAACACGAACCTGATGTGGCGTGCGTGACGTCACGGCCATAGTTTTGAAAAAATTATCCTCCTCCTTCGATTGAAATACCACCAAACATAAAAATTATAGTAACATAGCCTATGTTTTCTTTAGTTGGTTACAACTCCAGCCATCTTTTTAATATTTTCATAAACTTAATGGAATAACATGATTAGTAACCATCAACTGTATTATATCAACTTTAAATGACAATCTAATTTCGCTAGTTTTTGCGCAGCAAAAGGCTTTTGAAACAAAAATTGTTTAGGTAGGATAAATGGTTAATGAAAAAATGACGTAAATGATAGTGTATTTATAAAAGCGAGCAATTGTTTTCCAATCTTCCCTTTTCGGTTGTAGCACAATACCAAAAAACAAACAAGCCGTTAAAACAAACAAACCGAGCCCGTTAAAAACAGTTTAATTTGGGGCAAATCTCAAGGTATTTTTAGCCCCGCAACACAACAATTTTGCTGACTTGAAATCTTCAAGTCACTAAGAAAATTTAACCCAAAAATGCAAGCGTTTAAAAAAGTTTCGAACTGGACCTGTAAGTAAAAGTAAAAGGCTGGGCAAGTTATTTTTTCAAATGTTTTTCTAATCTTAGCAGTTCAGTTGTGCCAAAGGCTCTAAAAACGTGCAAAATGTAATCCAAACGGCATTAAAAAATCTACGTTACCAAAAAATCACAAAAATCGCCCAGCGAACGGGAACTTCGGCCACCCGTGATACGCTTGAGTTACTGTACACTAGCTTGCTTATCACGCTTCTCCATTTAGTGGAAAATGAAACGCAAATGTCTGTCAATAAAGAAGTGGCAGAATTCTGAAATTATTTGCAAAAACTTTCAGAAAAATATACAATTTTGCTTAACATATAATAACTAAGGTAAATCTAAGGTCTAATGCCCTTTTAAATGTACGCGATATTATTGCTTCTTGTAATTTAAAAGTAAAATACGGTTAAACAATTGCGCAACAAATCTTTTTGTTCATTGATTACCGTATAAATATTGCAATGCTATGGTATTTGGAAAAAACCATTTGGCAATTTGCTAAAGGGTGTTATGTTTGTTTTTTTTTGGCCAACCCTCTACAATGCAAAAGACTTTTTTTATTTTCGCTCCCTCAAAACTGTATTTGCATTCATACTGTTTTTTAAAAAAATCTCTTCTGCGTATCGCCTAATTTTTAGTACTGTACATTTATGTGAAGTTTCCAGTGTGTTCTGCATTGAGTTCTACATTATAAACTATGTAGTTATTGGTAATTGAGTGGAATTTTAAGTTTAATTATTCATCTACGCGTATATGAACCAAGCACTCTGGGACATCTAATTCAAAGTTGTAAGTCGGGCCGGGCTTTTCGAGTCTGGTTCGGGTTCGGGCCAGGTTCAGGCCTAAAGTTGACAAAACTTTTGGGCTTAAATCGGGCCTTAGACGTGCTTTTTGTTTCAGGTGCTCAAAAATATAATCAAAATAACTTGGCAAAATTGCTAAATTTTTTAGACATAACTTAACTTTCGGATTTTTTCGGGGATGATTTGTGTTTTAAATTAATTTTCGGGTTCGGGCCGGGTTTGGGCCTGAACTAGTCGGCCCGTTTACAACTCTGATCTAATTACACCAATGCAGAACACTTTTTTTATTATGTTTGCAAGTTTTTTGTAAAACTGAACCACCACAACGAGTAGACTGCTTGGCCCCATGGGCATAAACGTTAATTGTCTTTCCAAAGACCTTAACAAAACATTTCCAGTTTGGAAATTGATTATAAAGTTGCTGGCAATCAGCGAATCAATGTTGGGGATTGCACCAAGTGATTTGCAAGTAGCGCATTGCCAACTGATTTATTGCAATCTACAGAATTTTGCTCTGCGAAGTTACAATATTTTTTTACTGTTTGCGTAATTTGTAATCGCAAAGTGTTGAATTTGAAATCGATTAAGCACTATATTTTTTTCGAGAAGGGCAAACTGTACATCATGGTTTGAAATTTTGCTTAGCACTGGCGTATGACAGATAATTTTGGTTGCCGTTGTTTATACGACTGCTCAAAAATTGTTATTCGGTACCAACAACGGTTTAGCAAACACGTGGCTACAAAAGTATAGAAGTACCTTAGTAAAATTAAGAATGAGCATTAGCATCAATTTCTTTTCTTTTTTTTTTTTTTTAGCCAGGCTTATATTTACTGACCAAGTATGATTTTGTTGTTAACATTTTTAGTTTTTTGAATTTTTTTTCGATCCTACCTGAGTTGTAACCGGACCGACTAGTTCATGCCCGAACCCGATAATATGAACCCGAACCCGGCCCGAGCCGGAGACTAATTTGAAGCCCAAATCATGCCTGAAAAACCCGAAAGTTAAGTTAGGTCTGAAAAATTTAGCAATGTTGCCAAGTTATTTTGATTATATTTTTGTGCACCAAAGACAAAAGGTACGTCTCAGGCCCGATCTAAGCCCAAAATTTTGGTCAACTTTAGGCTCGAACCCGACCCAAAAAACCCGGCCCGACATATATCTCTGGATCATACCGACACATCATATTAACCGACTTCATTTTTTGTGCATGTGAAATCTGGTAATTCTATTGCAAGCGCGCATCATTTTTCTGATCAACATCATGGTGTTCTACATTTTACACTGCAGCGTTTTGACGTGTCGCTTTTTGGGTCCAGTTTTTGGTTGATGTTGATCGCTGAGACAGACCAAGAACGTGTCAAGCTAAGAAAAAACCAGGCTAATCAAAAGGCCGATATGCTTGTGATATTCCGTCGGTGACAGAATATGAATTCTTTGATTAGTTCCTTCGTAATTTGGCCCTTTTTGACATGATCCAATCAATAAGCAGATACCGGGAACATGGGCGAACCTGAAAAGTGGACAAACCAAAACGCATATTTATGCAGCGTGAAACACTGCGTCAGTTGAATTATCATACAGTAACTCGGGAGAGTAATCAACTAGCTGAAAATTAAGAAGTTGTTGTAAAACATTGGCATCCCCTAATATGGTTCCTAAATTTCTTTTGCGAAAAAAATTCTTTTCGTTTCTTTGATACATACTGCAAAGACGCTAATTGTTGCATTTTTTACATTTTTTGTTTGTTTACTCCATCACACATTGTGGGTGTTTTAAAAAGACATTCAGGTCGGAAATTTTTTTGCTCGACTTTTTGACAAGTCTGAAGACCAACTTCACCAAAATTGAGCTTTCTACATCCTTCCGTTCTTGAGATATAATAGATTAGATTTCCCCTTAGAAAGGCTTTTTCCCCTTAGAAAGTTTGCCAGGGTTGCCAATTAAAAACGAAATTTCAAAAATTGACTGTATGTTCTTGATTCTCGATAAATATTTTGCGGCAAAGATATTGTAAAACAAAGTACAGGTTTAGAACTGTAAAATTAGCTGTTTTTTAATAAATGTAAGCTAGCTTTCCAAAAGTTAATCTCCCGTCACAATATTGATTAAATGGCAACACTAAAGTAAGTAGAAAACGGATAATTTTGAACTGCAATAGCTTGAAAACGGGAAAGCGTAGCAACGAATTTGGTGAGGATGCATTTTAGGCATATTCCAAGATTTTGGTCAAAAGTGAAAAACTTTACTTGAATGCCCTTTTAAGATAAAGCAGCGATGCAGACACACTGTACGCCACAACATGATTGTATTGTTTTGCTGGTAGAATTCTACTACCTTTTTCTTGGTCGGTGTCTGAATAAGAGTCATTCAAGAAAGCTACTTCCAACCGACAAGTTTTTTTGCTTTACTAGAAATTATCAAACTGAGCTTTTTTTGAATTGAAAGTTGGCGATCATTCAGCCTGGATCCTGAGCCCGGCTCAGACACAGCAAAACAGTTTGGTAAATTAATTTGCATTGTGAATAAACACTTAACTAAAAATTAGCAGCAACTTAGAATCATTAAATTTTTTTTTATTCAATGATTGTCAACCTAAAACTATAGGTTTTTGTGTTTCTACCAGTAACTTAGGCCATCTTCACGGCTAGCATTTAGAAGCATATACATAATTTGCAGTTTGGTATCATTGCATGTTTGAAAGTTTAATGATTCTAAATTGCTGCTAATTTTTGTTACCAAATTTTTGGTTGCAATTTTATATCATTGCATGTTTGAATATGTGTTATTCTTTTTGCCTGATGAGACCCTTGAGCAAGGTAGAAACGCATCGCGATAGCTCAATCGCACTGTATATTACAATAATAAATTGTATAGATGAATAACTTATGCTTCTAAATGCTAGCCGTGAAGATGGCCTAAGTTACTGGTCGAAACACGAAAACCTATAGTTTTAGTTTGACAATCATTGAATAATTTGCATTGTTTAGTGCTTTTTATGCAGATGAACATATCATAAATCTTAACTTTTATTTTGATTTGTTCTTACTATATCAATGCAATTAACTGTATTATGCGTTACACCAGGTTAACGCATTCTTAAACTGCATGTGTCCAGTAGCGTAGCCAAGGGGGGGGCGGGCGGGGCTAAGCTCCCCCATTGGCATGTCGACCAAAATGTACAGTAGAATGAGAAAAACACTACGTTTTTAGCACTTTTGAGACTGTTCTTTGCACTGGAGTGGACTAAATAGTGATTTAAAACATCTTTTGAAACATATATTCAGGGGAGAACTAATTTGTCAAAAATAAAACTAACAAATAAATGAAAACTTTGAAAAATGGTCAAAATAAGCAATCAAATTTAATCGCAAGTGTAAAAATGCTAAACATAGATGTCATCAACAAATATACTATAAACTAAGGAATACGGGGGGCTATTCAGTATTAGTTAAGTACCAATCATTTCCCTCAAATCTCTTTTCATTAGCCCCCCCGCCAATTATTTTTCTCTTTAAACTGTATACGAAATAAATTACTTCGTGTGAGTTTTATTGAAATATTCGATTTTATAATTTACCAGCATCTAAATAAGAGAACTAAAATTTTACCATTAGCCGCCTCCCAAATAGCCCATTTATGCAACCAGTTTAATCTTGTTTGCACTGCCAATTTCTAAGCGACGTTTTAAAAGCATTATTTTTTAACAAAATAGCCCTAAAATGAAGTTATTTTTGCAAAAAAAATGCAAAATTTTCGAGCGCTGGAGGCTCCGCCCCCAGTCCCCCGTGCCTCTGGCGGCTGGGGGCTTTGCCCCCAAACCCCCATCCTCCGGCGGCTGGGGGCTTCGCCCCCAGACCCCCAAAACAGCCCCCCCATTGCGAGTTTCTGGCTACGTGCATGTAGGTGTCAATAAAGTGTGCAGCAGCTACTATTACTCTTCAGTACAAAAAGGGTGGTATACACCAACGTAGATAAACAAAATTTTACAAGAAAAATTTTGGACAAGTGGTCAAGAAAATTGCTATAATTATTATGTAATTCAAGAATAAATTTCTTGAACTTGGGGAAGTCAATCTTTTTTAAACTATTAAGTCCAGCGGTTGAGAAAAAAGAAAATGGATGATTGGCGGATAAAAGTTGATCCCGTTGGTGGCCCAAAGTGGTTACTGTACCGAAGTGTATCTTAAACTGTATTGTTGCGTTGCATGTGCGTGTAGACTGTACAGTTTTCACATGTCTACTTTTTAGATACGGTTTTTGATTCTGGTGCCTCCTCATTACTGAATCATGTTTGCGATGTTCTTATGTTTTATACGTGACGTCTACTGTAACTGTTTCGTAGTTTGACGATTTTTTTGCATGACTCAGCAATAAGCTCATCAATAAGCAGGTGCTCAAATCAAGAACCGGATCTGAAAGTGGAGATGTAAAAATTCTAATGTGTGTACTACAGCGTGTACAAATGTGTGTGCAACAACGTTTACAAATGCGTATAATCGTATGATCGATAATCGGTAATCAATAATGTACATAGTATCCTATAACATATTAAGCTTATTAAACAATATCCAAACTCGTAACTTTGTTTAACTATAGACCAAGTGAGATTCACGCGAGGTTATAGTGTAACAAAAATAAAAAGAGGTGCATGAAGTTGACAACATCAAGCAATAGAAATAGAGATAGCTACAAAAATAGACTCAGGTTTGAAACGCGGTTGCTTTAACCTTAATTTGCACAGGGTATTTGACCAATGCACTTTTCACGATGGGGGGCAAAATGCCGTCCAATCTAACTCCTGAACCAAAAGTCATTGGGAGCACCAAAATTGGTATGCGGGTTGGTGCTTATCAAAAGTTTTTTCAGAACAACTGATTTTGAGTTGGTGACGTTATGATAGTGATGTCACGGCCATATTTTGGAAAAAACAATGTTATTTTGCAACAACGTCACAGGTGGTTCAAATTTTATACATACGTTTGTTTTTTAATGCTGAATCATAAAATGCCTAAGTCAAGTTGATTACGTCACTAAAACGTCTTATTACGTCATGTAAGTTAAATATTGGCCAACAAATGCTCAGATTTCGGAAAGTGACTTCGGGTAACCTCAAAATTGGGAAACTTCTCGTGACCTTAGCAACTTGATATTTTCAGTAGTTAGTTGTGAATAAATTTTACTCAAGTAAAGTTGATTTATAATAAATATCTTTTTGTTGAAGGATTTATTACGAAAAAACCGAAACGAGAGGCAAAATCCCCGAAAAAAATAGGGTTAAACCGATGTTTTTAAGTCATGGAGCGTCTGCTACTGAAACTGTATTCTCGGGTTCGATTCCTAATAGATCAAACTAAACAAAATGAAAATTTGTATTTACAGCTTGCTTGACATTCAGTATTCAAAAGATCAGTGTAAAACCTTTACCGAGTATAAGGCAGGTGGTAGCTTGACTCGAAGACCGAAAATTCTTAAATCGCTCAAGGCAAGTTATAGTAAAAATGTGATTACAATTACGATCAAACAGTAAAACACAAGCTAAAAAAGAAATACAAATGCAAACAAACGCAACCCGCTCTAGATAAAAAAATTCTGTTAGCATGTTCCATAAATAACCGATCAGTGGTCGAGTGGATAGAGCGCCTGCTACTGAAGCAGTAGACTCGGGTTCGATTCCCGGTCGGGTCAAACCAAAGACAAAAAATGGTATTCTCAGCTTCCCTGCTTGACGTCCAGCAATTAAAGGGACAGTGTGAAGCCTCCGCTGTGTGTGGTAGACGGGTGGGCAGGTGACAGCTTGATTGGAAGACCGAAAAGTCCCTTCGCTGTCTCCTTGCCGAGGCAACTTGGTGAAAAAATGTAATTAAACATTTTAGAAAGGTTTACTTCGATGTTTGGGATCTCAAACTAGAGATATTAACGTGTTTCGACGCAGTCTTATGTCATCTTCTCGGCGTTACATTCAAAAACATTAGCAATAATACACTGAAAACAATTTAATACAATATACGTACGCTGAGCTATCGCGACGCGTTTCGACCTTGCTCAAGGGTCTCATTAGGCGACAATATATAGCACAATATTTACATCACTTAAACAAAATATACACATTGTGCGATTGAGTTAAAATTCGGGTGGAAAATTATTGCAGTAAACGCATCTGTTCAATCTACGTACAGGTCCGTGACGACAAACACTTAATATGACAGTACAAGAAAAATTTGTACCGACAACACTTGACATCTTGATATCGTTTGATGGAAGGCAGGCCTTTTTTTCGCAGTCGCCAACAAACGATATTTTGGAATCTGCAGCATGGTTTTCAGAAGAGCTGTGCAAGTCCGCAATTGCGGACTTACAAAAAAAATTGCGGACTTGCGGACTTTGGCAGTTTAAATTGCGGACTTGCGGTTGCAGGCTATTTTTAATATTATTTTAGTCCGCAATTCCGAAACTTTTGTACAAATATTGAAATTATTGCTCTCTAATTTTGTAAAATATTTTTGCTTTTTTTAGTCAAGCATATCGATTCCTAGCAAGGTTTTAATTACTATTAGTACAGTGTAAATATTTTACATTAAGTTTACGCTTCCTAAGGTTCATCATTAGTTTTTATTTCATCACGCGGCTTGAAAAAATATTTGTATATATTTTGAGACAAAAGCACTCTATAGCACATTTTAACTAATAATAAACTTTGGTTTATTAATTCGTTTCGTACGTACAGTAGAATTCGTCTAATTCGTCACGCTTGATTGGTCAGTTCCCTTAATTTGTCACATTTTTGTCAGTCCCAGTAAATTCTTATGTTTTACAAGCATTCCAGTTCATCTAATTCGCCATCATCTAATTCGTTACTTCGCTCAATTCCTCACTTCTTTATATCCCCGAGAAACTTTTTGGTCGGCTGATTCGTCATTTGAAGATACGATTCAATGTTCAAGGGATATTCCACAGTTTTGTATGTTACTGCAAGATGGATGGATTCCTGCAGTCTCAGTGGTTAGTTCAACACGTGTGAGATCTCAAACAAACAAAGAGTCTTTACTGGATTAATGGTCTACAGGGAAATCTCGCTGCAGCAACGCAAAAAAAGGATGAAGTGGAGGCGCGTTTTAACTACAGAACATTAACTACCACGTCTGAGAGTCCAGAAGAGTTTTAAACGGAGCATAGTAATTGGCCGATTATTGAGATTAAGCGCAAAAAAAAAGCAACTCCAATTTGAACAGTCAAAACTATGAGTTAACGGTATAATTACGCTTTCTGCGTTTCATTTCAAGATTATTGTCAGAGTGAAGTTACAGAAAATCAATGTAAGCGCCAAGTAAACAGGATGTAATAAAGCTTTTACCTGTTCGCGGAATTCGTCATTTTGCCTAATTTGTCACTTTTTTCTAATCTTCTTGAGGTGACAACTTAGGCAAATCGTACTGCATCCATAACGTCACGTTTTTGTTCGAGCTCGGGCTACTCTAGTATTTTGGTGCTTTAAAACAAAAATTGAAAAGGAAACACCATTTAAAGGCTCATTACGAAAGCAATCGAACAAACATCAAAATTCACAGAAGACAAAATACCAAAAGCAGAGAACAAAAATACTAGTTGCATGCCTAAGAAAGCTGTTTCGCCTAAAATTTTTAAGGCTCATCAGTTAGGCTTAGCAGGGCCAAAATGACAAATATTACCGAGATAAAACTTCCAAAAAAAAAGAAAAAACTTCAAGAAAATGATCAATTATTTGCAGATAATATTCTGTCCATAACAATCTTTACCCAACAAATATGCTAAATTAATTAATTCTTTTTAACTGAGACCGTTACCGAACGAAACTTTGGGTCTCAAAATGCTAAACTCACTGAAATCTTTACCACATAAAACAAGGTTACAGACTATTGATCTAACTGAAATCCTTACCGAATAAAGCTTGGTAACAGGCTATTAATCTAACTGAAATCTATACCGAATAACGCTAGGTTATAGACTACAAATCTAACTGATATCTTTACCGAATACTGCAGTCCTCCTATTGATACGGAGTTGTAGGTGTGATGGATTTCACAATACCGTTCATTGTTTATTTGGTCGTTACGTTACCAAACTAATTTGGCGGACGTGCCAAGGATAGGCATTAAATAAATATACGGTTTAGTAATCGTTTCATTGCAACCTAAGTAAGTAGTTTGTAAAATAAAGCTGAAAATGGTTCTATGAACTTAATCAACGCCAAATAGCTGTATTGCTCAAAAGCGAAACGAAATTTATAACCCCGCCACACAAACAATCTACTTAATTCTTAAAATACTGCAATAATTTACCGTCGAAACTTTGCCCTCCCCCCCGGTTTTCAGCTTTGCTCCCTGATCTCGCTAAGCTGGCGACGCCCCTGCACCGACGTCAAAAAAAATCTGTTGCGACGCTTCTTCCGGTTCCAAACAGTGCTTCCATCATGTCACATACAACCCGACGTTCTTAATTTTTTTTCTGGTGCATTTCCAGGTAGTTTTCCAATGTATACCTGCAAATTGTGTAGATAGGAGGTCTTCACGTCTACAGCGGCCCACAGTTTGATTCCATATTCAGCTGGCTTTGATTTTATATTCTGTCTCATTGGACAATTTCCTCTAAAAGAGACTATCACTGTTCATCCACTGTCACGTCTTCAAAAGGTGCAAAGAGATTCTTGCAGTTTTCTTCAAACCCGTTCCATATTTTGCAAAATGCTGCAAGTTTGTCATTTTCTTTTCTGTGTTGGCGTGTGGATTTATCATCAAATCTAATATACTGAAGAATATGCGCAAATCTGTTTCGTGACATAGAAGCAGTAAAAACAGGTCGGCGAATAGATTCATCCGTAGTCTACATTTCAGTAATTGCTTCCTTTTGTCAATGACGTGTCAGCCATCAACAATATACCAAAAAATGCTCCTAGTCCCACAAGATCGACATTTACCCAGGTTCTTTGCTTGTTTGAAGGGGCTTTAGCATTGTGTTCTGCAATAACATTAGTAGTGTCAAGATTAGTGTAGGTGCAAATATCCTCAAAAGTTTTGTCATTAAGAAAAAAATTGAAAACTTCTTGCAAAGTGGTAGCATTATCTAAATTTCGTGTTGGTCCAGGAGATCCAGTTACAATATTGTAATGGCGCCGATGAGTTCACTGAAGACTTCCACACATTTCCTGATTTTGCAATAAAATCTTCAGTCTCACCACGAACATCATTTGATTCTGTATCACTGGCAATGTCACTTTCTTCAGAGTTTATTTCAAGATCGTCTTATGATTCAGATACATCTCCCTGCGGTACAAAATCTTCATCGGATTCACTTAAAACATCTTCTGGGTCAATTAATAAATCCAACTCGTCTAGTATTTTAGAAATATCTTCATGTGTGCGCATTTAATGGGCTATGTTATATCACAAAGGATTACTTGGCTGATTTTCTAAGTGTAAAAGTTAGCTCAAAAATTTGGAAAACAAAATTAATAATTTGTAACATATCATACCAAGAGAGGTACCTTAGGGACCCCTGGCAGTTATTTGTTTCATTTTGCAAATATTAAATTTTTTTCCAAGTTTAATTGCTTTATGATCAACTTGAGGTGTTTTTTGACACATAATAGAGAAACAAAAAAAATTGTTCTTATAAGTTATAAGGAAGTCCAATAAAATGACCTTTAGGGTCCCTGAGTGCCCCCACCCCTTAGTATGTTAAGGGTTAAATAAGGCTTTGCCCAATTTTTAAAAATCTCATATAACAAAGTATTTTCACCAACATAAACAAAATTTCCAGTTCCAGCATTTTAATTTCTTTCACTGCGATAATAAATTCTTGCAATGCAAACAAAGGAGAGCATCATAACGTCTCGCAATCAAAGTTTAATATAGTATGACTTTTAACATATGTTATAACGCTTGGCTTAATAATTATTCTAGGTATCGTTTGCGAAAAGAATTATTCTAATATGGTGGTACTATTGCGTATGTAGCAGCGATTTGTTTAGTTCAAGATTCGAACCAGGTTTCATTTTTCCGCACATTTATTGGTTAAAAATCAAGACTTGATTAATTGGAAATGAAATCGCATTTAAAGTGCCCATCTTTTTTGATTTGCTGTAGATCGCACCTTTTTTAATCCGGTTCATTTTAGATTGCCGTTTTTGCGTGAAAAACTCTTGTGTTACATTTACATGCAAAGTTTGTAATTCTTGCAAGCTCGAACTTACAACGGCAAATCAGTTTGATTTAGTTGCCACAGAGTGGAGAGGCTCGTTTCGGAAGGACTGAGTCAACAATCAAATTCTCTACAGTTGGAGCCAAGTTAACTTGGATTTTATCTAGATCGTTAAGACTTGAGATTTGGGACCGAAAATTTGTCCATATTGATAGCTTTAGTGCTCAATTTAGCTTTTTGAGCTATTGCTTTGTTGGTGTACGTTGGCGCACACTCTTTCGCTTAGCTAACTTACCCCCTCTCTCTCTTTTTCGTTTAGTCGCCAGTTTTTGACTAATTTGTTGTTTCAATTTCGAGTTAGCATTCAATCAAACTGTGGAATTTATTGCGTCTGCATCCGAAAATCCATTGGTAAATAAAAAGTTTAATTTTTGTTTTATTTACTCTGAGTTTGATCTATTAATGTTTATTTATAATACCAGCGCCAATGATATTGTAAAAGACTTTAAATCAGTGATTCTCAACCGCGGTTCTTGATTATCCTCTCTGTGGTTATCATTATTTTTTGAAAATGAATCTGTTTCGCACTGTTTATGTAAAGTTTATGAAATCATTCTTCATTTCAATAATAAACCCAAAACTATAAAAGCAATAAATTCTGTCAAATCTTTTATTATTTAGTTATGAGCATTCCTTTACCCAACAGTCGAGAATAAATAACATTGCATAGTTCTACTTGGAAGTTACTTGATATTAGTGTTAGCGCATTAGCTTTCTTTTTTAGCTTCTTTCTCATTCCTAATTAAAAGTTTATTTTAATTTAAACAAAACGGAAGAAAGCGAGCCCTTACTTAGTCTTTCGATGATTGTAAGACTAAAGTTGCAAATACTAAGCTAATGCAGTAGCAAGACCAAAGGGGTCTAAAAGGGCTGAACAGCCGTGCAACCTGCTGGGACTGAACATGGGCAAGTTTTTTTAATTTTTTGACAAAAATTACCATTTCACATTTCACACGTTTTTAGAGCCATTAAAAAAAAAAAACTGAACTTCGATAGTCATAATAACATAATGAAATTGCCAGGCCTCTTCAGCCCCCCCCTTTACTTACAGGTCAAGTTAAAACCCGTTTAAACGCTTGTCTTTTGGGATAAATGTTCTAAGTAACTTGACCTGGCTGCGCCACTGGGGATGAAGCCCCCTTTCACCAGGTCATTTAGACCCAAACGCACATGCTTTTAAACTTAGTTTGAACTTGAACAGGAAGTAAGGGAGCTAAAAAGGCTGAAAATTTTATTTCTGTCAAAGGGTTTTCAAATATTAGCTTTAGTTCTTTTAGTTTCAGATGGTTATTCGAATGTCCAAAAATGCCATCTAAATTGCGTGAAAATGGCAATTTGTCGAAAAATTATAAAAATTGCCCAGCGGTTGGGGGCACCGCCCCCAGACCCCGTATGTTTGAGTCGCAGACAAGTTTAACTCTAAATTCAAGTCTCCCCTAAGCAAGTTCACGTTCGACACCTGCGCTAACGCTATAATAGGGATTTTTTTAAATTTTATGTTATTTTATTTTTAGTGTTTAGCTTACCACAGTGCCGTAATGAAACTAGCTACTATGGGTTGGTGAAATGTTTTAATAACTCAAAAAATAAAAGCCTGCAGCTGTTGTACAAAAGCAATTGAAAATTTTGTTTATTTAGTTGCAACTCCACTCAATGTTAAGGTTTAAAATTTGGCTTTTGGCCAAAAAAAGGTTGATAACCACTGCTTTAAATAATGCTTTGGAAGTTTCTGACTAAAATTATCATACACGCATAAATCAAGTTTTATTTCCCGTAGTTTCTAAAGTGCATTAATTTTCTTCCATAATAGATTTATTGTGTTTACGTGTTTATAAGAGTTCCTTACACAAGTTTGCGTTTTCAGAAACCGTTTTTAGTATTTCGTTTTTTGGTCAACGTTTGTGGATTGTGTTTCATCGAGTTGAAATTGAAACTAAATTGTACCAAACGTGTTATTGATTGAAGAAGCAGACGTAATAATTAATCCAATCAGTAACAGCGTATATATCCGCTTAACTCTTGCAATGTTTTTTATTTTGCTGTTCTAAAAATACAAGTTGCTTGCAAAAATTTGGAGCTAACCTCATACATACAAAAATCAGTTATGAAAAGAAAGTCTTCAAGTGTGGAAGCTTTGCTCCAGATCTACCTAATTATAGCCAAGTAAATTTTTGCGCTTAACAACGCAATGCAATTGAAATAAGGTATTATTCCGAGCGCTTGGAAATCCGTCTCCAGACCCAAATAATCGCTCAATATTTTAAACTTCTGGGTGAACGTACAGAGAAATTCGCATCTGCTGAAACATAGCGACCATGTGATTGAACTTTTTGCTTTAGGGCTGCTCAAAATCCGAATTTCTGACTATGAACATGAACAGATCTTTGCAATGACAAACCGCTGAATACAATTATATAATTTGCTTCTATATGATGTTCTAAGATGATGACAACAATCGTAAGCGTAGCCAGGAGAGGGTCCAGGGAGCCCGCTCCTCCCCCCAATCTAAATGCTTTCAATGATAAAAACGCGACAAAAAAGTCTTGTTTCTTTAGTTTCAGCTTCTTTTAGCATCTTTGCGTACAACAACAGCACACGCGTACAACAATACTTGATAATATTGACACCTCAATTCAATTTTTGCCAACCAATTTAAATGTATAACCCAGGTGAAGTAAAGGGTTTTTGTCTTAAAAGTTGCTACCTACGACCCTTATCTAACCTTTTTATGAACGTAATACAATTACCAGAGCCGGATTTACTGTACCATTGGGCACAGTGCCACGGCCCCGCGCACAGATAGTAAGACTTTTTTTGATCTTTACCTATATCTGGCAAGAAGAAGTTGAGATAATCCCCTAAGTACCAGGGGCCCTGCGCAATGTAAATTCGGCCCGGGAATAACATGACTAGCAGGCGTAACCATCTATTGTACCGTTTTTCAAAAACAATTCACCTCCACCTCGTCAGTTTTTATGCGACAAAATACTTTTGAAAAAAATTAGCTAGTTAAAATGCTCATTAAACAAATTATTGAATTTGAATTGAGGGGCCTGGACCCCCTAGCCGTACATGTACTCAAATAATTGATTACTTTCATGACAAAACAAAAATCTCTACGAAAAATATTTGAGTGGACTATTATTCACTGCTAAAATGTTGCACGAGGCAATGCACCTTACTTCCCACTACCTGGGCCAAATCGCTAACAATATTATCATCAAAATGCAAGATTTTAAACGTGTTTTAGACTCAAATTGCAAGTGAAAAGAGGATCGAGCAATTTAATTTTTTCCAATTGGCTTTCAAATGTTAAAAATCTGGTTCTTTTAAATGGCTCTGAACACTTGCGAAATGTGATCCGATGGCATGGCTCCGACCCCAGATTCCCGTCTGTGATGCGTTTGAGTTACACTAGTTTACTCAACACGTCTCCCAAGTTAGACATTTTCACTTTCAAACAGAGGTGGAGTCCTCGAGGATACATTTTGAAGTCCTTGGCCTTGGCCTCGAAGCCTCAAGTCCTCAAAAATTGGCTTGTTCTCGGCTCGAGGACAGCACTATTTTTGGACTCATTAAAATTTTGTGGACCGTTGGAAAAATTTTTTTGAAGACCGTTTTTTCTGAGGATTGCCTAAAAATGTGGTTGAAGACCTTTTTTTTGAGAACACTTGCCGCCTGCGTTCTTGGTTCTTGGCCTTGGCCTCGAATATTCCTGTCCTTGGCCTTGAGAGGATCTGTCCTCGGAAGGGCTGTCCTTGGCCTTGGCCTCGGATTTTTTTATGTCCTTGGCCTTGGCCTCGAGCCTTGTGTCCTCGACTCCACCTCTGCTTTTTAACTACTGGTTTAAGCCTTCTTACCACAGCAAATTCCTGCTTAAATGTAAAACTAGGCCACAGCTTCTCATCCTTCATTCTACGATATCTTTGCCCCACAAAAAGTTCCTCTTTTGAAAATTTCTGATCACGTCATTGCATGTGATTTGTGGTTTGGGCCCCGAATCAAAAGTTCTGGCTACGCCTATGATAACAATGCTGTTTTATCTTGACTAATCTGGAAAAAATTGTTACCAAAAATTTTAAGATTAAAAATTTTAAGGAAAATTACATCATCAAGTGGTGGAAGCGGAAGCGGTGGAAGTGGAATCGTTAAGGGTGAAAGCGGAGGCGATTCAAAAATTTCCGCTTCCACATCCCTGGTTATCAGCAATTTTCATTACGTTAAATTTTTGGTATACCATGTTATTGGCAACAACTTTCTTTCCAAAAAGATAGATCAATTTCTTGTCTAAGACAATATTAACGTACAAAACGATAAAAACGTACCGGTATTTGCCTTTTCGCAAATTTTTATACTGATCGGCAATTTCGCAAATTTTATTTTATAAAATATTGTGTCAAGACTGAAAAAAATGAAATTAACAAATCGTTTATAGATTCGAAATATTTTCCAAAAAGTCACGTAAAGGTATCGACTATTCGCTATTCGTTATTCATATAATTTGAGCATGTAATACGGATGTTACTTAAAGGCGGAAATCGTGCTAAATGGCGGAAAAGTAGAAAAAAGGCGGTTGGGGTTAGATTAGGGAAAACCCTAATCCTAACCAGCGTTTTAGTACGATTTCCACCTTTTCCTACTTTTCCGCCTTAGAAAAAGGAGGAAATCGTGCTAAAAAGCATGTTAGGGTTAGGTTTGGATTAGGGTTAGGTTAGGATTGACCGTAACCCAAACCCCAACCGCCGTTTCCCACTTTTCCGCCTTTTAGCACGATTTGTGCCTTTTCCTGCTTTTCCGCCTTTTAGTAATGTCCTTGTAGAATCAAATAACGAATAACGAAGAGCAAATAATACGAAATTACGAATAGCGAACTTTCAACAGTAATGAAAGTTTTTGTGACAATTTTCAAAAGGTTACTCCCGGTCAATTGTTATATTTGAAGCATGTAAAACCATTTTTTGTTATTTTTTGAATAACGAACGTTCGATAAATAACGAAGAACATGAAATGAGAATGATCCCTCGGGTCATTATGACGGAGTTCATTGTAATATGCAACAAATCGGTGCCTGTATGCAGGGTAATCATCAGCATCTCTGCCAGAAAAATGCAGACTAGCGTCATTTTAATGACTTCCAAGAGATATCCACATTCCAAGGGCAGATTAGAGCCAACGGAAGGATGACTTTGATATAAATGCGGTTGAGCAGGCATCAACGGGTCGTCTTTCTGAAAAGTGGGAGGATCACTAACAGCAGGAGGCAAGCTCGAGTCTGGAGCATGATTAGTATTAGACAATGACTGCTGATAAATATTTGGTGTTACGTTTAGAGATTGTGGTTTTTCAACATAGGGCATTTGGGGCAGTGCCGTCGCCAGAGCAAACGAAGTGGGGGGGGCACTAGCCGAAAGTGAGGGGGCACTAAAATAGACTGAACTTTTGCACATAAAAACTGAAGTACTGCAACAATTTATACGCAATTTTTTTAATTCTGCATTCATGTCTGAAAAAAGAGACATAAAAAAACGGCAGCGTTTTTAAACTTGTTTCGTCTGAGGTCCATAATCACTTGAAAAATCTATTTGCAACTGCAATAAACGCGACTAGACGCGAAATCAGGATTTTGCTAATTTGTACACAAAAACTGTCTAATTAAGGCCCCGTGCTAAAGAAACTGATGCAACTCAAGTGTGTCTCAGATGAAGACCTGGGGTCGGAGCTTCCAGCCGCTGGACGATTATTGTGACTTTGCGGCGAAAAAAAGCGATTTTAAGTTTTAATGCCATTTTAATCACATTTCTTACGTTTTTGAAGCCAACTGAATAACTAACTGCTAAAATTCAGAAGTCATGCAAAAGAGTTAAATTGCCTAGCCCCTTCAGCACCGCCCGCTTGCTTCAGGTCAAGTCCAAATCATGCTTATATGCTCGTATTTTGAGGTTAAATTTTCTAAGTGACTTAGCTTCAGGGAAGGCCTCGTTACTTTCTAAAAGTAACTTAGTTACAGTTACTCTGAAAAAAGTAACTAAGTTGAGGGTACAGTTTTGAAAAAGTGACTAGTTACCGCTACAGTTACTTTTGATAAACAAAATTTTTGACCCTAGTAAATTAAGTTTCCTGTGCTGTTTCTCTGACCTCTTGCGATTACATCCATCTACGTTAATGTTTTCATGAAAACAACATTTCATAAACTTACTGTATTTATTTATCGAAAGCTTGAAGCAAAAAATTTGAAGCAAGTAAAATTTGAAGAGAAAATTTGAAGCAAATGCTTGTTGCTCAGGACAGTCATTTTTTTGTTTATTGATATTTATGCATTGCGGACGTGGGTTCTGCAACGCTTGATTGAGCAATGATGATGTTATGGTAAAAGCGATGGTGTAGTGGTAAAAGCGTCTGCCTTGCTGTCGGTAGATTTGGGTTTATTCCCTTGTTGAGTCATATCAAAAGACTTTAAAAAGTACTCACGGCTTTCCTGCTTGACGTTCAGCGTTAAAGGGACAGTGTGAAGATTTAACCTTGGTGTGGTTGACATAAGTGGCAGGTGGCAGCGACTCGAAAATCGTATGGTCATTTCGCTGTCTCCTGCCCAAGGCAACTTGGGGAATAAATCAGTGAAACTGAAACTGATGTAATCGCTTAATGATGACCGGGTGTGAATGTGCGTCTCGTGGGGCGCCGTTTGGAAAAAATGATTTATTTTGTAACAACTCGTTTTTGAGCTAATTGACTATAAAATTTGTCCGATATATACATTGGATATCTTCGACTTGTTATATACAACAAAATACACTCTAAGTTGGAACATAAAACGCTTTCAAAATCAGTTAGAAATTTCCAACTTATTTTGTAGGCGTTGTTGTTCCAACTTACGGTGTATTTGTTGCGAGGAGTTACAAAATAAATGATTTTTTTCCAAACGTCGACTCACATGCTGTTTAGAAAACTATTGCTTATTTTGTTACACTTCGTGACAAATACACTGTAAGTTGGAACAAAAAAGTCTGAAAAATTAGTTGAAAATTTACTGTATACATCTTTATTCCAACTTACAGTGTATTTGTCGCGAAGTGTTACAAAATAAACAATATTTTTCCAAACGGCGTGTGGGGAGGCGTTTGGAAAAAAATCATTTATTTTGTGACACCTCGCGATAAATACACTGTAAGTTGAAACAAAAAACCTACAAAACTAGAATATGTTGTCGCAAGCGATATCCGGGGTCTTCGCGAAAGTATCTAACTCTACTAAATTAAAAAACTTCACGATTCCATTAAGCGTGTGTAAACTGAGTATGGTTGTTGATAGATCTGAACAGAGGTGGGCAGTAACTAGTTACTACAGTGACTAGTAGCAATTACAGTTACTAAAAAAGTACCTAGTTACAGTAACTACTTACTATAGTAACTAGTTACTTTTTAGTAACTGTAACTTAGTTACTTTTTTTAAAAAGTAACGAAAGTGGGAACTAGTTACTATTTGGAGACATTAAAAAGTTACTAATTACTGTTACTTTTAGTTTTGGTCCTGTAAAAAAAGATTCTTTAATCGTTAAATCGTGGTTATTCAATTCAATTCGATTTGCATTTATTTTTATTCAGAAAGATATTTTACGAAGTAAATTAGGATACAAAGTCAAGCAGCAAAATGAAGCAAAAAAAATTACAGAATAATGATTTCTGCTGAGAGGTTGCGAAAAGACCATAGGCCATTTCCTTGGAATAGCTCGGCCTCTTTCCAGGAAAGGTGAGGTCGTCGCGACTGCAACATCTCATCTTCAGTGTAAAATCTTGATAGCGCACAAACCTTATCCACTTAGTACAAACGAAAAATAGCGCAGCAAATTCAGAAGAAATAATGCCAATATATAAACAGGTATAACAATACACGCCATTCAAAACACATATGGACAAAAATAAAAACACACAGCTATGACAATAATCTGTCCAAGGACAGAAAGAGTTGGCCTTGGGCGACTGAGTCCGTGTAAAACCAACATCACAAATTATTCAGCTAGGAAAACCATGTAACCAAGTTAAGTCAGGGTGCTATCTTTAGTAAGAAGAAACTATTGCTAATCTTTTTTCAAAATAAAATTTTTTACTCTTTTTAAGAAGATAAAATAACTTTTTCTATGCAACCCTTTAATTTCTAATGGCAATTCATTCCGTATTTTATAACCATTATATTAAATCGAACGTTTTGAAGTTGACTTTTTACGTTGGAATGCAGCAGCTTAGTTGTCATCATAGCAAACCTGGTAGGATCATAGGCGTAGCCAGGTGGGGGGGCCCAAGGGGCCCGGGCCCCCCCAATTAAAATACCACCATTGATAAGAAATTATGATAACATAGCCTAGCGATGTTTAGTTGCAGTTACGGAGGACGAGAGAGCCCAGGGGCCCCTAACTAACATTCAGGGGGCCCCTAAGTAACAACCAGGGGGCCCTTAACCGACAACCAGGGGGCCCTGGGACTCTTAACTAACAACCCGGGGAGCTCTAACCGACAACCAGGGGGCCCCGGGGCCCTAAGTGAAAAACGGGGCCCCCAAGGCCTTCAATTGACAAACTGAGGGCCCCTAATTGATGACCAGGGGCCCCCAGGGCCCCTAACTAACAACCAGGGGGGCCCGGGCCCCTAATCGACAACCAGGGAGCCCCGAAACCCCTAACTGACAAACGGGGGGCTCGGAGCCTCCAACTGACAAACAGGAGGCCCTGGGGCCCCTAATTGACAACCAGAGGGCCGTGGGGCCCCTAACTAATGACCAAGGGTCCCGGGCCAGGAGCCCCGCAATTCAAATTTTTCACAATACATACGCAAAACCTGTGAAAAATCGAAAAGTTTTGTGCTAAAAGTTGCAATCCCAAGTCCTCGTTTAACGTTATTATGAACTTAATGCTATAACACAGGCGGTAATGCAAACCCCCAACTGAAATACTACCAATGATACACATAATGAGAGCATAGCCAGTATGTTGTCCTTGTCCGGAATTGAAGTTTCTTTAATTTAGGATATACGCGAGCAAAAGCAAGTAATAATAATGACAACCACCTGCCCACGTCATAATAATGTCATGCAATTCCTGGAGGTTTCAAAAAACTGTCAAGTGACTTGACTCGAGTCCTCCACGTTTTGAAAAAAAAGTTTTTTAGTTTTGCTTTAAATGTTTTTTTTATGAAAGAACTTAAGGGCGCGATCTTATCTCAAAATCATTGGCGTAGCTAGGAGAGTGGCCCAGGGGGCCCGGAACCCCTCAAGTGAAATGCCACCAATGACAAAAATTTAACAAAAAAAAACTTGTTTCTTCATTTTCAGTTTCTTTTAGCATCTTTGCGTACAACAGTACACGCGTACAACAGTAATTAACAATAAATAATACTGACGACCAGGGCGCCCGGCGGACCCCCGTAATTCAATTTTTCCAACCAATTTAAACGTATAACCAGGGTGAAATCTAGGATTTTTGTCCGAAAGTTGCTATCTCAGGCCCTCATATTAACTTTTTATGAACATAATGCAATTACCAGCGCCGTATTTGCCAAATGGATAAGTGCCAAGGCCTGGCCCTGAGATGGTAGGACTTTTTTTGGTCTTCACTTATATTTGCCAGGAAGATGTTGCAAAAATTCCCTAAGTGCCAGGGGCCCTGCGCAATGTAAATCCGGCCCAGGAATAACATGTTTAGTAAGCGTAACTATCTATTGTACCATTTTTCATTAACGATTCACCTCGCCAGTTTTTACGCACAAAATACTTTTAAAAAAATAGCTTGGGAAAATGCTCATTAAACAAATTATTGAAATTGAATTGAGGGAACCTGGGCCCCCTGGCCGTACATGTACTCCTGTAACTGGTTAACTTCATGACAAAACAAAAATCTCTAAGGAAAATCTTCGAGTGGATTTTTATTTACTGCTAAAATATTGCAGGAGGCAATGTGCCTTACTTCCCCCTACATGGACCAAATCACCCACAATTAAAATTTTACACCATAATGCAAGATTTTAAACGTATTTTGAGATTTAATTGCGAGTAAAAGGAGGATTGAACAATTAAAATTTGTCGATTGGCTTTCAAATGTTAAAAAGCTAGTTCTTTCAAATGGCTGTAAACACGTGCGAAATGTGACCCAATAGGATTAAACTAGCTTTTTTTCCAAAAACTTACAAAAATCGTCCAGCGGCTGGGGGCTCTGCCCCCAGACCCGTTTGAGTACACTAGCTTACTCAACACGTCTCCTAAGTTAGACATTTGCATTTTCTAGCGATTAGTTTTCACCCTCTCCCTTTACCAAAATCCTGGTTAAGTGCCAACAGACTACAGCTTCAGATCTTCCATTCTACAATATCTTTGCCCCACAAAAACTTCCTTTTTTGAAAATTTCTGATGACGTCATTGCATGTGATTTGTGGTTTGGCCCCCCCCAATCAAAAATCCTGGCTACGCCTATGGGTAGGATAGTTATGGGTTTCTGATGAAGTTATAAAGTAGTTTTTGAAACAGTTTGGGAAAGTTTTATTTTTATATTTAAACATAAATTTTAATATTTCTAATTTATAAATTAAACACTTTTTTGTAATCCCTGTTGGCGCTACAGATTAGGATTTTTTGTTGTGCACTAACGTGCTAACAGGAGTTATTGTGGGAGGGACGTACTAACAGGTGCTATTATGCACTACCGGTGCTAACAGGCTTAATGCTACCAATGACAAAAATGCTGCAAAAAAGCTTATTGTTTTCTTCAGTTTCAGTTTCTTTCCGTAGTTTTCGCTTATAACATACACGGGTACAACAGTAATAAACAATAATATTGACGACCAATGGACCCGGGCCCCCTCAATTCAATTTTTGCCTACCAAATTATATGTGTAACTTGGGGGAAATTAAGTGTTTTTGTCTTAAAAGTTGCTATCTCAGTTCCTCATCTAACCTTTTTATGAACGTAATGGAATAACCAGGGCCGGATTTATCGTATAGCACAGTGCCAAGGGCCCAGCTCTCAGATGGTAAGACTCAGACCCGGCGCCACGGGGGGCATACCGGGGCTGTGCCCCCCAACTGACTGCTTGTGCCCCCCCAAACAAAAATTGTGCCCCCCCAAGCGAGGACTGTGCCCCGAAGAAATTAATGGGCTCGGGGCTTTTGGTGCGCAAATCGAGGCCCAATTTAGTGTTTTTTGTGGACTTTTACCGTTTTTTGTGACGCTTTTGGGATGAAGACCTTTTTTTTTGGACATCACCTGTATTCGGCCGGAAAAAACACTTGAATTTCCGATTTCGGCCGAAAAACTTGAAATTTTGCACCTCATCTAGTTCCTTTGATCGAGACAGGGATAAATTTCTCGTGCCCCCGTGCCCCTTTCGAATTCACACAAAATAAACTTCTCTTGCCCCCCCAAAATTTATTTTTCCCCCCCCCAGTCACGCTATCCTGGTGCCGGGCCTGGTAAGACTTTTTTTGGTCTTCACCTATATTTGGCGAAAAGATTTTGCAAAAATGTCCAAAGTACCAGGGGTCCCACGCACATAGGCGTTGCCGGGGGGGCGGGGGCCCGACCCCCGATTTGAAATGTCACCAATGACAAAAAGTCCGTTGTTTCTTTAGTTTCAGTTTCTTTCAGCATCTTTGCGTGCAACAGTTCACGTGTACAACAGTAATTAACAATAGATTGACGACCAGGGGGCCCGGGCCCCCTTAATTCAATTTGGACAACCAATTTACATGTATAACCTGGGTGAAATTAAAGGTTTTTGTTCTAAAAGTTGCAACGTCAGGCCCGCATCTAACCTCTTTTACGAACATAATGCAATAACCAGGGCCGGATTTACCATATGGCATAGAGCCAGGTGCCTTGCGCTCAGATGGTAAAATGGTCTTCACCTATAATTGGCAGGAAGATGTTCTGAAAATCTCCAAAGTACCAGGAGCCCCACCCAATGTAAATATTTTTGCTATTCAACTTTGGGTTTTAGCCCTCTCCCTGTGGCAAAATTTTGGTGAAGTGCCGAAACGAGGCCTCGCCTTTTGATCTTCCAATTTGCGATATCTTTGTCCACAAAAACTTCCTCTTTTGAAAATCTTTGATGACGTCATTGCATGAGATTTGTGGTTTGCCCCCCCCAATCAAAAATTCTGGCTACGCCTATGCCCACGCAACGTAAATCCGCCCAGGTCAGTAACGTAGTTAGTAAGCGTAACTATCTATTTTACCATTTTGCAATAACAATTCACCTCCACCTTGCCTGTTTTTACCTGACAATATTATACT
Organism: Trididemnum nubilum; assembly: GCA_963965965.1. Lineage (NCBI taxonomy): Eukaryota > Metazoa > Chordata > Ascidiacea > Aplousobranchia > Didemnidae > Trididemnum > Trididemnum nubilum. Next base: position 36,393,888 of record OZ014489.1, read on the forward strand.
TGTGAAAAAAATCAGCTAGGGGAAATGTTCATTAAACAAATTATTGCCTTGAAATTGAGAGGACCTGGGCCCCCTGGCCGTATATGTACTCCTACAACTGGTAAATTTCATGACAAAGCAAAAATATCCAGGAGATATCTTCGAGTGGATTATATTATTATTTACAGCTGAAATATTGCAGTAGGCAATGTACCTTACTTACCCCTACCTGGGCCGAATCACTAGCAAATTTTACCCCAAAATGCAAACTTTTGTATGTGTTTTGGACTAAAACTGTGAGTAAAAGGAGGATTAAGCAATTTAATTTTTTCAATTGGCTTTCAAATGTTAAAAATTTATTTATTTCAAATGACCCGGAACACATGCGGAATGTGATCCAATGGCATTAAAATTGCTTGTTTTTCAAAAATCCGCCCAGCTTCTGGGAGCTTCGCCCCCAGACCCACAAAGCCTCTGATGGCTGGAGACTCTGCCCTCAAATCTTTCTTTTTTGTAGATCACCTCATTTTGGACAAAAAAACGACTCAATCTGCTCAAACATCGATCAAAATCTGGGTCAAGATCGTTTGATGTTGTTTCCAGCCACCAAAACAGCCCCCCCCTTAATGCAAATTCCTAGCTATGCGCCTGCTCCCAATTTGGAAATTTTCACTTTTTAACTTTGGTAAACCACACTACGGCTTCTAGTCTTCCGTTGTACGATATCTTCGTCCCACAAAAAGTTCTTTTTTCGAAAATTTCTGATGACGTCATTGCATGCAATTTTTGATTTGGGCCCACCCCAATCAAAAATCCTGACTACGCACGTCTATGCCTCGAGCGCTGCAGTTGAAAGGCTTTTCAGCATGGGCAAAGACATTTTCAAACCCAAACGTTCTGGTCTCAGCGATGAACATTTTGAGATGCTTGCTTTCTTGAAAGGCAATTAAATAATGTGCACCAAATCGTTACGTTGTGTATTTTTGTTATAACAACATCAACAATAGCCATAAGCAGCTTGTGCAGAGGCACCATACGAAAATTAGAAAATGAATTGAGAAAGAAATCAGCTAATGCCGGTGCAAAGGACAAAATCAACATTTTCGATACTTAACTCATACCAGTAATTTGGTTTATTAAAAGTATCTGTAACCGCAACATTAACTTGTTACTTTTTCAAAATGGTAACCCTAACTTAGTTACTTTTTTTGCCATGTAACTGTAACTCAGTTGCTTTTACAAAGTAACTTGCCCACCACTGGATTTGAAATACATCGCTTTCGAGTTTCATAATGATCCATTAACTTGATGAGGTTTGTGGTTAACGGCTTTCAAAATTTAAATATCTTGTAAAGATATCTGCAAATATCTATCAGTTTTCGTTTCAACTTTTAAGGAGTTAGTTGATTGTTCGCTTAGCGGCGCAGTGCAATTGTTAAAATTGCGGTTGCAAACAAACTTCTAGTCAAAACAAATATTTTGACAGTATAACCTTTGCCCCGACAGGAACATAACTTTTTGATCTGAAAATGCCAATGTGATTATTGGATTTTATAACTTACCTTATCTTGACCAGAAATTTGACACACTATCCTAAATATCAAATCTACACCCCCAACTAATTTTAAATCAGCACATGAACGAACAGTTCTACTTCTACTAATTTTTCTCAAAATTTAGGAACTAAACCAAAACAATGCTTGCCTTAGCAATTATCATGGAAAAGAATACGTACACAAACAAAATTTAGAAACAAAAAATCAAATTCTTTAAATTTATAAGTGATATTGCGGAGTCTAAGTTTATGATGACTTCACGTAGAAAACTCGTATTTATTTACACAACTCTATGCTTTTCAGAACCCTAGGTGTAATGTTTAAAGCCAAACAACTATTAACCAAAAATTATCTCGCATTACACTTTTTTTAGTTCATTTTAACAGCTTTGAGGTTATTTGCTCTCAAAGTTTAAAAGTCTCAAAAAGTTATCAAAACAATCACGTAACGTCAATCAAAAAGCTAAATATAGTTCTTAATAGTTTTTCACTTTATTATGAAATTACGTAGAGCGATCTTTAAACTTCCAGCGACTTTTTTACATCAGTCAAACTTCACACTAACCACGGCTAGAAATATGCACGCATTTTACAACTATTCTTATTCTGAGAACGCCATTTCGCAGTGCGATCCAGCTGCCAACATATTAGATATTGTACAGTATATTGTATTACATCCATTATTCAGCACAAAAGCTTTCTTAATAAAATTGTTTAAAAACTTTGAAGAGCAAGTAGACAATTTTTTTCAATGTCACAACTAACAAGTGACAGTTTAGTAAAGAACTAGGCCATTTAGCTGAAATCTACTAAAGCCATTAAGCTCAAGTACTTCAACACCTTAAATGTTGCAGTAATCCCATAATTTTGACTCTTCTACTTTTCTCTGATACCAATTCATTGTGAGAATTCATCTGATGGTTTGGTGGTTCATTTAAGGGCTAATAGAAGTCCAAAATTCTAAAAATTCGCTGTCGCAGCTATTACATATCGAGTATCATTTTCAGCTGTATATTTATGTTTATTGATGGTTTGCGACAAATAAATACAGTAACTTGAACTTGAACATGGTATTGACAAGTTTGGCATGTATACATTTTTCTTATATTAACCTACCAGTACTATTGAAATTTCATACTCGTGTATCTAGTTGGAGTACTCCGTAATAAAGATTTAAAAATTTTAAGGGACCTAATTTTGGCATTGACTCCTTAATGCGGCGAACCAAATTTTGTTGTCTTTAATCTTTGATTCATATTAACCTACTGTATGCAATAGATTTAATTTGCCTTGCTTCGGTATTTAATTGGGGGAGGTACCAAAAAATTGTATGACCCCTATAGTATGAGATCCTCAGTTTTTTTCATATGATATTTTACCTATCTTGAAAATTTTGTTTGTCTAGCTTGAGTTCTTAAAAATTTTAAAGAACTCGTTTGAGGAAGACTTCCCAATTGTGGCACCTGAAATTAGTCATATTTTATTTGCTGATTTTGATTTTATCTTTCTTTTAAATTAACTTAGTGTGAAAGTTTCATGTGTCTAACTGAATGGTCAAAAAGTTTAAATTAAAGGAACTCAATTTTGGTGCCCCAAATTTTGTCAAATTTTATCTTTCCTTCAGATTTGTTGCAAATATCCTGAAATTGTGATGTGCCTAGCTTACAAAATTAAAAAGTGTGAATTTTGGCATCTTCATTTGAGAGGTACCCCCTTTTTGGTACCCCTCAAAATTTGTCAAATTTTACCTTTTCTTCATATTTATTTGCTTATTCTGAAAATTTCATCAGTCCAGTGTAAGTGGTTAAAGTTTGAAGTTTCGGGTCTTTGTTAGAGGGGGATCCCTTCATTTTGGTATTCCCAAACTTTGAGAAATTTTATCTCTTCTTCATATTTGCCTATCCTAAAAATTTCATGTGTTTAGCATGAGTGGTTAAAAAGTTTCAATTTTGGCAGCCCCATTTGAGGGGGACCCCTTATTTTGGTAGCCCCAAATCTTGTCAAATTTTATCTTTTTGTATTTGCCTACCCCAAAAACTTCATCTGTTTAGCATGTGTGGTTAAAAAGTTTGAATTCAGGTTGCCCCATTAATGAGGCAATTTTCTCCATTTCGGTTTATACCCCTAATTTTTTTCAATTTTTATCGTTCTTTCATATTTAGTTATCTAAAAAATTTCATGTGTCCAGCTTAAATAGTTAAAAAGTTTTAAATTTGAGAGCCCCAACTGGGGAAAATCCTTCATTTTGAAACCCCTTATTTTTGTCAGATTTAGTTTATTTTTGATATCTACCCATTCCGAAAAATTGATATATCTAGCTCTAATGGATTAAAAGTTCAAAACTTTGGTGGCCCCGTTTTAAGGGGATCCCCACTTTGATACCCTCAAAATTTGCCAATTTTTATCTTTTCTTTATATTTGCCTACCCTAAAGATTTCATGTGTCGAGCTTAAGTGGTTTAAAAGTTTGAATTTCGGCAGCCCCGTTTCGGGGAGACCCTCTATTTCGGTACCCCCAAATTTTGTCAAAATTTGTCTTTCCCTTATATTTACTTACCTTAAAAAATTTATGTATCTAGCTTAAAAGGTTAAAAAGTTTGATTTTTGGAGAGTCCGTTTTCTGGAAATCCACCATTCGGCAGCCCCAATTTTTATTAGGTTAAGTTTATTTTTAATATCTACCCACTTCAAAAGTTTTATCCATCTAACTGAAACGATTTAAAAGTTCAAAATTTAGAGAACCCGTTTGAGGGGGATTTCCCATTTTGATACCCCCAAATTTTGTCAAATTTTATCTTTTTTTCATATTTGCCTACTCTGAAAATTTCATGTGTCTAGCTTAAGTGGTTAAAAAATTTGAATTTTGGAGGGCCCATTTGGGAGGAAAAACCCCCATCGTAGCATACCTAACTTTTGTTAGGTTTTGTTTATTTTTAATATCTCCCCATTCCAAAAAGTTGATCCATCTAGCTGTAATGGTTCAAAAGTTCAAAATTTTGCAAGACCTGATTGAGGGGGATCCCCCCAACCTGGCAACCCCGATTTCAGTCGCACACAAGTCCTCCCTGTTATCTTCAATCGCTCAAACTTTGGATACAGTGCGTTCAGCGGTTTAAAAGTAGATAGCAGCAGAAGAAAAAGAAAAAAAAAAAAAAAAGTAAGAAAAAAAATACAAAACAAGAAAAACAGTTTTGAAGTTGGTGTAAACAAACATAACCAAAAGAAAGGTGGTTGATAGTGTGCTCAAAAACCACTAACGGTTTTTCATCAATATCGGTAATTACCGAGAGATATCGGTTCAAACTCGTCAACTTTTAGCCCATTTTGGGTCTGTAAAATTTTGGTCACGTGACCGGACGCCCTCAAACTCGGTTTTCATAAAGCATTTGTAAGCACCGACATTGCGCCCAAAATTCAGCTTCGCACATCCAGTGGTTTTGGAATTATAAGCGAATTAATCACTTTTCAAGCCAAAATTTGCCGTTTTTTTATGTTTTTTTTTTGTGTCTCAATTCACGATCACGTGACCTAGGATCTCCAAACTTGGCACACATGACCCTTTTGTTAATTCTTATTTTGAGGCCAAATTTAAACTTTCTAGATTTTACCGTTTGCCTCTAGTTATTAAGCAAACCAATTCTCATATGCCAAAATTCGCGAACAAAAACAATAGTGCTACGCGCTCACGCGAAGTTCCAATAAGTCGAAAAATTCCGACTCATTTTGTAAGCGTTTTTTGTTCCAACTTAGAGTGTATTTTCTCGCATATAGATATTGGAAACTTCCGATGTATATTCGAAATTTACGATATATTTTGCAGGCTTTTTTATTCTAACTTTAGAGTGTAGTTTGTGGTACATATGTATATCGAGTAAATTTCATTGTAATTAAGCTCAAAAAAGCGGTGTTACAAAATAAATGATATTTTTTCAAACGGCGCCCCATAGGCGTTGTCGCATATAATAATTTTGAATGCCTAATTATGATTATTTGTTGTGCTATAGTGTAGTCGTGACTGCTTTGTACTGGTTTTGCTGCCTTCTTTTAATTGGGAATGTTTGAGACAATTCTTCTACGATCTTTTATCGAAGCTTGCATACTTTATCTATTGTGACGTAATAACGATTTTTCTGGAATATGCGATAGCTTTTCCACAGTAAAAATGGGCGGGTTTTTCTACTCCATTCATTTTAATATTCTAATAATTGCAGGATTCTAATAATTTTAGATATTGGTTTCGTCGGCAGTTAAGCCGAAATTGTGTATCTGTGATTCGCTTGTGGAGCCATAGGGTGCGATCTGAACTGGTCGATCGCGATAGTGTGCGATCTGAATTGGTCGGTCAAGAGAAGTTTTAGTGGAGCGGTTTTTCTCGTAGAGATTTGTTTTGTTTTCAATCGAAAGTGGAAGTTCTTAATTTAAGATTTGTGTGCTACTTTCTGCGATTCAAGAGGCTTGCGGAACCATTAACTGCCATTTTTGATTCGTCAATTAACATCTTAGTCGTTCTCTGGTTTAAGTCAACATCGACTATTCTAGAGATTAAAGGTTGTACTCAGTGCCGTCGCCAGAGCAAACAAAGTGAGGGGGCACTTGCCGCAAATGGATGGGACACTAAAATAGACCGAATATTTGCACATAAAACCTGATATTTTATGGCTACAAATTATGCGCTATTTAAAAAATTTTGTATTCATGTTTGAAAAAAGACGTATAAGCCCGGTTGCGTTTATTTGCGCTTTTCATATGCGGCCCATATAATCGCTTGAGAAATCTGTCTGCAGGAGTGAATGCGACCAGAAGCGCAACCAGGTTTTGCTAAGAGAGAAGGGCTTAAACCAAAAGCATTTTTCTTATTTGCACAACAATTGTCTAATTCAGACCCTGTGCTGAACAAACCGTATCTCAAATGCATGTATCTATGTATCAATTGTATCGCAGAGGGGCGAATATATACGATATATCGCAGAGAGGTCGAGGGGCATAGCCCCCAGCCGCTGGGTAATTTTTGCGATTTTGCTGCAAAAATAGCAATTTTAACGCCATTTCAATCACATTTTGCACGTTTTTAAGTCATATGAAATAATTATAGTAAATTCCTAAAATTCAAAAGGGATTAAAAGAATTAAATTGCCTAGCCACTTTAGCCTCCCTTAAAGTAAAGGTCAAGTCCAAAACACGTTTAAACGCTTGTTTTTTTGGGGGTTTATATTTTTTTCTGAATGACTTGGCTAAAGGTAGCTGATGCCATTTAAGCTCCTTGCCTCTGGTTACGCGACTGACTGCGACGTAAAAAATCTTGAGTGTGCGCTAAAAAAATAAAAACAGCTGGTCTTTTAAATAATGTTTTCACGTATTGTTTCAAGTCATAATCACTAACGAAGTATTGGTTACGATTCTATTGGCTTGTATCCCTATTCATTCGCAGAAGCGCGTTAATATAAGATTGATTATTGCGTCTGATTTATGTACAGCAATTGGTTGCCAGAAATTTTACAAAGAATCGAGAAAATTTCAAACGAGAATTACCTTTGAACGTTATTATTCCTTTTTCCGATATTGCCAGTTGTTTTGTCGTTGCGTGATGCTCCCAAAAAGTATTCTGAGTAAACCTAAATGGGGGGGCACAAGAAGTTTTTAGGGGGGGCACAGCCACCCCTGGCCCCCCTCCCCCTCCCCCCCGTAGCGACGGCACTGGTTGTACTCTAGCCAAGTATTCAATGATCGCGACATCTGGGGGGCTCGTCCGAGTTAAATTTGTTGGTTAACTATCATCATGGTGACGTTTGTTTCAGAAGCTTTTGAAGAATTAAAGAAGCAACTGGAGTCTTTGGGCTTAGGTGAGAAGTCCAAGAGTAAATTCCTGATGGAGGGATGGCGCAAAATGCGCGAAGCTGAGGCAGAAGAAAAGAGGGCCGAGCGTGAAGCTGCGGCAAAAGAAAGGAGGTTGCAAGCAAAGCGTGAAGCTGCAACGGAAGAAAAGAGAGCCGAAGCAGAAGAGAGAAAACTGCTAGCTGAACGTGAAGAAGAGGAACAAAAAGCCGCCATGGAATTGGAACGCCTAAAACTCGAACTAGAAGCCAAGAGGCTGGAAATTGCGACTCGACCCTCTGAGATCGCCAAAGAAGTGGTACGGCGAAGTGCTAGGATTGCACGATCGCCCGAGTTACCTGCCTTCGTGGATGGCTGAGACGATTTAGATAATTATCTTTTGAGATTTGAGAGATACGAGCCTATGCTGCAGTTGCAGGCTGGGAAAAGGAGGTGTGGGCCACCCAGCTGAGCCCTTTGTTGTCGGGTCCTGTGTTGGAAGTTTATTCGAGGTTGTCGCAAGAAGAAGCAATGAATTATGAACGTTTTAAACTGGCGTTGTTAAAGAGGTACGACTTCACAAAGCTTAGACACCATAGAAGATTTCGTGATGCGAAGCCAGAAAGACAGGAAAGCCCTGGCCAATTTATACCGGTAGTACAATTGAAAAACTACCTCAACTAGTGGGTAAAGTTGGCTAAAGTGAAGAATCATTTGATGGAGTGGTCGAATTGATGGTCCGAGAACAATTTACTAACGAGTGTTCAAAGCAGCTTTCAGTGTATTTGAATGAAAGAGCTCGAAAACTTAAAATGAATTGACGACATGGGCGGAGCGGTATTTAATGGCTCATAACAGAAATCTGTCAAGCAAGGATTTGATAAGAAGAGGCGAAAATTTGGACGTTGGTGGGAGCAAAAGGAGACCGGAGAGACGAACGAAAATTTTAATTTGCTATCGGTGTGGAAGTGAAGGACATCGTGAAGTGGAGTGCATGTCAAAAATGCCGGATGGACGTCGTAGAAGTGGAGACCAAAGAATCACGTGCTGCAGATGTGGTGCACTTGGACACGAGGCGAAAGGACTGCAGGACTATACTATCCGGTCAACCTGCCACGCGATCTGGACCCAGCGGAGCCAAGTCTCTAGTGCAAGTTCATCGAGTGGGATGCGCCGTTCAGCTTCCCAAAACCCCACCACTAGAGCCAACAGGAGACGGTCAAGTCCTTGAGTTGAAGTCCGGAGGGACAATCAAAACGATACATGCTTCTGTGTGCGAAATATCGCATTTGAAGGACAAATTGCCATTGGTGGGAACTAAGCTGATGGGAATTGCCATTGCCATTGGTGGGAATTGCAATTGCCATTGCTACCCGAAAAATTGGTGGGAAGAACGCAGAAATGTTGCGTGATACTGAATGCACTGGCGTGATCGTAAAGAGAGATTAGGTGAGCCAGGATTAGTTGTGTGGAACGTACGGATATGCGCGATGGCGTTTGATCAGACTGTGATAAGAGCACCCATTGCGAAGATCAGAGTTGATACCCCGTATCACGTGGGAGAAGTAAATGCTTTGTGCTTCCGTGAACCGATCTGTGAATTGATTATTGGAAATATTTCTGGTGCTAGAGAGCCAAATGATCCAAATCAAACCTAGGGATATGTTGCTCGTACGAATAATCAAGAAACGCAAACTTCAAAAATGGACATTGCTGATAAATTGAAATCGGAAGGAGAGTGGCGCGAGTTGCCCAACGGAAGAGAACAGCTCAATGCTGAAGAGAATATTGATGAAAGTCACGCTATGGATTATCCAGAAGATGAAAAGAGTGATTCCTGCTCCAAAACTGAGAAAGCTATTGATGCGGACTGTCTAGAAAAGATGAAGACGACTCCAAGATCAACAACCAAAAAGAAGGTTTAATCGTTTTTGAGACTTTTTAACTGTTACAGAGATGAAATTCTATCGTTTGCTGCCATTTCTGCGCCGCTGAAGGATTTGACCAGCAGAGGGCAGCCTAAAAAAATCAAATGGGGAGAGGCACAGAAAAGAGCTTTTCAGACTTTGCAGGAGCGCCTATTAAAGAACTGTGTTTTGAAGTTGCCGTCTAATTGAGTCGAACGATTGACTATTGTATTTTAATGTATATATTTTGTAGCTTAGGCAAAAAGATGGATTTGCAATACCATATCAAAGCAATACGCAGCAACTTTGCTGGATTCAATATTTTTATTAAAAACAAAACATATCGAACGTTTTCAGCTTAAAACAATTAAGCCCTCATAAGGATAATGCAAACAATAAGTTAATACATAAACGTCTGCAAAGAAAAATAGAAGGATTACGGCAACATAAATTACGTATAGCTGACTAACAACGTACATCATATGAGAAAATACGTAAAATTGTTATCTAACAAAATAAACACGCCTTTCCAGTTTCGGAGCAAAGCAAGCATTTTAAAATTACAGTCAAACAAACAGCAGCATAAAGTTTTTAGCGTGAAAGCACGCGTGAAGTAAACCAATTCAGGTAGAATAACTATTAATGGGATCATAGTCACTAAATATGTATTTAGTGACTATGATGGGATAGTCAAGGTGCAGTGAAATAAATAAAAAATTAAGTCAAATCAAAGTAAGAACTAACTTATGAGATTATGACGTACCGTAACAGAAAATTTGGCAACTTAGAATACTTAGCAAAAAAGAGGCACCTTTAGCATAAAGTTGCTCATTTAACTTAGGATTTAGTTTTTAATCAAACGAGCTTCTTGGATTTTAGTTTTATACTCCGTATGGCATCTTTTTAAAATCTGGGAAGAGTTTACTATGTACTTTTCCTCACGGCATGTGGCACATGCGCGTATGAGGTCTTTTGCAGCCCTCTTATGCGGTCCAGCTAAAACCATGTATATATTTTGTGTGCTTTTACTTGTGTTGCGTGACTACGACTTTTGAGGAGATTTTAGACTTGATTGCTTTGAAGCAAGACTGCATTTTAATACGGGATCTTTCAAAATTTTTTTTGTAGTGACGAACATAAATGTGATAGAAGCATAAAATGGGGTTACGTTCATTCTGCAGTTATTATCTGTGATGTCTTTTGAATAAGATTTGCAATAATATTCTTAAGGTGGGATGAATGTCACGTATAAAAATTTTGAATGCCTAGTTATGATTATTTGCAGTGCTATAACGTAGTCGTGACTGCTTTGTACAAGGTTTGCTGCCTTCTTTTGATTTGAAATGTTCGAGATATGGTTGTTTACAACTTTTAATTGCTTTATTTAGACTTGAAGTTTGTGACGTCATAATATGCTGCAATTTGTTATTATAATCTCGTATGCTTGTTCTATTGTGACGTAGTAACAATTTTTCAAGGATATTTCATAGCTTTTGCCACAGTACAAATAGATGGGTTATTTTGATTCCATTCATTCTAATAATTGCAGAATTCTAATAATTTTAGATATTAATTTCGTAGGCAGTTAAGCCAAGGTTGTGTATCTCTGATTGGCTTGTGGAGCCATAGTGTGCAATCTAAACAGATCGATTGTGATTAAGTGTAACGATTTGAATTGCTCGATTGTGATAAGTTTTAGTAGAGCAGTTTTGCTAGAAGAGTTTGTTTTGTGTTTCAATTTTAAATTTGAGTTCTTAATTTAAGATTGGTGTGCTGCTTTCTGCGATTCAAGAAGCTGTCGGAACTATTAACTGCCATTTTTGATTCGTCAATTAACATCTTAGTCGTTCTCTGGTTTCAGTCGACGTGGACTATTCTAGAGATTAAAGGTTGTACTCTAGCCAAGTATTCAACGATCGCGACAGGCGTGTAGCAATCGACTTGCGTAGCACATGCAGTTAATATAATTACCAAATGTAGTCAGGCATGCATGTGCTGTCTTGAAAAAGAAGTTGCTGTAACTAGTAACTTTTACTGGTTTAATTTCGTAGGCTAACTAGTTATTGATTTTGTTACACTTTCAAAAAGTAATTAACTTACCGTTTCAGTTAGCCTACTCAAAATGTAAGAAGTTACAATAGAGTTTGCAGTGGCAAAATTGTTCGTCCATTATTCCAGGTTTTAACCACTGCCCAAAATGATCATAGGCCTACTGTAGATAGTGTAAGCACAAGCAGAACCTAGTAGACCGGCAGCCCAGAAGGTTTATTTACCCCAAAGACGGCGGAAGGTTTGATGCGCCTAAAATGCACGTCTTTACTCACCTTTTAAGAAAATGTTTTACTGGCAAGTCAAAAGTTCGGCTAAGACCCCCCAAATCCACAATTTATGGGGAGTCAAAATGGCCTTTATTTACCCCAAAGACGGCATGGATAAAAATTGCGTAAAATCGTTCTCTGGGGTCCACTGAACAATGAAATGGTGAAGACAGTAACTTTAGGTTCGGCTAACCCCCCGACAGTAACGAATTTAGGGGGGTCAAAAATGGCCTTTATTTACCCCAAAGACGGCATGGATAAAAATTGCTCAAAAACGTCCGTTGGAGTCCACTGAACACAAAAATGGCAAAGACAGTAACTTTAGGTTCGGCTAACCCCTTGACAGTAACGAATTTAGGGGGAGGCTCAAAAATTGCCTTTATTTACCTGGAAGACGGCATGGATAAAAATTGCTCAAAAAACGTCCGTTGGAGTCCACTAAACGCAAAAATGACGAAGACAGCAACTTTAGGTTCGGCTAACCCCTTGACAGTAACGAATTTTGGGGCGGGAGGCACAAAAACTGACCTTTTCACCTGGAATAGGGCAACGGTAAAAATTGTTAAAAAACATTCTTGCAGTTAGTACGCTGAACACATAAATGGTTAAAACAGTTACTTTCGGTTCGGCTATCTCCCTGACAGTAACTAATTTAGAGGGAAGCTCGAAAAAATTGCTCTTAGTTATTTGAAAATGGCAGGGGTAAAAACTGCCCAAAAATGTTTCTCGGGGAGCCCACTGAAAACAAAAACAATAGCAATAAACTTTAATATCCTCAAACTAATTTCTTGCTCTTACTGCAAAAGTCATTGCACCACTAAATACGGCTTTACAGTACTGCTTTTGAAAAAAATCATTTTAAGTTGATGGCGTCATCAATCATTAAGTAACGTGATAGTCGATTAGAGCAAAAATGACGTCATGTTGCGGTGACGTTGTCTTTACAAGCGATCTAGATTTTGCGTATCAGCTTGTCTTTTCAATGTGAGTCGAATGATAGAAAATTGTTGATCGTCAATCTTCTGAAACAGTGCTCGATGATGTACCAAGTAAAATTAAAGCAAAATACAACTATTAAATCACAGTAAAAGTTTACTAAAAAAATTACAAAAAATTACGAAATAATTTTTTATATATTACTTTAAATAACGAAGTATATAGGCTTCGTTATTGAAAGTAAGTAATAGAAAATTATTCAGTAAATTTTTATGGGCCATATCACGCCACAAAAACTGCTTTGAATTATAGCACAGACTCAAACCAATCCAGAGCATTTCAAAAAAGATCTAAAACACTGTGATAAATTAATAAGTCTGCGTATTACCAATATTCAAAATGCTCTTTCCGTTATTAAGTCTTTCGCTAATTGCTTTGAGTCCTACGTTCTATGAGTCTTTTGCTAATGCGAATTCTGCGACTTTTATCAACTTCATTAATTTTAGAGTTTATCGTAATGAGTGCACCGTTGCAAAAACTTTAATAAAATTTTTTCTGCTTGCAAATAATTTCGGAACAGGTAAACGCATAAAGCTTACTTGGAATGAAAGCATTATTCCGAAATGTCACATTATAAAACCCATGGCATTTTTAAAAGAGAACTGGAGTAAATTCACTGGGACTAGATAAACTTAGAGCAAACGTATTTGATTAGATGGGTGTTGACTCTATCCTCCTTCACCCAGCCGAGACAAAGATATTTTACTTTAAACATGACCTAGGGCATCTCTGGTCATTATTTTTATTGGCAGTCCTAGCTGACAATGATAACCTCTCCGACGCCATTTTAGTTCTATCCTAAGGCAACGCCACAGTTAGACTAAACCACAAAAGCCTTTTAACCTATATAGAGGTTAATATAGGCCTCTATGGGCTAGGCTACTGCATTGAAACGTCAGGGTTACCAACGAAATTTTAATTAGGAAGGTTCCTACGTAGGGTTTGAAGTAAAATATCTCTGGAACGGCTGGCTCAAGAAGGATGGAGTCAATTACGCCAAATCTAATATAATACGATTGTCTTAACTTTAGATACCCCATTGATTTTGCTTGCAGTCCTCTTTCATCATAAAAAGGCGCATGATAGCATCTAAACTGGAGGCAGATGCAAAAACGTAGCTAATGAACAAGATTGACGGGATTTCTGTAATCGCACGCATTGAAATTATTCTAAAACTTTGAGACCATTATTCATATGATGTACTGCACAAAAAACTAACTCTTGTTGAATTCAAGTTGCAGCAAGATCACATTATTCTAGCATTGATAACACGGATTTCGTTTAAAACCACGTTCTACACTGGCAATATTTTAAAAATTCTTGATTATTTTTAGTTTGAACTTCTCAATAGACACTATTAAGGATTGATAGCGTTTATTTTTGGTGTTATGAAGACACCAAAGACAATGAGGTGGTCTCGATCAAACAGATCAACGAAATTACCACATTAAAGGATGACGTTAATAACGACAGCAACTTAATTTTCAATATATGGTAGGCCTCTATGTAAAAATTAGTCGTGCAATTTTGGCCCATTCTAGTACATTAGGCGTAAAATCGTGTGCTTAAGAGTGTGTTCTTATTTAGTTTTAACCGACTGTTGTCTGTATGAAATAAACTAAAATGCGCTTATTTGCTCACAATTTTACACCCAGCGTAGACCGGGACCAACAGTTCATCAGGTTCTTGGAAGGCAATATAAGGCGTTTTTCCATAAGTACGAACAAGTTTGGAATATACCATAATTATTGGCTACTGTATAATCCAACATTTGAAGATAAAGCTTATGTTTTTGCATTGACAAATGCTTGATAAAAGGGCATATAGGACGTAGGTCACATTTGGCTTTTCTGGTATTTTAAGCAAGAATCTTCCAAAAATTGTTTTGGTGCCTTATTCTTCTAACATCTTCGTTTGATTGATTTTTATATTTGGGCTGATGGATCAGTATTTTTGGTCTTGCTACTGCAGCGATGCACCTTCTGTTGAACTAAAACAACCTCACTGCTTCTTGCTTTTTTTTTTTTTTTCTTTTTGTAGAGTAGAGCATTCATTTGGAAATGGTTTGAAATTTTGTTCTCTCCCTTTTCTTACCCACATTCCATTATTCAATCATTGCTTTTTGGCAACGAATACTACGTCCGGTAGTTGCTCTTTGGAAATTAAGTCTCCTAGATTGTCTTTTGCTCACTTTGCCAGTGTCCACAAAACTAGGCCCAATTGACGACTTTGTCAACTTTAGCTCCAAATTCTGAACTCATTTCTATCTCTATAATGGTTCTGTCACATTTTCAAAGACCCCGCATAATCTATTACATAAGCTCGTTCAAACTTACTGTATAACGTTTGTCTTGTCTTGTCTCACACCATAACCCCGATGTGATAGAAATGTTTTATAGCAGAGGTCAGTAACCTATTTTGTGACATGGGCCAATTTCAAAAAAAAAAATTGTGGAGCTATCCTCAACAAGATACAATATGGTGCCATTAAGCCAATTCGCAGGAATTTGTAGCTCCATTTAAAGAACCGGTTACAGATATAGTTCCAGCAAAACTTGAGGAGCCCCACTTGATTTACAGAATTACGATCATCCTTCTTGACTTGAAAAAGTGAAACAGGATTTTCTCTAAAAAAGCTTTTCTTTTGTGTTCACAACTCAATGTTCGTTTGTATCTTTTAAACAAAACTTGATCCTTTTTTTACAACTTTTACATGTTCCAGGTCGCAGATTATTGTAAAATAATACTCGGAATAGAGATTCGCGACCAGAAAGCAAATTCCTCAAGGACGTGTTTACTAACACTTGAATTTGTCAAATAGATATGCATGATAGTTGCAAGCTGTGATACAGTACTATTTGACATTTTTCCGCCGTTTTGTGCCAATCTATCTCTTCTATTAGTAGGTCTCAGTTTTTGGATTAGAACTGGGTTCTGTTGCATTAGTAATGTAATCCATTATGTTAATTAATATTTTGGGAATACGCATGTTGGACTTACGAGTTGACTACTCAAGCAAACATCTTGCTGTTTGTGCTAATAATGATAGACTAATTAAATGTTTTCAAATATCTCTGCTTCTTCAAAAAGAACTGCAAATTTACGATCTTTGAATTTATTTGAGCTGATAAATCTAAGATTTGTCATCATTAAAATTCTCCGCTCTGAGCGATTTGTGCAATGTTTAATTGAAATCGTAAACTAGCCAGCGAGTTTTTTGAATGCTGGTAATATGTAAATTTATCACATTTTTTTGAGATTCTAGATTTTTTTGAGATATACTCGTATTAGTTGCTTCGAGACTGTGATGCAAATTTAACGCAGTTTTGGTGATGTGATATAAGACATAGAAAATTTACTTAATTTTATTTTTTTAATTTTGCCGTTGCACAATTAACTGTGCGGGACCGGTGCGTCTTGAAATTACTGCTATTGCAATTACATTTTATTCACCAAATTGCCTTGGCCAGGAGACAGCAAAGGGACCTTTTGGTCTTCGAGTCAAGCTGTCACTTGCCCGCCAGTCTACCACACACGATGAAAGCTTCACACTACCCTTTCAATACTGAAAGTCAAGCAAAGAAGCAGTGAGTTCCAATTTTTATAGTCTTTGGTTTGACCCGACCGGGAATTGAACCCAAGTTTACCGTTTCAGTAACAGTCGCTCTATCCACTCAAACACTGATCGGTTCAAGGACGTAATCTTTACTGCAAAACACTTTCGTGAGCAATCTTTGAACTTGTACGATTTTTGTGAAAACGAGATAACTGCTCAAACGTAACGTCATTGAAAACGACGGCATTTTTGCTCTAATCGACCATTACGTTACTAAATGATTGATGACGCCATCAACTTAAAATGATTTTTTTCAAAAGCAGTACTGTAAAGCCGTATTTAGTGGTGCAATGACTTTTGCAGTAAGAGCAAGAAATTAGTTTGAGGATATTAAAGTTTATTGCTATTGTTTTTGTTTTCAGTGGGCTTCCCGAGAAACATTTTTGGGCAGTTTTTACCCCTGCCGTTTTCAAATAACTAAGAGCAATTTTTTCGAGCTTCCCTCTAAATTAGTTACTGTCAGGGAGATAGCCGAACCGAAAGTAACTGTTTTAACCATTTATGTGTTCAGCGTACTAACTGCAAGAATGTTTTTTAACAATTTTTACCGTTGCCCTATTCCAGGTGAAAAGGTCAGTTTTTGTGCCTCCCGCCCCAAAATTCGTTACTGTCAAGGGGTTAGCCGAACCTAAAGTTGCTGTCTTCGTCATTTTTGCGTTTAGTGGACCCCAACGGACGTTTTTTGAGCAATTTTTATCCATGCCGTCTTCCAGGTAAATAAAGGCAATTTTTGAGCCTCCCCCTAAATTCGTTACTGTCAAGGGGTTAGCCGAACCTAAAGTTACTGTCTTTGCCATTTTTGTGTTCAGTGGACTCCAACGGACGTTTTTGAGCAATTTTTATCCATGCCGTCTTTGGGGTAAATAAAGGCCATTTTTGACCCCCCTAAATTCGTTACTGTCGGGGGGTTAGCCGAACCTAAAGTTACTGTCTTCACCATTTCATTGTTCAGTGGACCCCAGAGAACGATTTTACGCAATTTTTATCCATGCCGTCTTTGGGGTAAATAAAGGCCATTTTGACCCCCCATAAATTGTGGATTTGGGGGGTCTTAGCCGAACTTTTGACTTGCCAGTAAAACATTTTCTTAAAAGGTGAGTAAAGACGTGCATTTTAGGCGCATCAAACCTTCCGCCGTCTTTGGGGTAAATAAACCTTCTGGGCTGCCGGTCTATAGGTCTAGGTTCAAGGAGCTGTAGCAAAGTGTTCAGATTTGGTTCGGCTACTCATTGCTATCAATTGGTAATCTCATTGTCTGCGAGAAATTTTGCAAATTTCTACTGCGATTTGGGGATTGATTTCAAAAAAATGGTCATCACGTAGCGCTAGAAACCCGTTAATTAAGAGTACGATCTCCAAAATCAAAAAAAGAACGCCGGAAATAAACGCCGTTTCGGACTTTGAAAATTTTGTGCATAAAGACGACAATACCGCAAAACATTTCGCACTTTTCGCATTTTTTTGCGCTGAGAGGGAACACTGTTCCTTTGAATACAGTGCCTTTGAATCTCATTGATTACTAAGTACTGTGTAGGCTTTTTTAATCGAGGTACACACCAATTTTTAGTAGCAGCTAACCTTGTCGAGTACAGTTATTTAAAATTGTGAACTTCTGACTTGGAAAACCAATGAATAGGCCTAAGCTAGTTTAAAAAATGATTTTTTTATTGAGGCAGGGTTTTCATTTTAAATTTGCGTGCAAATTTTATAGGCTTGTTCGTAAATTCTAGATTAACATTCATTTTAAGTAAATTTAGTTTTCGTTTTAAATTTACATAATAAGTGAGAAATGTTTTTGCCATAATCTTGCTTTGGGCTTACCTACTACAGTAATTACTGGTAGGCTACTCTGGTACTTGGGCTTACTAATTACCAGAGGTGGGCACAAATAACATTATATCAAAAGCGCAACGCAACAAAGCGCAACGATCTTTTCAACCAGCAAAAGCGCAGCGCAAAATGCGCAATTTAATTTTTTTGCTATCTGAAGCGCAGCGCAACTTCCGCAATGAACTTTTTGATTCAGTTGAAGCGCAACGCAATTTTGCAATTGCGGAACGGTATTTTCGTACCAAGTTAAAGCGCAACCTAACTTCTGCAATCGAAATTTCACAACACAACGCAAATACTGCGTTTTTTGCAATTTCAGACTGAAAAAGAGTATAAAATAATTTCCTAAACAAGCCCGAAATTTATCAATATTACAATGGAAATAGAGCAAAATTAAGTTCAATGTATAGAATTGCGCTTTTAACCGAAAAACATTTTGAAAGCGCAACGCAATTAAAGCGCAACAAATTTTAAAGGCTTTATTCCGCAACGCAACTTCTGCAATGTTTCAAAATAAATAATTAAAGCGCAACGCAACTTACGCAATTGCGGAGGTTGCGGAAGTTGCGCTTTGCGCTTCTAATTGCGCTTTGCCCACCTCTGCTAATTACTTACAAATTACTCAGTAAAAGCTTCTCACGGTCTTTTCTGGTTTTAACGCTGAGCTTCATTGAAGCAAGAAAACTGCTATGATTACTGGGTTGCTTACTGGTACTTCTTGTTAGCCTTTGGTTTAGGCAATGTCTGCTGCACCGGCCCAGTTTCCAACATCTAATCACTGCTGCACCGGTTGTTTCTTTTTGCAGTTCAATTTAGTATCTCTCACGCTGGCATTGCTGCCCAAACCCTAACTCTAATCATAAGGTTCTAGAGAAAAAAAAAAATTTTATAGTGAGATTGCACTCTAGCACTATAGGTCTATGCCTAGCATGTCCAACGCTAATCGAAACTCGAACCTTAAGTTTCAGCAGGCTAGAGCGCTTACCACTATACTACTAGTACAAAGTCTGCGCACTGGATCTGTCAAAGTGCCGTATTTAAGTCGAATCAATGAGAAAAATAAAAAAGCAATGTAACGGGCTGCCGGTGCAGCAGCAATTTGATGTCGGAAATCGGCGCCGGTGCTCTACATGGTACCTATGGTTTGACTTGACTGGAAATTATATCTGATTCTACTACTGTACTGTATTTCCTTAGGTAAGCTTAGTCAGGTAGCCTACTGTAGCAGTTGTTCTATTTACTATACACTACAGTCAACTTGCGTTAATCAAACACAATTGTTTCAGTGAACAGGTGAATAATGTTCGATTAGTGAAGTTGTCAGATTAACTAGTTAAACTGCTGGTAGTTAAAATGCAGGAAATTTGCTATGATGAGTGTGTTTGATTAATGGGAGTTGACTGTTACTGTATTAATTATCATAGATTTTTAGCAACCATGGATTGATTTTAGTACATTTGACATGTCATTAATGAATTTTACAGGTTAACTGCTTGCACTGTAGCATTCTAGCACTTGGGCATAACAATTCAAAATGGTTAGAACAAGCAAATTTCGCCACATTCGAGGAGATAACAGCAAGGAAACTTATAATCATATTAAAGTGACTAGAAATACTGCAGATGCTTCCTTCTGTGCTGTTAATCCCAAATTTGTTGCTGTAGTTTGGGAAGGTGCTGGAGGTGGCCCTTTTCTTGTTTTACCCATTGAACAGGTGAGATATAAGCCATGATAAACATATGGCAGTAGCTATTTTGGTGACAAAATAGTGGCAAAATAGCACCATGCTATTTTTGGCACTGGTTGCAAAATAGCCCAAAAGCTATAAGTAAGTCATTTATTTGACTACTCTGTTGTCTCAAAAGCTGTTGGGTCTGGAGTTGTTGCATTAGAGTGAATTCTTTAAGGAAAAGATTATTCCCCCCTGAAATTTTTATTTTCATTTTGTTGGATTGATGCATTAGGGTGAATTCTCTAGGGAAGAGACTATTCTCCCCCTAAATTTTTATCTTTATTTTTATTACTGTAATTCTGATATACTGTACAGGTAGCATATAATAACCCAAACTCAAATCTTTACTCTAAAACTTACCCTTATTTTGACCCTTTAGAAAAGTATATGAAAAATGCTGCAATGTGCCGATTTAATTGGCATTGACAAGTATCAACAATTTTTTTGAATTTTGAAATTGGATTGGCTAAATATGGCCGATACTTATCGATTCTTCAAACATAACAACATTGCTAATATTTCTCAATCTGATCATATTTGCATTTTTTTAACAGCCAGAATCAATTTTATTGTTGCAAAAGTGCATACACATGCTAAATAAATAGAAAAAATACAAATTGTGAGAGAAAGAAACCAAGAAGGTTCTATTATCTGTTGCTTGTGAATGCATTTTTATTGCTTTGCAAGTGTTACTTCGTCCTGCATATATAATTTAATCAAAGAATAGAAATTGGCATTTCAACAAGAATTGGCATCAGCAAAAATTTTGGAATCGGTACATCCCTAGAAATATGCAAGGGCGACTATTCCTCATTTTTGTTTTTTTTTAACTAAAAAAATGTTGGTGAAATAGTCACTCTCATTCTATTGTACAAGAGTCAAGCAAATTTTGTAAGAAACTACAAAGATAAAATTTGTTATGGTCTACAAAGCCCAAATGGTTCAGATACTTGCCAATGTGTTGTTTCTACCACTTATGTGGATTACCTCATCTCAGCTCTATTTTTTGATTTGTTTTGTTAATTTTTGTCATTTGTCGGTCATTGACCAATTTTTTTTGGCAATGACTGAAATATTTTTGGTCATAATGACCAAAAACTTTTTCACCACAGCCAACACAGGAATCGCAGGTTCTAAGCACTATGAGGAAATGTCAAAAAATAAAACTAGCTGTTGTTAGATCTTTTTTAACAAGTATCGTATTGCTTTGAAGCACTTTTCTTATCTGCTCATGCTGCAAATGTCGGAATTGATGTGGTAGGCCTACGTATTAAAAAAGTAGAAATAAAAAAAACGTAAGATTTTTATGGAAAATCTGTTATTATTTCATCACACTTGTTAATGAATGAAACAGAACAATACCTACAAAGTTAATTGTTATGTAAAGGTAAATGATAAAACAAAAAATAATATCCACCTGTGGAGCGGTTGATAAAAATATTAGCACTTAGTTTATTCAGAGCAGTTCACTCTGTTTAGCCTTATAAGTCAGAACAAGATTGCATGTCAACTGACAGGAGTATGAGTGGTTCTAGTAAAAGAGAGTGCTATCTAATGCATTTTTTTATTTCAACTTGATTATTATGCTATCTAACACATTTTTTTTGAAGTCTTTTAGCATCACTGCAGTGTCTGTTTATGTCATATATGCATGCTGCAGGACATAGCATCAATTTAGCTGAGAATGCCTGAAGTAATTTTACCTAAAATGTTTTGTTTTTATGGTCTTGTTTTGCAAAGTTCGTTTCATGTTTGTATTCTTTAAAAAAAAACTCAATAAATCAAAATTTTGTACATTTTACTTTGATAAGAAAATGACCTAAAAATAATTCAAATGACCAAAAAATATCTGGCTAATCAGTCAAATGAACAAAACCAGATTAAAAAAAAAACAAAAACGGTTTCAGCTAACACCAGACTATGCTGTTTAGCTCTGTTAACTTTGATATTATTATCATGACTGCAAACTTGTGGAAAAGCAATCATGCAAATTTTCTCATGTTGCAGACAGGCGACAAAACAGTTCACCACTCTCCTGCAATGTATTGATCATAAAACACTGAGTTGGACAGATGTATTTTGATGAAAATTTGAACGTTGAGTCTGCCATTTTTTGTAGCATATGTTTTATCCCCTAGCCAATAAAATAGTTCACTAAATCTTATCATTAACCAAAGATTCTGCAGTAATTGTCACTCGTACACTTTAAAAGCAATTTGACTGTTGCAGTTGGCTAGGTAATGCAAGTACTGTATTTATTAGAGTATAACACGCACTCTTGTAAAATGTGCAGTGTGCCACTCTGCATTCTTAAGTTGTTGATTGAAAATTGGTAAAAATTTATGTTTATACCTTGTTTACAATATCTCGTTTATAACACGCATTTTAACATTGCACTGGTGTTTTTGCTATAAAATTTAGTGTGTTATACTGGAATGAATATGGTAACTCAGATGTATAAGTTTTTATGAATTGTAAGGAAGGTTTAAGTTGTTTCGTTTACATTATATGGGTTTACAAGTAAAGATATACCTTAAAGAAAATATTTTTTCTTGGCAAAGTTTCTTTTTCTGTTACAATTTTGATTAGATATGGTAGACTGCAAAAGATTATACAAATAATATCGAATTAATTTTTTTACTTTGTTCTATTATTCCTATTCTGAAAAGTATAATAGGAGTCAGTGTACCATTCTACTGAACATCCCAACAGCAAACGAAGATTAGGTTCATTATTTTACAGGTGGGTCATTCCATGCCAAACGTCCTGGACCCTCCAGCTTGACCCTCTTCAAATTTGTTCAAAATGAGTTATAATGTTGTATGGCATGATTGACTTTCACACTAAAAATTTTAGCTCAATATCTCTTGTATTTTTGAAAATATGTCGATTTCAAATTTGCTACCCCCTCGCAATGGCGAGGGCTTGATCATTTTCGGCCATTTTCAAAAGCGCATTTCTCTAAATATAAAAACAATGAAAAGCTGATTTTTGGCAAATTGATCAACTTTCAGCTATATTTCATACAACAAGTGTCAAAATGGCGCAGGCTTATAGCATGATAGAAATAGGGGGTGCCAAAGTGTTCACATTTTGACGCGAGAACAAAATTTTGGTCAAGTTTGAACACCTGCATCTCTCATATGAAGCATAGCATTGCTCTCATTTTTAGCATGGTAGCTCCCTACCTACTAGACATGAACTTTACCAATTTGGAAGGAAAACACTGCTTTTAAAAAAAAGTTATTTTACTTCAAAGTATGCACCAGCGGCAAAATTGCAAAAAACTTGTCATCTTGTGGTGGAAAAATGGCCCCGTCAGACACTGTTTTCAACAAAAATTTTTTTGAGAGTGGAAAGAGTTTTTCTCAAAGTACTTACTCACCAAAATTCAACTTTGTTCCGAAACTGTAAAGGGATGAGATCAGTCATCTTTCACCATATAGTTTTCTCTTAAATTTGCAAAAAAATAAATGAAAAAAATGATCCTCAACATGAAATTTAGATAAAAATTTGACTTGCTGTTCAAAAAGTTTAGGCTCAATTGATTACTAAAACTTTTGGCCTGTTACTGCTTATTGTTTAGATGCAATTTTGACTCAAATATGCCACTAGATGGCATACTTTGGTTAGGTAGCATGTGCTTTTTGCTTTCATATTGCTCGATCATTTTTAGTAGCTTGAAATTACAAAATTTTGGATATTGTTGTAGCTAATTGTAAATTGGCTGTTAAATATTTCCACAATACAACTTTAGACAACAATTTCATGTTCATTATTGTAAACTTACCAAGGCCAGCCAAAAACTAAAAGACAGCTGAAAATGATATTTTTCGAAAGTGCCAAATTCAACAACAACACATCACGCAACATCATCACAAAAAATTTGGGGATATTGCAAGCCAATAAATAAAGACTATGTTTTATGCAACTGCAATTTGCACTATAGTACGCAATGTGTCCCACTTTCTTTAGAGCAACTTCATTATATATAATAAATCAAGAGTTCTGTCTGGCTGCAAACAATTCTAAAATATTGTCATACTCTGTGGCAGCCAACATAGTTTCTTCTGCTGTGTTGTTATAATTAAGGAGGAGCAATTATGGTTAATGTATCAGTAAATGGTACCTGTCACAAATAATCATTTTGAATGCCTGGTATATGATGATTTGCTGTATTTTAACGTGTACGAGACTGATTTACTACTTTTGCCGCTTTTTTTGATTTAGAATATTCGAGATAATTCCTTTCTCGTACATTCTGCTATTTTCTGCAGTTAACGATGTTTGGGTTGTTTACGACTCTTAATTGCTATACTTAGACTTGAAGTTTGTGATGTCATAATTATGTCAAAATTTATTTATTGTAAGCTCGTGTATGTTTTTTCTATTGTGACGTATCAAGGATTTTTCTGGGATATTCGATAGCTTTTGTCGTAGTATAAATAGGAGGGTCGTTTTTCATTCATTATTCTAATATTCTAAAAGTGGGTGATTTTAGGTATTAGTTTTGTAGGCAGTTAAGCTGAGTTTGTGTATCTGGGGTTGGCTCATATAGCCATTTAGTAAGAGGTGTGAGTGGAAAGATTTTGCTCAGTGAGTTGGTTTGTGTTTCAATCTTAAATAGAAGTTTTAATTTAAGACTGGTGTGCTGCTTTCTTGAGATTCAAGAAGCTAATGGAACTATCAACTGCCATTTTTGATTTGTCAATTAACATCTCAGTCGTTCTTTAGTTTCAGCCGATGTGGGCAATTCTAGAGATTAAAGATTGTACTCTAGCCAAGTATCAACGATCGCGGCAGTACCAAACACTCATTTTGAAGATCTTGTGGCCATGTCGAAACAACATGATTTCACTTCATGAACTTGATATAAGCATCCTTGTTTTGATCTGATCGTTCAATTACAGCACCAATGTACTGTACTCCAGATTGTAAAGTTTGATGAAGCTGCTCACGTGACCGAATTGAAGTAACATTATCATCGTTGTAAACTTTCACTTTAACTCCTTCTTCTTCTGATGACAGTCTTTTCATTGCTAAAGTTAATTTGGATTGAGGGATAAAGCAGTGATGGGATCTAGAGCCAGAAACAGTTGGACACCTTGAATATCTTTGTTTTATTCTTAAGCTTTGATAGTGCCAGTAACTTCTTCATCGCTAATGTAGAAAAAAATTGGGTTCCAACAATATTTTGGGCTGCTCATTGAAACATTTGATTAGGGGTCAAGATTTGGTTGTTTTCAGTTGCTTGAAGGCTTGCTCTTGCCACAAACTGCTTTGTGGTTATCCAATTCCATCACAAGGTGACTTTCCATGACTTGTCGCAAAAAATGCCATTGAGCTTTAATCCCATGGTCAACTTCATGATAGCATAAATTAATAAAATTTTTGTTTTGACTAGTTGCTTCTTCACAGAAGTAAATTGGGGTAATAGCAGGTAACTTTTCCTTGATGTACGTTATAACTTTGCCAGTAAATGCATGTACAGTGTTTGTGTCTTGCCTTATGCACTCACAGATGACACAAAAACTCAAGCACTGAAAACAACCAAATCTTGACCCCTAATCAAATGTTTCAATGAGCAGCCCAAAATATTGTTGGAACCCAATTTTTTTCTACATTAGCGAAGAAGAAGTTACTAGCAATATCAAAGCTTATGAATTAAAACAAAGATATTCAAGGTGACCTACTGTTCCTGGCACTAGATCTCATCACTGCTTTATCCCTCAATCCAAATCAACTTTAGCAATGAAAAGGCTGTCATCAGAAGAAGAAGGAGTTAAAGTGAAACTTTACAATGATGATAATGTTACTTACTTCAATTCGATCACATGAGCAGCTACATCAAAATTTACAACCTGGAAAATATGTTACTTGCTTGTATCACAGTGTATGGTACATTGGTGCTGTAATTGAACGATCGGATCAAAACAAGGATGCTTATATCAAGTTCATGACGTGAAATTATTTGGTTTCGACATGGCCACAAGATCTTCAAAATGATTATTTGTGACAGGTACCATTTACTGATACATTAACCATAATTGCTCCTCCTTAATTATAACAACACAGCAGAAGAAACTATGTTGGCTGCCACAGAGTATGACAATATTTTAGAATTGTTTGCAGCCAGACAGAACTCTTGATTTATTATATATAATGAAGTTGCTCTAAAGAAAGTGGGACACATTGCGTACTATAGTGCAAATTGCAGTTGCATAAAACATAGTCTTTATTTATTGGCTTGCAATATCCCCAAATTTTTTGTGATGCTGTTGCGTGATGTGTTGTTGTTGAATTTGGCACTTTCGAAAAATATCATTCTCAGCTGTCTTTTAGTTTTTGGCTGGCCTTGGTAAGTTTACAATAATGAACATGAAATTGTTGTCTAAAGTTGTATTGTGGAAATATTTAACAGCCAATTTACAATTAGCTACAACAATATCCAAAATTTTGTAATTTCAAGCTACTAAAAATGATCGAGCAATATGAAAGCAAAAAGCACATGCTACCTAACCAAAGTATGCCATCTAGTGGCATATTTGAGTCAAAATTGCATCTAAACAATAAGCAGTAACAGGCCAAAAGTTTTAGTAATCAATTGAGCCTAAACTTTTTGAACAGCAAGTCAAATTTTTATCTAAATTTCATGTTGAGGATCATTTTTTTCATTTATTTTTTTGCAAATTTAAGAGAAAACTATATGGTGAAAGATGACTGATCTCATCCCTTTACAGTTTCGGAACAAAGTTGAATTTTGGTGAGTAAGTACTTTGAGAAAAACTCTTTCCACTCTCAAAAAAATTTTTGTTGAAAACAGTGTCTGACGGGGCCATTTTTCCACCACAAGATGACAAGTTTTTTGCAATTTTGCCGCTGGTGCATACTTTGAAGTAAAATAACTTTTTTTTTAAAAGCAGTGTTTTCCTTCCAAATTGGTAAAGTTCATGTCCAGTAGGTAGGGAGCTACCATGCTAAAAATGAGAGCAATGCTATGCTTCATATGAGAGATGCAGGTGTTCAAACTTGACCAAAATTTTGTTCTCGCGTCAAAATGTGAACACTTTGGCACCCCCTATTTCTATCATGCTATAAGCCTGCGCCATTTTGACGCTTGTTGTATGAAATATAGCTGAAAGTTGATCAATTTGCCAAAAATCAGCTTTTCATTGTTTTTATATTTAGAGAAATGCGCTTTTGAAAATGGCCGAAAATGATCAAGCCCTCGCCATTGCGAGGGGGTAGCAAATTTGAAATCGTCATATTTTCAAAAATACAAGAGATATTGAGCTAAAATTTTTAGTGTGAAAGTCAATCATGCCATACAACATTATAACTCATTTTGAACAAATTTGAAGAGGGTCAAGCTGGGACATTTTAAAAAATCAGGACGTTTGGCATGGAATGACCCAGGTGTTTTATTAGTTTTTAATTTTTTAGTGTAAAATATGAATATTCCCGTGTTTGTTGTTGAAATGCTTACAAAACGTCGAACATTTTTCTATTATTTTATCATGGTATACGAATTTTTACTACGATTTTTTTCAGTTTGGAAGAGTTCCTACCACACCTGCCCTTGTCAATGGCCATACCTTAAAAGTAACTGAACTTGCATGGTCACCATTCAATGACAATCTAATTGCAAGTGCCTCAGAAGATACAAATGTTATGGTAAAGCATCTAGCTTTTTTTAGTTAAATTAGCATTTTTAATAGCTTTTTTGATTAGTTGATGTAATTTTGCTTAGAGTATGCATTAAACTTGATAAATGATCACGTAAAAAACTTGAATTTCTTGCATTTTATTTGTGCTCTAAAGTTCTTGTTTTGTTCGTTAGTTTTTGTTACAATTATTTAGTCCCAGAAGATTTCAAAAGTTCAAGTAAATGCTTAAAGGTGGTGAATCATCCAACCAATTCCGGTGGTGTACAATAGTTAAAATTGAACTGTAATTTTAGATATTTTTTGTTTTGATTTTGGGGTTGCGTTTGCAAAGATATTCAACAAATACAAAAAGATGTTTCCCCAAAAAAGTTTTTGGAAACTCTGAGTTTTGATCTTCCTGCCAAAACCACAGTTCTCTAAACTGTTAGGCCTACTGTAATCTTATTAAACTATTAGGCCGAACTATCTCTAAACTATTAGGCCTAATAGTTTAGAGATAGTTAGGCCAAATTAGACCAAAACTATTTAGAAATAAACTATCTCTAAACTATTACGCCTACCACAGTTCTCTGAACCATTAGGCCTACTGTGGTTTTGGCAGAAGATCAAAACTCAGCATTTCCAAAAACTTTTTTCGGGGGACATGTTTTTGTGTTTGTTGAATATCTTTGCAACCGCAGTCCCAAAATTAAAACAAAAATATCAAAAATTATAGTTCAATTTTAGCTATTGTAAATCACTGGAATTGGCTGGATGATTCACCACCTTTAAGTTGAAAATGCAATATTAAATACGGACTTGATTTTTCTTTTAGAAGAACAAGATCTATTTAGTTCATTTATTGTGTGCTATTAAAGATGCAAAGTACATAGTATACCGGTATGCTTTTCACAGCCTAGATACTGGTCATAATTTTTTATTAATTTATTTTGTCATTGGCATTAAGGGATTTAAAATCTCTGCAATAGAATAGAACTTTTCCTTGTGTTTAGCACAATCTGTTCACAATTTTAACACCTCCAGTAAACACATAACTTACAAGCAGTAGTAGAAATATCATAAATTATGCATGAATTTTTGTTTTGAGCTGAATTGGAAAGAATGTTCAAGAACAACATAATTCTGACTTACAAAAGTCAGGCTTTGCCAAGAGCATTAAAACTCAATGCATCCTTTAATCTTTTCTGACCAGAAACTGATGTTTCTTAACACCACTATAGAAATCAGCTACTTTCTCACGAGTCCAATAGTGACTTAATACAGTGTTCTTGCAGATTCTGTTTTACTGCTCTATTTTTTATCGGAAAAAAGTCGTAAATGATATAGTCTTAAATATTTTAAGGGTTTCCAATTCGATTAATAGAATACAGTTTTGTCTTTTGTTAGTTGTGGGAAATACCAGATGGAGGCCTGACAGAAACAATGAATCAACCGTGGCAGAAACTTGAAGCTCATGAAAAGAAACTTAACCTGATTGCATGGCACCCTACTGCTGAATATATTTTGGCAACTGGAGGTAGGTAAAAGAGAAAATGAATTAAAATTTTGTTTAGGCTTGAAAAGGTTCGCTTGTTTCTCCAAAAACTCATCATTTTTATGAAATGTCTAGCTCTAATATTTGTTAATACAATTTTAATTAATCATCAAATGCATAAAATCAGTTTATTAAGCAGAATAAATTTTTTATCAAACTGTAGAACTTTGTAATACCTAGACTAGACTACTGGGACTCAAGAGGTTAACTAAATTGCCTATGGTCCACGAGTTATTGTCTTCAGCTAAGCTATCATTTATTTGTGTTATTTTTAGGTGCTGATACTAAAGTTATTGTGTGGAATGTGCTAGACGGTGAAGCCGTTTATACTCTGGATCATCCTGATGGTGTATCCTGTATTGCTTGGAATTTCAATGGATCGTTACTCGCTACTACTTGCAAAGATAAGGCATTACGAATCTACGATCCTAGGGAACAAAAAGTTTTGCAAGTAACTCATTTTCTGCAAACTTTTGAAAAACATAAGTATTTGCTTGAAGCTGAGCTTGGTCAAAGTTTGTTTGTTGGTTAGTCTAGTTTAGGTCATTGGCTCGATACAGTACTCCAGTATGCTTACTATGCTGCAATGTTTTGCTTAGCTATGAACCTAATGCTAGAAATTTGCTACTATGGCATTGTAACGTAATAGTGTGCTACTAATTGGAATTGGAGCGACCGACTCTCACGTTGCGTGTTGCTTTGTTTTTACTTGGCCATTTCC
This sequence comes from Trididemnum nubilum, assembly GCA_963965965.1. Classification (NCBI taxonomy): domain Eukaryota; kingdom Metazoa; phylum Chordata; class Ascidiacea; order Aplousobranchia; family Didemnidae; genus Trididemnum; species Trididemnum nubilum. Next base: position 36,423,553 of record OZ014489.1, read on the forward strand.
CCCACTTAAAAGAGTGTCAAATTTTATGGCTTTTATAACTCAAAAACGGGTTAGGTCTAGCTACATAAAATTTGGGCAGCAAGATGAGATTAATATATGTTAGTACTAAATTCCCAGGCAATTATTGCCTATTATAGGCCACGTGACTTCAGTTTGGTGTAAACAGTGGTCTTATTCAAAAGCGACTTAAGTATGGCAAAGAATATTTCACATAATTATATATGTATTAAGATGTTCTTTCATCCCTATCAACTCACTTTTGACCGTGATGAGTTTTTTTTTCTTTTTTTTTTTTAATATTGTATGCTTTTCTTCTAAACAGCAAAACACTCAAATCTGGTTTTTGTGGGAAGTTGTTGAGCTACAAGCGCAGTTTTGTCTCCCGAAATTTGTTGTGTCTACTCCCAACCCCCCTCCCCACGGAAATGGAGCCTTAAATAATCAATTTTTGAACGGCTTAATGCCGTTTTATTAGTTTTGACGTGAGCACATTCGAGGCTATAGCTACTGTAGAGGAATCATGTAATGATATGCAAATTAGTAAAACTCTATAAGTAGCTGATTTTTTTTCTGGTCATCATGTTCGAAATTGCTTGATTTTTTTCCGACATGGAGCAGATGACCTCCAAATGCTGTTGTTTTGAAGCGGCTTAAGCTAGAGAGCAATTGTATTTAATGTTAATAGATATTTAAAAAATAAACATTTGGGAGGCCACCCTTTGGGAACTCCCCAAATGTGCCCCCAATAATTGATTATTAAGCGGCTTAAGCTAGTAGGATTTTTTTAATTATTATTTTTTTATTATGTGGTCGATAAGTTTATTTTGACTCTATTTGAAATATCTCACTCTTCTGGAATCGTGGGTGGCCCTGGTGAAAATATTTTTAATTGCTCTCTTAACGGGCAAACGAAACTTTTTTTCTTTTTTTTTGAGAATTTTATTATTCGACATGCATTGGTCATTCACTGCCCTAGTTTCTTAGCAAGCTCCCAGCTAGTTGTAATTGCAGCTTTATTCACCTGGCTGCTTCATCCAGGAGACAGCGAATTGAAGGGTCTTTGCGGTCTTTGGGTCAAGCTGCCACCTGTCTACCTCATACGCTGGAGGCTTCACTCTGTCTCTTATATTGCTGGACGTCAAGCAGGGAAGCCATGGATACTTATTTTTATAGTCTTTTTCCAAGCCAATTTGTTAATACTGCCAAAATCTAGAGAAACTTGCAAATTCCGTAGTCATTTGATTCGAGGTAATTGTCACTTATTCTTTTTGTCATGCCCTACAATTTTTTTAGGTTTGGATTAGCTTACATAGTTTTATTTAAGTTGAACTGAGTCATATTTTTCAGGAAAAACCAGAAATGTTTACTGGAACAAAGCCAAACAAATGTGCGTTCTTGAAAGATGGAAGATTATTTACCATTGGCTCTGCGAAGAGCTCTGCTAGGATGTACGCCCTATACAACTCGGTTAGTGCCGAAGTTTCCAAACAATTGCGATTTTGATTTCGAGATAAGTTAGCATTATATATACCTAACAGTTGTCAAAATTAACTACTATATGGCAGTGCCTTCAACGGCGTTTTGTAGTAACCTAGTATGAAGTTAGCAATGGTATATCCGATTCGGGTCTATTTTTCTAAAGCCGGGTTTCGCATGAATTCTGAAACCCTTCCGGGTTTTATCTGCTTTTAAAAATTGATGCTTTTAGTTACTCTAAGTTTTTGCGTTCGATTACTGCTTGCATTCTCGTAGGCACGTCATTGATTATGACACGGAACTGTTTTGGGGTTAGTCTTGCTCATGTTTTAATCAAAATCTTTTTTTTATCTTTTCACCTTCTTTCTCCAAAATGTTTTTTCTGTTGAATTCTTCAGCATTGCCAGAAAATCGTGCAATAATACAACGTAATGAAACCCGAGTTTTGCTGCAAAAAATATCCGGGTTTCAGGTTTCGAAAATTACCCCCAAAACCTGGGTGATCAGGCTACAATTTTTTAAACATGTTAAAACGATCGCAACAGACTTTTCAGGCTCCGGTCAAAGTCTGTCATGGTATCTCACGTAGTAATTTTTTCCCTTGGTTGGTGCACGTTTATTATTTCGCTCGGCAAAATAAACTGCAAGGGCTAGTAAGATTTGATTTGTATGCGTATTAGTGTCTACTTTGATTTAATGTGTGATTTTTTGTAATTTTTTAGAAAGACTTGAGCAAAGTAATTGCATCAGGAGAAATCGACAGTGAATCCGGGACCCTAACTTTACACATCGATATTGATAATAATATTGTCTTCTATATCGGAAAGGTATAAAAGTTTTACAATTCATTTATGTGTCTAACTTTTGCTTTTACTGATGATGAATTGAGCTAGCTAAAAAAATCTTGCTTTTTGACAAGACTTGCTTTCGATGGAACAAGAGTTTAAACAGCATTTCTCAGAAATATTGCCGCGCTCCTCGGGTAAGATTTTTGAAACCGCCCCATTTAGCGGGTTGCTAAGAAAAATTTATGGGTATCCATGTTGGCAAAGATTTAGGCCTACGAGAGGAGATTAGGGAGTACATCATATCCGGGTTCAGGGGGGCCGGAAGGACCTCGAAGTTAACACGCTCAAAAAGTACTAATACAGTAGCACTCAATTAGAAGTAATTTAGTGGTTTGTTTTGGTCAAAACTCCTGGTAAAGACTTTTTTTGGCTTTCGCTCTAAGCCAGGTCATAAACTGTTTAGTCTTCACATGATTTCCGGCGAAACACAATCGTAATTTTCAGTCTTCTTTCCCACTGACAAAATTTCTCTCTGAGGCCCTAGCAAAGATTGTCTGTGTTATGATGGGGTGTCCACTGTCCACGTTTAAGCATCGGGACAAGTGCCTGGGGACGTTTAAGCGTCTGAAGCATATTTTTTAAATTGTTCAAACCAATAAACCACAGACGCCGCGCATAAAAGTCGTTGACCGAATGCTAACCAACAAGGGTTTTGTAGACATTCTGCAATCGACGTTCTTGAGATGACAATAATGTTATGTCAGTTTGTTACTTTCGCAAACCAAATAAATGCATATTCCGAAAATTATAACATGTATTTTGTCTCAAAATGAAACGAAATTAGAAGCAATGGGCGCTCAACTTTACCTGCGTCACTCGGGGTTGAAAGAATTACTCGTTTATCGGTTCGATTCCCGGTCGGGTCGAATTAAACACTATAGAACTTGTATTCACAGCTTTCCTGCTTGATGTTCAGCATTATAACGGACAGTATGAAACCTCCACCGTGTGTGGTAGACAGGTGGCAACTTGATTCGAAGACCGGAAGGTCTCTTCGCTGTCTCTTGGCCAAGACAACTTGGTAAATAAAGACGTAATTACAATTACAACTAGACGTGGAAATAGCATTACGGTGTTGTCAAATGACGTAGGATTGTAAGACGTGATGTCTTTGCGAATATTATTAAATTAGTTTTACCTATTTCACTTCAGAAATAATTTAACTTGAATTTAAATACTTTAATTAGGGTGGCACCCAAATCCGATATTTTGAAGTGGACAATGAGGACCCCTATGTCCACGACTACCGCACGGTTTACACTGCCAGCCACAATATCAGAGGATTTGGATGGATGCCAAAACGAGGCCTTAACGTCACCACGTGTGAAATTGCTAGGTGAGCCAACCATTATAAATAGCTTGCACATTTTTCGTAGCGTCTCGTATCTTATTTTCTTAATCCGGTAGTTAGTGAAGTTGTTTGACTTGAATACGACTGAATTTTCCATTTGCAGCCCCCTCTTGTATGCTTTTTTTCTTACTTTTTTTTTTGTGCTCACTTCCTGCCATGTTATATTGCAGCAGCAATTTATACTTTACCTTAACTTTACGAAGGATTGCTAAGTAATCGGCTCAATATAGTTCACATTTTTGTAATCATGTTACACCAACTGGAAACGAAGTAACTTTGACCGGTTGTAATCAGTTATATACTGGATACTAAACCTTAGCGATTTAAACTTTTTATTCTTAACTTTCTTGAAATCATTCAGCATTAAATAGGTCGGGATGGAGCGTGATCCTAAGTTTGCTAGTGTTCCATAGCTATCTTGTTGCCTAGGCAGAAATAATTAGGCACTCTTGAATCAGCAAATTCTGTAAAAGCTAAATTACGCTACAGATCGACAAAAGTCGATAAGTGTCTTGTTTGAAAATGATCGATTTATATCAAATACGTTTAATTAAAAAATATGATTCGTAGTTAATTCAGATTATTAAAATCATGATAATTTTAATAAGGCACTGCAAAGCAAAAAGTTTTAATCTTGATCTCAAAACAACTGTTACAAACATGGTATCATAAAATTATGATTTAACCAGTATTTCCATGACATAGCTTGCAGTAAATAAATCGGTTAATTTGGTTACAAGGAACAGAACCATCAGAACAATTAAGCCTCACTATTATGACATAACTCTATTGCGGGTTGACCGTAGAGCCTTTTAAATCACCCATAATATTGTAATTGCAGTCTTGGCCAAGATACCAGCTGTTCCATCACACGGTCAAGTCGTCACACTGTCCTTTTAATGCAGACCATCTAGCAGGAAAGCTGTGAATATGCGATGAGAAATTGCTTGCTTTATCTCGTATCACATATAATTGGTTTCTTTTGAAGTAAATTGTTCGAAATGACAAAAATATTGGATATTTACTGCATTTTACCGCCATAATTTTTTTCCGGCTTTTCAAACGATGCAATTCTTTTGCCAGCAAACTAATGCAACGCAAATGTTAAGCAGCGCTTTAACATGTTTCCTTATTAGGGCACAAAGTGTTGCTGGGATAGTCCGTTTCAGAGGAAGTCTTACGTCATATCAGATAAGCGCAGTCTGCACAGCTAAAGCGTTTCCAAAGCAAAGATTTTTCGTTTTTGGCGTGTACTTCATAGCTTCCGGTTCACGATTTCTCAACTATGCATGCGTTTAACCGGAATCTTACCTAAAAACAGCAAAACACATTTTCGTGTGTTTGAAATGTGCTGAAAGCCGGTAGCCTGTGCTGAATTAATAATGATGTCATTTCTTGGCAATTTATTCTCAACAGACTGAGCTTTGTATTGATTTTTTGAAACAATTCGTTATTTGCGTTATGTTCATAGCATTGCCAATTTTTCTCTACCTAGTTTTACGATCAAATTGATGATTGTTTTTTATCATAAATGGTAGATTTCCCTATCTTTTGCCTAGTACCAAAATTTGTCCTAAGAAATGGTTGCATTTTTGTGGTTGGTTGACGACAGTGGCCAGGCTATAAGTATTTTAGGCGTTTGAGGGTTTTGTTCAAGCTAAGCGTAGCCTGGCTGGAGTTAATTTATTATGATTTTTGTTTTCCTCAACGTAGCTCGCTTCAGCAGCTGCAGTGAGCTTTAAAAGCCTTGTCTGTGCTTCAATTTTGACTTCGCGCTGGCTCACTTTTTGTTTGTTTTATGCAATTTGAAGTTTCGCAAAGTTTGGCCGGGCGCAGTTGCTTAGCTTGGGCGAGGCTTGACTTGAGCCTGCTTGAAGAGAGACTACTCGAGATCGGTTTTATTGAAGAAATGAGAACTACTTGAGGTAGTGAAGAGCTAACCTTGTGCCAGTATTCCCCTAATCCGCTAAAACAGTTTTAATCCGTTTGACCCCCTACTATTGGCAGGGTTGCCAATAGCATGACATCAGAAAAGGATGACTTTGCAAAATTTCTTGCAGATTAAGGAACGCAATGTTTGATTTCTGTAAGAAATTTTGGAAAGTCATCCTTTTCTGTTGTCTTAAAATTTCGAAAGGCAGTGTTGCCAATCGTACGGATTCACGCGGATTAAATCTATTTTCGCGGATGAGAAAATAGTGCAACAAGGTTTGGGATACCTCATTATTACCTTAAGTAGTCCTAATTAAAAAAAATGATCACGAGCAGTATCTCTTCAAGCTCGAAATTTTTCCCGCTCGGGAATGATTAAATGCGCTTGCGCTTGTCTTCGCTTTGGCTTTACATTGAATTTAATGACAAAAATTTTGAATTCGGGCGTGTACTTGGCGAAGTGTCATTTAATATAGACACTTAGAGCTTCGCGCTCATGTATGAGCACTATTAACACACATAATAAATCTTGCGCGTAATTTAGACAGGACAGTTGAAGAGAAATTGAAGAGAAGCGTTGAAGAGAAATTTTATAAAGTAATCGAGTAAATTGACCAAAAAGCAATAAATTCAATTAGCATTAATTTCAATTTTAGCTGTGACTTGTTCTACGGGGTAACCAGCAAAGCGTTTTGATTGTGGTTATATATTATGGGTCAACGACAATCTAACCACGAACAAACGTAACTGCCAACTAGCCCTTACCTTAATATTGGCGGTCAGTTGGTTTGTGGTGGTCAGTTACTTAGTTCGAACCGTGAATGGAATCGAAATTGAGCTTTTTTTGCGAAATATCACATAAAAAAAAACAAAGCAAAATTTACTGGCTCAATACAAAAATGCATAAGAATGTCCATGTTTTAAGCGGCTGCATGGCTTGATTTTTCCTTGCGCGCAAGACACCTAAAGTTAAGATTTTAAAGTGAAGCTAAATGAGAACTTGATTACTTAAGTTTCTTATTATTGGGCAAAATATGAGTTATATACGTATCTACTCAGTAGAATTAGGTGGCCATGTTTGCAGCATCATATGATCACAACATTCAAATTGCTACTGAAGCATCTAGGGCCCTCTTTTTGTTCCACAAGATACCAAAAATTATTTCACGACTTTTAGCAAAGACAAAAACGAACTTTGCATGCTTTTCCTAATGTTATAGGTTTTTGCTAGATTGTATTAAAAATTTGGTGATTTGGAATGGCTCTTTCTGTATTTCCATTTTTAAGCTGGGATGTGGAAGCTGCAATTTCTTGCTTTATTTTAAAGATTTTTCGCCCAAAAGTTGTTTGGCAGGTCAATTTTTTCTGCAGTGTTATGTTTGGCCTGTTAAATATGGTTTTACGTCATTATCTTAAACAGATCAAAAAAACAAAATAGAAAATTTAACAAAGATTTTAATGGATCCCTAACGATTTGTTTTTTTTCGCTATCGCAGGTTCATTAACAACAATTTGTCATAAAATTTGCAAAAATACGCAACACGTTCAAGTTCACCGCATTTGGTTCGACTAGCCAAGGTGGAAGAGTAATCAATTCGCGTGTGTAATACCACGTTTTGCTTCTCGACTCTATCCTATACAATATACAGCAATATACAGCAATATACAGAGCGCTCTTTCTGAGCGGGTCAGAACAGAGTACTTTCATTCTTCTCGTTTAGGAAATGGATTTACACCATAATGAACTATGTTATTGCCGATTGCTTAATACTAACAACCGTTGTGATAAGGGAATGTGTTTTGCTTTCTCGTTTAACTACATTAATATGTAGCCAATCACGATCTGCTTCCTTGTTGCAATAGTGAACATACTAGTGCGTTTGTGAGAATTTTAACCAAGTAATGAGAAGGCATGTCCTATGCGGAATGTGCGTCGGGTCGTCAGAAAATGACTATCTTCGGGGTTTGAACTTATATCTCACCAACCAGAGTTGTGTGATGTTGTTCTTGTAGTTGCATGTATATTCTCCTACCACTCGACAGCGTCAGACGTTAAATTATTGGATGTTCCGCACATTTTTTCTTGCAATCACTTTGTGTTTAGAGTAATCCGCTCCTGCTTTTTGAGTTTCTAGTGATCCATTGAAGAGATGGAAACCGGTCGGGTCGACCGGCACCGGTCGGGTTGCCGGTCGGGTCGAGATTCTTCTACCGGCCGGTCAAGCCGGTTGAAAAACCGGTCAAATTCTCCTTTTTTGGAACTAAAAAACATCTCAGCACCAACCAAAATATACTTATGTATTTTATCAAAAATAAAACTTTTTATAAAAAATCAGTATGAACAAGCCACATTTTTCGAAAACACTTGTTAAATGGTTTCGAGCTGTGACCATTAAGACATACACATCCAGGGACGTATTTAGGGTGGGAGTATTGTGCCAATCCCCCCCACTTTGAGCCACGGCACAAAGCAAAAAAATGCAAAATATACGTTAAAATCGCGTAATCAGATTCTAATAAAGCATGCATGTGGAAGAGGCTTTTGCTACCTGGCATTTTAGCATCATTGTAATCAGCTTAAGAGTAGAAGTGGCGCTAATTACAGATTTTTAGTACATGCTAAAATCTTGCCGATTTGAAAAGCCTTTTTAAACTTAAATTTTCCACACTCTACACTGGGCTAGAAAGACATAGCTCTTATTTTTTTATATCTAACTAGCCAGGGCTTGTTCTGAAGTAGCAGCATTTCTACAAACTGCTGGGGCACATTATATTTCGAGTGTTTTCTAGCCAATGTCATAACAGTTTAGTGTTTTCAATGAAAATAACGGACGCGTTGCGTTTATCGGGATGGTTATTCATAGCCACTTCGTACTACCGATGAGTTTTTATATTGGTTTGACGTTTCGCCTTCCAAATCGGGAAGCTTCTTCAGAACAGCTTGCAGTGCTGCCTTTGCAGTTACAAAAAGATAAATGAGAAAAAAATAACAGCAGAAGATAGGTAACAGTAAAAACATACGAACATCACAATACTTGTGCTATTTTACCCAAAAACATTAAAATGATGGAGCAATAACATTATATAATATTGAAAATTATGTCACTAACAACGTGAAAAAAAGGAATATTGAAAAATTATGTCACTAACAACGTGAAAAAAGGAATACTCAAAAATTATGTCACTAACAGCGTGAAAGAAATTAATAATATTCATAACAACTAGGCAGCTTCACTAACAGTTTGAGAAAGTATGAAAAGGATCTATTGCAAAACATTATGTACGGGAAAAAGTTTTTAGCTCCACAGAGATTTATATTAATTGTTCCGTCCGTATATAAACCTCTGTGGAGCTAAAAACCTTTTCCAGTACGTACATAATGTTTTGCAATAGATCCTTTTCATACTTTCTCAAACTGTTAGTGAAGCAGCCTAGTTGTTATGAATATTATTAATTTTTTTTCACGCTGCTAATGACATAATTTTTGAGTATTCCTTTTTTCACGCTGTTAGTGTCATAATTTTTCAATATTAGATAACGTTATTGCTCCATCATTTTAATGTTTTTGGGTATAATAGTACAAGTATTGTGATGTTCGTATGTTTTTACTGTTACCTATCTTCTGCTGTTGTTTTTTTCTCATCTTTTTGTAACTGCAAAAGCAGCACTGCCGAAAAAAAGTTTCGTGTTTGCTGCTCTACAAATTGCAAATAATTTGTCACAAATAGCTAAAAAATTGTAACTTCATTTTTTGGCCTTCGCATAATATGCATTAGAAAGAACGTCTAATAATTTAGCTTGTGCCCTCCAGTGGTTTTTATGCTTATTTTGTGCTCGTTTTGCGCTGCTCAAAACAGGTCTTTCAAACTCAAGCTTGAATAAAAAAGGTCTTAAAATTGAGTCATTTTTGCAAAAACAAACAAAACTTTTTTTGCGTTTTTTTCTGAGACCCCCCGTCCAAAGTCACAAATTTTAACACCTCACCCATGCCCCCTCCCCCCCCCGCTTTTGAAATTTTTTCATTTGATACATTGAACAGTGAACAAAAACCTTCGGTAAAAAAACCGGTTGAACGGGCCGGTCAGAAACCGGTCAACCGGCGATGATTTTGAAATTTAGCGGTCGGGTCGAGAAAATCCTGACCGGTTCCATCTCTGATCCATTGTTCCTGTGGGTTTCTTCGAATTTTTGTCCACTGAATTTGCTGCTTGTTTGAAGTCACTATGCATAGATAATCATCGTAAAGCGCCTTGTCAAAGGACGCATCAACGTGACCAGGATGCGGGTTGAAGTTAAATCTCGCATTCAGGGTCGTCGTAAAGACCACGCTTTGCTCTTTCGACTAAGCTGCCGACAAATGTGGCTACTAGGTTGTGGCAGCCCACTTAGCCTCCCTAGACATCTGACAACAAATATTGATCAGTCAAAACTCAGGCAGTGTGAGTAACAAGCCTGTTAGATTGTTGATTTATCCAACTTTTCAGATCAGGTTTATTTTGCGCGAGACGTTTTGATGCGCCTGCGTTAAAATCCACGTCATAATGTCTTTGTGGTTAGGTGAAAATCGGCCCCCGAAAACCTCTCGCGTCAAAATGTCGCGGACCCCAACGTTCTAACGTTGGATATCAATTAGTTTATTTAGTATGTTCGTCAAAATCTAAGTAATATTCTTTTCGACAATTCATTGGAAATGCTTTCACTTATCCACCAAAAGGTACGAGCAAAAATTGCCGAAAAACGCTTCCGCTTATACCGCTGCCGTTTATGACGAAATTTTTGCACTCTCAGTCTATCAGAACTCGCTACGTCATTCCAGAGTTCTTTTTATTAGGAGTTGGTGACTCGTTCTTTTTTAATTTTTTTTACTGTATGTTTGATGATGGTCGTGCGTGACGCAGCAGTCATGTGATCTAGTTTATGGATGAAAGTACTGGAAATAATTGATGTGATTATGACGTTGTGTAATAGAGCTCAAGCGTGATGGACGGAGTTTACTGACCCCTTATTGAGAACTCTGTTTAACTCTGGGCCAACAGACTGTGAATATCAAAAACAAGGAAATTGTCTACAGTGTAAAACCGAAAAAGATGAATATTTTTGGTCGCACTGAACCAGCAGGAAAGCTGTTTTCATTTAACGCACCTAATGTTTGTTTTTCTAGATGCTACAAACTATTTGAAGACAAGTGTGAGCCTGTGTCAATGGTTGTGCCCAGAAAAGTAAGTAGTTCAGTGAATAGTGCGTCCGCTACTGAGTGACAATTAGAGTTCGATTCTTGATCTGGTCAAGCCAGAGAATTTTGAATTGGTTTTGGGAATTTAAAGCTTCCCTGTTTTGACGTTCTGCATTAAAAAGGATCAGTGTGAGGCCCGGCTTGTGTGGTAGCAGATGGTTGTTTGGTCTGAGACGTGCATTTCCAAAGTGTACGTTTTTCATCATATCGTTTATTATCTTTTACGATTGGCAGTGCTTCCCTAGCTCTAAGTTCGCAGAAAAACAAGGAAAGAATGCTACGCGAATTAATGCACGCCCACGACTTGTCAAATGCGCTTTACCATAGTGCGCCACAGACTGGAGACTACGCTGTCAGTTTCCGAAGTAACGCATTTAATTCGAGCAAAAAAAGTTGCAGATTGTAACTCCAAGGTTACATTTTGTAAAAATGCAATGCCAATAATCGCTGTTTTTCTTTTGGTGTGAGTTTTGATGTACTATCTTGACCAACTATCGGTTCTGCTTGTACAATCAGATTTTCAATAAGTAGTGATGGCATTTAAGCAATGCTTTCTTGAACTTTCTACACTTTTCTTAGTTCCTAACATAAATCAAAATTTTTCTTTTTTTGCGTGTGGCACTGTCGTTAATTAGTTATACAGAAGGTGCATCAGCTAGTATATTGTCTGCTGGTCCAACAATCGTATTCATTCCGGTCAGTTCGACAGTCGATGTTTGGTGCAGTTGTTGAAAATGTGGTCCGTTTTTTGTTCTTGCGCACGACAGGGGCATGCCGCGGAATCGCGAAAACCCCACCAAGACATAAGCACGTTACATTTACCTTTGTCAGTGCATAGACGATTTAAGGTGATCCATGTCTTTCTAAGCAAATTAAATATAAATCAAAATACCTAATCATGGTTATCATAATCTTCAAATTTTAGTCGGAAAATTTCCAAGAAGACATTTATCCCCCATGCGTAAGCGATGATCCATCTATGACTGCAGCTGAGTGGATAGGAGGAAAAAATGCCGATCCCAAAACCACATCGACTAAAGCTAGTAAGTAACTTAGCATTTTTTAATTCTAAAATTCATCAAGAATAGATGAGATTAGCCACAAAATAGGGATCACAAACATTAATTTCGTCGAAAAAGATGACGTAGGCAGTACAGTCCGAGACAATGGGGGCGACCTTCTGGTCGAGCCCCTCGGGAAATCTGTCCTGCCATTTCTACCCATCCCCATTGGGGAGGTGACTGCACCACCACGTTGAGGTGGCAGGACGTTGGTGCAGTGGGCTCCCCCACTCAGACCAGTCTCCTTATTACGCTGCCTGCGTCCCCTCCACCCCCTCCCCCAGGTTCCCCCCACTACCGCCTGGCTTTTATCAATCACGTCCACCTCGGGGCCCCCCACGTTACCCTTGTTCCATTTGCTCTCTCGAGGTAGGTAAGGATTCTTTAAAGTGCTCTACCTGCTCCAAGTGGGTGCACTTTTCCTGCTCCTCTCTGACCCGGGCTGACTTTTGCAAAATCTGCGTGGCTGGCTCCCCCATGGGTTGGAATTGCCCTGCTTGTCTCAATGGGGACCTTGCCTCTCCCACCCACCAGCCAGAGTCCACCCGCCCTGTCTCTCCAGCTCTGCCCCCACCCACACCCCCTCCACATACTTGCTCAGATCTCATGGATTCATCTCTACCTCTCCCCTCACATCCTCCCCTCCTTAACACCTACCCTCCTTCCGCCTTCACCCTACCTGTCTCATCATCACCACCCACAAGCTCACAACCAATCCACAACTTGCCGCCCCACCCTCAAAGAAATCCACACCTCTCCCACAATCTCAGAATTCTGCAATGGAATGCCGGCGGTCTTTCCTCCTCCCGCCGTGCTGAACTAATCACCTTTCTTTCTGGCAACCAGTATGACCTCATCTTCCTCCAAGAAACCCATCTTTCGTCAACCAAAAAGTTTCAAATCCCTGGTTATTATACCCTCCGCACGGATCGGACATTTGGTAGACAAGGCCCTGTTTCCTCCGGTATTCATAACACTGGTGGTGGTGTCCTCACTCTCATCCACTCTGACCTGGCTTTCTCTCCTGTTTCTGTCTCCTCTCTGTCTTCCCAGGACCCCTACTCAGACTACACCTGTGTTAAAGTTCTTCTCTCCAACCACTCTCCTCTTCAATTTCTTAACCTCTACTCCCCTCCCATCAGAAACACTCCATCTGACTCTCGCACCAGGACCTTCTATCCTGACATCCTTCCTAACTCCCCTGACACTTTTATCCTCGGAGACTTCAATGCTCACCACCCAACCTGGGACAGACTCATTCCCCCTAACCCGCTCGGAAATGACCTGTTTCGCTGGATCACTTCCTCCGGTCTGGAAATTCTGAGCGACCCCGCCTCTCCCACGCTCCTTCACCATTCCAGTGGGAGCCGTTCTTCCCCTGATATCTCGTTAGCTCCTGCGTCTCTCGCTCCCCACTGTGAGTGGCGCACTCTCCCTGGCCTTGGCTCAGACCATCTCGCCATTGAAATTGCCCTTCCCCTCTCTCCAGTTCGTCACCCAAACACTTGTCCCCCCAAATTCAACTACAAAAAGGCTAGTTGGGATGTTTACCAATCTTATATTGCTGAGCACCTTCCCTCTCTTGATTTTGATGCACTGAACATCCTGGTGGTCCCAGGAAGCGGAATCTGCAGTGCAGGAAGGACGGAGGGTCCGCTCCGTGGCACACCGATCTGAGTCGCACCGCTTCAGATACATAGACGCTTCTCGTAGGGCGTCCTCAGTCATTTCTAGAGCCAAATCTGCAACCTGGCAAGCCGCCTGTTCTAACCTGTCTCCTCGTTCTGATCCTCGTGCTGTCTTCAGGCTTCTCAATGCCATCTCGGGCAAAAAGAACACCTCCCAAGACCCTTCTTTTCCCGATTGCACTTCCCCTCTTGACACTGCCAACCACTATGCCTGTTATCTTCGCTCACATCTATCTCAAGCGACACCCCGTTCCTCGCGCAGAGCTGAAAGACAGTTCATGAATGAACTCCAGAAAGCTAACTGTGAAGATGCTTCTTCCCTCCATAATTCTTTTTGCTCCCCCTTCTCCTTGACTGAACTCTCCACTGCCATCAGCAATCTCTCCTCTTCCACTGCGTCTGGCCCTGACCAGATTGCCTTCCCTTTACTAAAGCACCTGCCTGAGCCAGCACAACTCCTCCTTCTTTCTCTTTTTAACAGGTCCTGGCACTCTCACACCTTCCCCTTTTGTTGGAAACCTACCACTATCATCCCCATTCATAAACGTGGAAAACCCACTTCCTCTCCGTCCTCTTTCCGCCCCATTTCCCTCATCTCTTGCATTTCCAAGCTTTTTGAGCCCTTGATTCTTTCTCGCCTAACATTTCACCTTGAATCGAATCATCTCCTCTTCACTTGCCAGGCCGGGTTTCGTCCTGGTAGGTCACCCCTTGACCAAATTCTAACTCTGTCTCAATCAATCTGGGACGGCTTCCAAAAGAAAAAACCTCCAGACCGAACCATTTTGGCTTCTGTTGACTTCTCCAAGGCTTTCGACTCGGTCTGGCACTCTGCTCTGTTTCACAAACTCCTCTCGCTCAAACTCCCCCCTTGCTTCGTTCTTTGGGTGCGCTCCTTTCTTTCTGATTGTAGAGCTAAAGTCCAGGTTGGTGGTTCCCACAGCCGCTCCTTCCGCATCAGACGTGGGGTCCCCCAGGGCTCGATACTTGGTCCCGTCCTCTTCATTCTGTTTGTTGATGACATCACTAAGGATTTACCTCTGGGTGCCCATGCCTCCCTGTATGCTGACGATCTGGCCATCTGGTCCTCCTCCCCAGACCTGCTCAAAGCCTCCTCTGTTGTCCAATCCTCCCTCACTGTCCTAGAAACATGGTCCAACTTATGGAGACTTCCACTCAATCCAAAGAAGTGTGAGTCCTCCTTTTTCTCTACAGATCCCCATCAAGCCACTTTCCAACCCCGGCTGAACCTCTTGGGCTTCCCTCTTTTGTTCAATCCCACCCCTAAATTCCTTGGTGTAACCTTTGATCGGACTCTATCCTTTGGGGCCCATGTCCAATCCCTGTGTTCCAAATTCTATCCACGCCACAAAGCCCTTCGCTCAATTGCCACTGCCTCTTGTGGTCCCACAAAAGAATCTCTCTCCCTACTCTACAAAGCCTTTGTCCGTCCGGTGCTCACATATGCCTCTCCTGGATGGTTCCCATTCCTTTGCAACACTGCAACCAATCACCTGGAAGTTCTACTCAGAGCTGCATGCAGGATCATTACTGGATGCCTCTCTTCCACCCCCTCCTCACTACTCCTTCTCGAGGTCCAACTCCCTCCTCTAAAGCTGACTCTAGAGCATCAGACCCTCTACTCCTTTGAACGTGCTCTGCGCCTTCCTCCCGACTTCTCCAGCCTTTATGCCCTGGCAGTTAGAAACGTTCCCTGTCGACTAAAGAAGAAACCCTCCTGGAGATCATTCTGTTCTTCAACCACACAACCACTCCCATCCCCACGTGAGACTCTGATCACGTGCCCCCCTTTTCCCCCATGGTCCAAAACCCACTTCACTGTTTCCCCCTTCATTCCCGACTGCACAGGCAACAGTACAGCCCGACTCCAAACTGCTTCAAGCAGACTATCCTCCCTCCCCCCGTCTGATATCCAAGTATGGACTGACGGATCTGTCCCCTCCCTTTTTGGTCCCGGTGGTGCTGGAGTGTATGTAACATGCTCCAAATGCAACACATCCAATTCCTTATCCTTTTCCTCTGGTCCAATTGCCTCCAGCTTCACAGCTGAATCCTTTGCCCTCAAGCAAGGTCTCGCTTGGTGTACTAGCCATTTGATGACCTGCAAATTCCAGTCAGTCCTTTTCCTAACCGACTCCCAATCAGCCCTCTCTATCTTTTATCAGCCCCCTCTTATCTCTTGCCTGAGTCCCTCTGGAATGTTTGGTCCCTCGCCTCCTCTCTCTCCAACAATACCACTTTGCGCTTCCAATGGGTCCCCGGACACGCAGGTCTCCCCGGAAATGAAAAAGCGGATTTACTTGCCAAAACTGGTTCCTCTCTGCCCACTGATGCGATCCCAAGACCTCTCCCCCCAGTTATTGCCAAAGTCCGTTATTCCCAATACCGCAATTGGAGACGTCACATCTCCCACTCCCATCTGAACTTCCAAGTGCCCGAAGTCTCTTCGGAGGAACTCCTTCTTTCTCGCTCCATTCGCAGTGAGCTCTCCCGACTTCGCTGCCATGGCCACAGTCTTCTATTATCTTCATATCTTCACAGGATCAGTCGGAAGGAGAATTCTGCTTGTAGTGCCTATGGACACCCTCTACAGGACCTCAATCATCTCCTCCTCGACTGTCCTGCTTCTGAACCCCTTCGCAAATCTATCTTGGCTCTTCTCTCTCTATTCTCGATGTATGGTTCAGACCTTGGGGGTGTGGCCCAACTGTTGGGTCTCCGCGGAGTTCCTCCGTGCCCCCATCCCTCGGAAGGGGTCGGGTAGTACCACCACCACTTAGGCAGTAATCTAACTCAGTCGCAAGTGTTAGTAGGAAAAACTACCAAATGATAAGCTATATAACCTTCTAAAAAATCGCTACAAACCAAGAATCGCTATTAAGCCATCATCATTCCAAGATTAGCATTAGGCTAGGAAATTGATTGATAACGGTCGCAGCAAAGTCCAAAGCATAACTATTTTGGAAGTCATGAAGCTCGGACAATTTTTTAACCGAACTACCACTAAGCAAAACAGTCATTCGGGGAAACAAATTTTGTAATTCAGAACATTGAGAGTAACAACTTTCTTTGCAATGTTGAGGATAGCGCTTTTTGGTCAATACCAGACCTTTTCAGCTGGGCTGGCATGAAATAAAATGAGTAAAAAATCAAAAATTTCATTCGGCACTGATTGTTTCCGATCAAAAATTTTACTTAGCATTTCGTTTTCTACTCGTTTATTGACACGGCCAGATTAACATGTCATACACGATTTGACATATCAGGTCAGATTGACATGCACTGAAGAGTTTGCTAATTGTTAAATTGGCTATTTTGCTGAAGTGGTCAATGTTTAGTGCTTAAATGCCTATTTGAAGTCGGATAAAAATTGTTAGTGAGGTTCTCTATACAATATGCATCACATTGATAATCTCTTCGATTAGAGATTCCGTGCCGGAGAGTGTGAAATTGGACGCAAATACTTATATGGAAATACGAGTATACTGTGGCGTTGAACTTGAAAAAAACGACCGAAACTAAAATAATTGTCACTTTTTGAAGTGACCAAATCCTTTCAAAGAAATTAGCTCATAATCAAAAATTTTATCTCGAATAATAATGTGTGGTAAAGTCTTGTTATCAAGGTCTAATGAATCTTTTATTAACATATTTTGTTATTTTCTTTCCCTTTAAAGGGTAGGAAATATAGCTGCTAGCTGTTTCGTGTTATTAAAGTCAAAGCGGCGAGAGTCTATAGTTGTG
Organism: Trididemnum nubilum; assembly: GCA_963965965.1. Taxonomy (NCBI): domain Eukaryota; kingdom Metazoa; phylum Chordata; class Ascidiacea; order Aplousobranchia; family Didemnidae; genus Trididemnum; species Trididemnum nubilum. Next base: position 36,440,907 of record OZ014489.1, read on the forward strand.
TACCTTTTGAAGGAGCATATTGAAGACAAAAATGGTTTTAGCTTTAAGAATAAATAAGCAAAGTAACCTGTACTCGCCTGCTCACTATGGCTTTTTACCTAACACTTATAGCATCGTACACTTATACAAATAATCAAAAATACATTATACATGTATTTACGTTACAGCCCATCATATGTTGCAGATGTGTATTTTTGATCATTTTTAATTCTATCTTTTTGTTCTACTGTTTGTTAATCTACAGAACTTAGTTAGCTTGTAGCTGCCAGCTATCCTGTGGACGGTAGCAGGTGCCACAGAATTTCACAACCTAGAACCCCGGCAATGTGCTGGAGAATCCCGTGATAGGCTGGAGAACTCAGCGATGGACTGGAGAACTTGCGCGATAAGCTGGAGAACCCAGCGTTGGGCTGGAGCACCTGGGTGATGAGCTGGAGAACTCAGGCAATGAGCTCTGGAGAACCCGGTGATGAGCTGGAGAAACTGGATATTTTCACATCACCCAAAGGTGCTATCCCGTCGCCTCACGGACGGCCTCTGCTAATGGGTATCATTAGTTAGGTCCAACGAACTGCTTGGAAAGCGGCTGCAGTATTCCACTTCGAGATGGCACAGAGTTGCTAGTTGTTGTCGTTGCACTATTCTTAAGTTTATTTTGCTTGTTTCAGTGTTTGAAGCCTCCAAGGGAGTGAAGGGTGGTTCGGTTCGGACATCCAACAAAAAAGCCCGCCCTCTTGCGGTTGCACGTTCTGTCAAATACGATGCAGGCGAGGTACGAGTTGTGTGAAATACTGCGAGCAAATTTTAACGATTTTTTGTTCAAATACGCTACAGCCCAGTACTCCAAATTGTATGTAAAACGCTGAAAGCAGCATATTCTTGGTCGTACTTTACTTCATACTTCATGTGCTATGTATGAATTTGTTTCATATGGATCTATGGTATGAAGCCAACGACATAAATAAATTGATTGCTTCAGTTATATCGCGTTGTGCTGAAGTTATGTTTGCTTTCAAACCAGAGGCCTTGGACTTACAGGTCACGCGAATCTACAGCGTTTCGTTTTTGCGTAGCAGGTAGGCTACGGGCAGTTAGCAACATACTTACTCAAATAGACTAGTTACTATGCGTTGCTTAATACGTTTCCGCCTAAATTTTGACGCTTCATGTGTGACGTAAGAGCATAATTGTAATTACACCTCCACTCACCGAGTTGTCTTGGCCAGGAGTTAGCGAGTGGACTTTTAGGACTTCGATTCAAGCTGCCATCTGCCCGCCTGTCGACCACACACGCTGGACTGCTAGAGGCTTCACACTCTCCTTTTTTGTTGCACGTCAAGCAGGGAAGCTGTGAATACCAATTTTTATAGTCTTTGGTTTGACCCAACCGGGAGTTGAACCTAGTTAGCAGTTTTAGTAGCAGACGCTCTATCAACTCTATCTCTGATCGGCTTGAATTCTTATGCTTTCGAAAACCTATCATTTATTTGCGCTTTCTGTGTGAATAGGCCTTAAATCACGTACTAAAACCAAAATCGAACCAGTTATACAAAAGTTGTTCAATTGGGTTAAAAACAGTAAAGCTTTATTTGTAACGTTTCGGATTCAGCTACGTCCATCATCAGTATAAAAGAAACTTTAAAATAGCAAAAGCAATAAAAGATATGTAGACCAATCTCGAATAAAAGCAGCCTCACTACAATACAAAGCTGAAATAGCGCTGCATATACTGTACATAAATATATACTGTACATAACTATGTTTACTGTTTTTTTGTACATTGATTTGTTTTGGAGTTATGTACATGTAGCGCTATTACAGCTTTGTATTGTTATGAGGCTACTTTTATTCGAAATCTGTTTACATAATTTTTCGCTATTTTATTTTTTACTGATGATGGACGTAGCTGAACCCGAAACATTTCAAAACTTTGCTGTTTCGAATAAGGCTTTACTGTTTAAATCAAATTAAGCAAAATTGCCGTGCAATCAATACCGAAATGTTGTTCAATTTAGTGAAAATGTTTTAACAAAAAGCGATTAAAAGTAAATGTCTGAACACAGGCCACAGCCAGTTGTGGTTCAATTTTTTCTTCATTTCTTGTTGTTTAGGATGCGGACTTGCAGAAAATTCTAGAAGAAATGAAGAAAATGCGAAGCACTCTCGATACAGTCTGTACCCGATTGATGGCGGTCGAGAAAAAGGTCGGAATAAATGCCGGAAATTTCTGAAAAAGTTACAGCTTTTTATTAAAATTTTAGTTCAAACTAAAAGCCAATAAATAGGGTAATTTTATAATCTGATAATGTACGTAATTTGTACTATTAACGTATTCCTTTTGCAACGTTTTGCGCACGTGCGTAGCTTTTGTATGTGCGTCAAATTACGTATGTATCATTTTATTTTAAGAATAAGTCACGTAATTTTCATTAAAATCGTTAAACTGCCAGATCAATCTCTTAATTAAATGGCTGAATACATTTGGAATTACGAATTTGCATACATTTTCATCCCATTTTGCGTACACTAGGGAAATGTCTAGTTAAAAAGTTTCATCTATTCAAAATATAGATCAAAACTTAAATTCTAAGATAGAAAAACTTAACCTGATGATAATACCAATCATTTCAAAAATTCGTAAGTCTTAGTTAGCGGTAAATTGTTCAAGACCTTACTTAATCTTGATTTACAGTAATTTGAAATCTTTTTGCGTGGTAATTGATTTTCGATAAGGCCATTCCATTCAATTTTAGGGTACTTAGATTTTTGCATTCCAATTCTGTGTTTTGTCCGGTTAAACGTACTAAGTTGTGTATGTAATTAATTCTTAGTCAACATTTTTGGGACTTTTTGCTTGCAATTGTGTTTCTATACGATTTAGGTACAAGCTAGTAAGATCGACTTTTTGCTAGACTTTGAATCTTGATAATTTGCTTTCATGGCGCAACCAGTGTAGTATGTCTTCACCGGTTTACGATGCTGCAGATTGTGATTGTATTACCTGTTCAAAATGGCTGTGCAATTCTCCATTTTTATTTACTTTGAAAATAACTTCTTAACAATAATAAAAATTATCTTGATTTTGATTCGAAAAATTTTCTGCTTGTGGATTGTGTTTGTGTACTTTCAATCTTGCGATGAAAAGTTTTGTCAATTTGTCATTTTTCACTGTGTCCAACTTATCACGCGTTTTTTGCTTCAATTTTAAAGGAGGTAGTGATGTAGTTATGTTAAATTCTGCAGAAATAGTAAAAAAAAAAGAAACGTAATAGTTTTGCAACCCAAAGCTTTAAGCTGATCAATCAGTGTTGGGATTTAGTTGGTTACTGCAGTTTTTGATTTCACCGCAATCCCCTTAGTAGCCATTTAGCTTGCCATCGGACTTTTTGCCAGTTAACTCTATGCCACAAAAATGTAAAGCTGTAAAACTTTTGAGGATACAAAACGACTTCGGTGAGTCGAAAAGAAATTTTAATTGTTGGTTTCAAAGTGGTAAATAGGTTATGTTTATTTCAAATGAGTTGAAATATGTTTTAGAACTTGCTGCCTCTAAATGCTTAAATTACTGTTGTTAACTTCATCAATCATTGATATCATTGTGCTTTTGTTAATTAGTCGGCGTGCACTCCTACGCTTCGCTTTTTTAACCAAAACTTGTATTAGTTAGCGATTTTTATGTCGAAAGTTTTGCGTTAGGCATTTTTATGTGCATTAATCACCGCGGAATGAAAAATAAAAACTTCAAGCGGTATCATTCTCTACTGAAAGTGGAAAGCAGAACTTCAAATTGCCATTATTTTGAAATATGCTTGCCTGTTGTCTTGATTGCAAATCGCTACTTTTTGACACTAATTGAATAACGTAGCTTATTGCTGTGAGATCGCTGTTGCTTTTACACCTAATTACAGATTGTAGACTTGTCGAATTACGTTGCGCATATAGGATCAATTTAAGAGAGACTGTTATTAGATTAATTTTTGTCGAAATTGCAATAATCTGTTGATATTTTGCGTTGACACTTTGTTTTGTGATTTGTTGAATTTTTTATCTGCATTTGTTCATTGGAGATTTGTATATCAACCTTGTTCAGTGTTGCCATTTTTTATTTAATGTTTGTAAATTTATATTCTACCTACTATCAATCATGCAGTAGCTTTGCATATTCTAGAATCAAATTCTCTTATTTGAACTTGTATTTGTGTTGTGTTATATCATCATATTGTGTAAGATATTCAGTTTTGATTGTTCAGAGACAAAATGAAATAAACGATTGCAGTTTCGATTTGAAGTGTGGATGTTTCACGAAATCTCATCCAAGCATGGTTAAAAATGAATTAGTTTAGTTTGATTAAATACGGCTAAACTAATCATCTGTATGTTGTTACTGAAAGGTTATGGTAAAGCTACATGACTGCTTCGTGAGAAACCCAACAGCGGTCTACACTCCAAGGTCTGAATAGAGGTCGGCGATAGAGAAGCATGAGCTAAAATGGCTTGTAAAAAGGCTTTTAGAGGTAAGACAGTTGAGAAGGGGATGATTAAGATTCGGAGAGGTTGTCCACAAGGGCTGCAGGAAGAGTTTGTTTTTCGGTCAATCCTGTATAGGCTAGAGGAAAGCGGGAGCCTGTGACTGTGGTTACGTCAGAAAGGTTGTTACCTTGTCGTGTTGAAACTTCATGGGAACAGATTTTGCCGCCCATTCTGCGGATCCTCAAAGGCAGCTAATGGGCAGTGGGCACCCGTCAATGGTGTTAGCCTGAGCTTTGATTCATTGGTGCATTTTTTTCCTGTCACGAGACAGCAACAGAGCGTTGACAAATTGTCACCGGCTTTGGAGTTAATCTTTTCCAAAGTTACGCAGTTGACTTCACTTCCTCCAATGTAAATTAGCTGCTTGCTCGAAGCCACTTGGGAAAAATAATCATTTTGAAGCGCCTTACTCAAGGAAGCTACAACGTCACCAGGTGCTGGCTGAATTCAGATCGTGCGACAAAGGGAGATGGAGGCAGTCACCAAATTGTGGAGGAGAACTAATCGTAGCGCTAATCTGACTCTTGTATCTTCATGCTAATTTGCACATCAATTTTGTTCTGGTAATTTTGGTACGTCAAAATCCGTAAAAATTGTCAAACTAATTTGCTTCGCCCGGCCAAACGCATACAATACAGGTTGTATCTATTCCTTTTTGGTCCTAATGACGTTAAAACTTGGTAAAAAGAGACTAATCTGAGCTCGGGCTCTCACAGGTAAAAAAAAGACAAAAAACCATCCGTTTTAGAAATCTGATTCACTCAAGTGAAGCAGATTTGGAACAACGCTGATAAAACACGAAAACATTATCCCAAAACTAGTTGAAGCGTTCGGAATTTGGTTCACTCGGATAAATCATTGGATGTTGAGGCTGCAACATTGCTACGCAGTGATGATGATCAATTCCTTCACGCCACACGATACAGGCAGGGCCTGCGAGAGGAGGGTTCAGGGGGTTCATCATACCCGGGCCCGGGCCTAGGGGGGCGCGGGCTCAAGGGGCCCGGAAGAGTTCAGGTTTCCGCTTTAAGTTTTGGTATCGCACCATAACACTGTGATCAACCTTGCGTACAGCAAAAATATCAGTCAGCCTATTCAGTACTGGTAATTGGTCGCTATTTTTGTACACAGCTTTTAGGGCATCCAATAGTGGCCGATTTGATTTAAAAAAGAGGAAAAAGTAACAAAAGCCATACACTTGCACCGAAATTAATGTTTTGTTACATTTCTCTGACTTGAGAGCCTTAATTCTACGGAATAACAATGTACGAGGGTCTACATTTCCAGAGATCCAAAAGCATTTCAACCTCAGAGAGCGGAGTCAAAGTTGACATACTATACTACTATCATCATAGGTGGGCAAGTTAATACAAAACGTTAACTTCGTTAACCACTAGTCCGTTAACCAACCTTACTCCTCCGTTAACGTTAATCCGTTATTTTCAGCTTTAATTAACGGAAGTTAATTAAGTCCGTTAATCCGTTAACATTTTGCGTGTAATTTACATTTCGTTTTATTCACTCGCTTCTAGAACACGTATTGACGCTGTTGAGCTGATTGTGCGGAAATATTTATAGCTATGGTTGTCTACATTTGTGTTTTGAAAGTTACATTTTACAGTCTAATCTGATTTCAAGATAAAAACAAATTCAAATGCACAACGAAGCTGCAAGATATTAACGATAAAAACCTTAACGGAAGTTAACAGAACTTAACGGAAGTTACTTTAGTCCGTTAACAGCACTTAACGGAAGTTAATTTAGTCCGTTAACATGAAAAAACTTTTTAACGGATTAACGAGTTAATGAAAAAGTTAGCTTCGTTATTAACGGATTAACGATTAACGGACTTGAGCCCACCTATGACTATCATCAAGTAACTCACTCTATCTGTATGAGTTTAATAGGTATTTGGGTTTGTGAAGTCGATGATTGCAGTTGACTTCTTAAAACTGTTATCAGTAAAATATTTGGATTTGCAGTATTAAAGTCATTATATAGTATAATATTGTGTCAATGTCATCATCTCCCACTTCACGTATTTCTTTCATGTATATCACGTTTTCTGCTCGTTAATCTAAGCAAGTTTGGTGCTGGGATGTCGATCAAATGCTGTATTTTACCTTCGAGAAACATAAAAAGTGCTAAAGCTTCCGGGGCGGAGCCCCGAACCCCGCTGGGGGAGCTCACAGCGCTCCCCAGACCCCCTAGCTGGATTTAAACCAATTTTATGTCTAGTTGTGTTTTTCATAGGTCCTAACTGTATGCGAATATCGTTAGTCCCTCACTTTTAAATGAAAATCTACACCCGTGGACAAAAAATGATTTAACGTCATGGGCCCCAATAAGGCTTGGGGAGGTCCCAATAAGATTTGGGGGCCTGGTATCGACCTTCGTACCCCCTGGAAAATTTTGTCTCTGAGGCCCTGGATACAAGGTTGTCAAAAAACCACCCTGATGGCCACACTAATTGGAATGCTAACTCGTAAAATAATGACGACTGCTTCTCTCCTGGATTCTCACATTTTTGGGGGCTCTATAGTGTGGTAATCTGGTGCAGCTTGTTATCATCCGCAAGAAGGAGCTACGCATTTCCAACTAAATAAGGCATCGTATTTTTGTGATTCGTTGCTTTTCCAAAATTCTTGAACGCCTAATATATTCCAAATTTACCATGTTTTTTTCTAAGCACAAAGTTATTTATGAAGCTCAATACGGGTCTCAAACAAAAATTTCCACAGTTCATGCTGTTCTCGATATGGTCTCCAGTACCTTTAAAACAAAGGTGGAGTCCTTGAGGACGTCCTTGGCCTCGAGGACACATTTTGAAGTCCTTGGCCTTGGCCTTGGTATCGAAGGTCAAGTCTTTGGCGTTGGCCTCGAAGCCTCAAGTCCTCGAAAATTGCCCTGTCCTCGGCTCGAGAACAGCACTATTTTTTGAATTGTTAAAATTTTGTAGATCGCCTGAAAAATTTTTTGAAGACCTTTATCTTTGGAGATCGCTTGAAAAATTTCTTTGAGGACCTTTTTTTTATTTTCATCTTTGGAGAACGCCAGAAAAAAATTTTTGAATACCTTTTTTTTCTTTGGAGAACATTTGCGCCTGTGTCCTTGTTCTTTGGTCTTGGCCCCGAGCATTCCTGTCCTTGGCCTCGAGAGGGTCTGTCCTCAGAAAGGCTGTCCTTGGCCTTGGATTTTATTTGTGCCCTTGGTCTTGGCCTTGGCCTGGAGCCTTGTGTCCTCGACTCCACCTTTGCTTTAGAAACATAAATGAAAATTATTTCACCGGATTAACCCTACTCAACCTCCAGAATGCGCTTGACACTGTTCCACATGATATTTTACTGGCCAAGTTAGAACATTATGGCATTCGTGGACCAGCCCGATCTTTAATGCAATCCTTTTTGAATCGTCAACAATTTGTTTGTATTAATGGCACCAATTCGACGATAAAAGCAATACCGTACGGTTTCGCACAAGGGTCGACATTAGGCCCTTTACCATTTTTGTTATACTGTACAATGATCTTCCCAAGCTATCACCGATACACCAAAATTGTTCGCCGACGATACCTGCCTGATCAGTGATAACGTCAAATCTAAAATCTTACAAGAAGAAACGTCATTGGACCTTGCGTTAGTCCACAAATGGTGCACTACCAATAAATTAAGCCTTAATCTAGCTAAATCATCCTTCTTGATTATTCCATCTAAATTGAATAGACAGCAACCTTTTATAACGCTAAATCTGAATAGTATTCCTCCATCTTCTTATAAAAGTGTTAAATAGTTAGGTATTTATATTGATGAATAATTAAACTTCAAGCGTCACATTGATTACATCGAACAAAAAATATCCCGCGCAGTCGGCATTCTTGCTAAACTTAAATCGGTTTTACCTAAATCGGCTTTTCTAAAATTATATTACGCTTTGGTACACTTTCATTTACTATATGGTGTATAGCGATTTGGGGTTCCACATTTCCCTCATACCTGAGCGAACTGGCTTCACTGCAAAACAACGCAGTCAAACTTGTTGCTAGTGACAAATACCGAGATCACGTGACTCCTTTGTACTCTCAATTATCGGACTTGGTTAAACGCGAAACCGCCAAAATAGTTCACTGCTACCTTTGTTTCCATCTTCCTCCACTACTATCGCCCCTCTTTATAAAGTCTAGTCAAATGTCTATACGAATCACCAGAGAGAGCAACTCCTCATGCAGCCTTACTCTTCATATCCCTAGGTATTCCACAAATCGATTACAAAGAAGTATAATGTGTGAGCGAGTCAAAATCTGGAATCATATTCCTTTAGCTATTAATTCCTTACCCAAAAAACGATTTAATTTACAATACAAAAAATTTCTAATTAGTTGTTATTAATCATTCGTTCGCCTTACCAATGCTCCAAACCTCAGTCATCATTGATTGCGTCATCATTATTAATGTTCCAATGACATCATTTATACAAGAGGTGGCTGCTTGACTCCAAGGCCTTAAGCTCCATTCGCAGCCTCCTTACTAGTGCTCGAATAATTCACTTCACAGTATGTTGCGACTTTTTACACGTCTTTGCGAATGATTCATTGCTCATTGCTCACATTAATATTGTGAGTCTGCAAAAAAATATTGACAACTTAAATACATTTTTAACTCAATTTGCAAAATCCGTTGATATTATTTACCTCAGCGAAACACGACTAAATGATCACAATCTTAGTTATTGCAAGTTATCTGGATATAGCATATTTTACTACAATTCAAAAACCAAAGCTGGAGGAACAGCTATTTTTGTAGCAGATAGACTTAAACGTTTTCGAATTACCAGCATAAAACTCAAATCAAATTCGTGTGAAGATGTCTGGGTTGAAATTGGTCTCGATAAAAACGAATCTCTTCTTGTTGGGTGTATTTACAGACACCCATCATATGACCTTAAATGTTTCGAAGAATCCTACGTAAATATACTTAAATCATTTAAAAGTAGCCAAAAGTATGTGGTTTTGGGGGATTTTAACATTCATTATGATAAAATCAATAAATTATCCGGTATAAGCGATTACGCTCACCAAGTGCAAAGCGTTGGCTGCATACAACTGATCGACAAGCCCACTCGTATTTCTGAATCATGTAGCAGCAGCATTGATCACATTTGTACGAACTGGGCTCACACCAGTCAGGTAACCCCAACTATAATTTACGACGATATCTCGGATCGCATGCCGATTTGAGCTGAAATTAAGTGCAAACCTCCACATAAATCAATTCCACGCCCTTTTGTCCGACGCTTGGCACGAGCAAACATGGAATTATACATGGAATTGCTGGCCTTAACTGCCGTAAATCTACAGATACATTGATATTCCTACAGCTTTGTTAAAGAATCTAAATTCTTGATTTCCAGACGTCTTGCAAGAGTATTTAATAAATGCCTGGAAACAGGCTCTTACCCAGACATACTTAAAGTAGCAAAAGTCATCCCTTTGCACAAAAAAGGTTCAAAATGTGATGTAGGCTACTATAAACCAATTTCAATACTTTCTCCAGTGAATAAAGTGTTTGAAATTATACTACACCGACGTTTGATTGATTTCTGGAACAAATACAACCTTTTCACTGATGAGCAATTTCGTTTTCGAAAGCAACACTCCACCAACCTTGCATTAACGTTGCTTTACGAATATATATTAAATCAACGAGATAACGATAGCTCTGTATGTGGTATTTTTATGGATTTGGCCAAAGCATTTGATTCTGTCAGTTATCGAATTTTATTGAGTAAACTTGAACATTATGGTGTAAGAGGTAATGCAATTCGCTTGATAAAATCCTACTTAACTAATGGAATGCAATACATTGAGAGCAATGAGCAAACTTCAAAAATGTTACCAATTACAATTGGAGTACCGCAAGGTAGCGTGTTAAGGCCGTTTTTATTTTTAGTATACATAAATGACTTACCGAATTCTTGTAATTCAGAGGTACTGTTTTATGCTGATGATGCTGTCCTGTTACGCAAGGACAAAACTCACGATGGGCTGAAATCCAAGAGTGAAAAAGAAATTCAAAAAATTGAAAGTTGGGTCATTTCTAACAAACTAATAATTAATTCCACTAAAACTAACTGTTTATTTTTTCTAAAACGCAGCAAAAATATTCATTGCAAAAACTTATGTATCCGTGCACTCAACGGAAGTATAACTGAGCTAAATGTAGTCAAATATTTAGGAGTATATGTAGATAAGCAACTTTCATGGCAGCATCACATACAAAGCATAGTAAAAAAATTAACTACAGCTACAGATATCATCAGCAAACTAAGGCACTATGCACCTCCATCTATTTTGAGGAACGTTTATTTTAGTATTGCGTTCTTACATTTACAATATGGTATTACTACATGGGGAAATTCTGCCGCCAAGTATGTCAACAAAATTCAAGCGCAACAAAACTGCATTGTTAAAACGATTAAAAACTTCATTTTTCAAAACAAAACTTAGCTCATTTTATGATGAATTAAAGTTGCTAAAACTAAACAATATTTATAAACTAGAAGTCTCGAAATTAATGTATAAATTTAAATCCAAATCACTCCCAATTTGTTTCAACGAATATTTCGTTTTACCTTCTAAAGTGCACTCTTATTCTACCAGATTTGTTACTGGCGACAATTACTCTTTAACTCGCTTCAACAAATCAAACTCTCAACGTTCAATTCGCTATCAAGGACCTAAAATTTGGAATGAATTACTAGCTGATATCAAAAATATTGCTCAAAAAAACAAACACATTTTCATCAAAAAAATTAAAGAATTTCTCCATTTAAATCAAAAATAACCAATCAAACATTTAAACTTACGTTTTTTAGTTTTGTTATTTCTTGTCTTTTTCTTTTTTTTTTTTTTTTCTTTTTTTTTATGTATATAAATTACATACAGTATGATTTACAGCTTATTCGTCTTTGTTTCAGGCATGTTGTACTTTTGTTATGTGTGTTGTGCTTTTGCCGTGTGTATTTGCTTCTTCAGTGTTTTCGTAATACCGGTTGGAGTCTTCGCCACCTGTGCTATTTGTTTTTGTGTTTTTACAATTCCGTATTTATTAATTGATAAAATAGTGCAAAATTTTGGTTGACAACGTACAGTTGTGAGAGGCTGCAGACTTGACGACCGCGCCTATTCGACTAGAACTGGACTTGAGGTCATTTCGCTGCCTCTCACCGGAAAGACATGCCGGTTAATTTTGTGTCTGAAAATTGATGTACTGAAGTATCGTCTTTTCAAACAAAAAATAAAATAAAATGAAAATGAAATTTGTGGTGCTTTTATGTGTCAACTTCCGTACATGTGCGCTACAACAATATGACTTTGTTATGCTGTTTCTATTCTGAGTTACTTAGTTAAATAAATTGTGTGATTGATTGATTGACAATGTGCGGGACCAGGCAGCTGCCGTTGTGGTCTCCTCAAACTAGAAAGGCCAGCAATACAAGCTCACAGAGGTACCCATATTACATTTTCAAGGCGAAAATAAGACTGGGTCAAAGCGATTGGCAACCCAGTGGGAAATAATGGCTTGTCCGATCTAAGGTCAAATGACGCATCGCCAGTTCGTAAGTTGAAATGCCACTTGAAAAAACTTAGTTTTTTTTACCAGCCAGTTGGTCGAGCGGTAACGCGTTCGTCTCTGGAGCAGAAGATCTGAGATTCAAATTTCGGTCCGGTCAAATCTCACATTTCGTCTCTGGAGCAAGGTGTCCCATGTTCAACAGAGTGTTGCCAAATGCTCGCTACTGTTGCGGCATTTTTTTGAAAGCAGCTGAGTTGTCTGCAGGCGCAATGACCGCAGATGAGCCCCGCCAACTCGTTACACGCTTTGGCGTACTACAATGAGTATAATGAAAGATTTGATTTAGTTCAAAATTAAAGCGATTGCGGTCATATTTCATTTCTTCTTTTCACTGAAAGGGCATGTTTACAGTAAACAGATATAGGGAGAAATAAAAAAGGATTCTGTGTTTACATTAGCGTAACACTTTTTAGTATGTCCCTACATGACACCACAATGTGAAGGTTATTCTGCCAAAATGTATAAACAAGTACAGAATTATGACAGCATATTCGGAACAGCTAAAAGTACGTTGTGCACAAGCTCTGGAGTCAACAATGCTTAGTTTTTACCCTAATGTAATTGATGCTTAGACTTAATGCAGACACAAACGTACGGCAGACTAGATGGGTATAATTTTATTTCGTCGCATAACCAATGATAAAAAAAGTTAAATAAAATCGCTGCAAATTTCTCGACTTTATTTTATGAACAATTTTGAGTTTCTGTTGCGTCATAAGAATATCTTCTTTATCCTTCATTATATTTTCTAAATTTTACACCAAATTTATTTACAGTTACTGCTCAAAATTAATAATAATAATTTAGTCAAAATAAATTCGGTAGGCCTATATTTCTGCAGGCTTTTTGAAAGGCATGAATAAGTTTCAATTTGTAACTTTAAGAGTTATTAAGTTGTGATCAAAAAAATTGGTAAAGCAATCAATTTTCAAGAGGGAGCTACGATTGATTTTTGATGTATTGTGAATCGTAATTAAAATTTCAGTAGACTTCGCAACTGCAGGCATGTTAAAAAGTTATGTCACCTAGTGACATCAAGACTAGATCATCGGCTTTGGCGGTCTTTGTTAGCACTTTCACAAAACGAAATCAACTACAATCAACATCTTTTTTCAAAGAAAAACGAGGTTTAAGAGATACAAGTCCTTTACGACCTTGGGAAACCGAATTATCACCAAATCTTACCAGAAGGAAGTATTCTTCTCTCACCAAGGAATATTCAAAACGAACTTTCAGAAAAGAAAATGAAAAGTTTATTCCTTTTTCTTTCAAGTCAACTAATGGAAAAGAACGAAGTGAAAAGCCTAAGCATATTGCTGGTAAGTGGAAATGTGGAAAAATTTTAAATATGGTTGGACCGCAATGTAAAATCGCAATTAAACAGCAAAAATTGAAGCTCAAATTTATTTCCACTATTGCTGAAGTTGCGTTGAACTGTAGTTCTTTCCTTTTTGAAATTACGGAAGTGCATTGAAATTTTTTAGACTTAGGCCTGCAGTAAATACTGTGCTGCGCTTCCAAAATTTTTTCGGTTTCGGCGTATCATTGTTTGTTTTCATTTCAAATGCTCGATCGCAAAAGCTGGCCTGAAACACAAAACTTGAAAACAGCTCATAGGCGTAGCCAAGGGAGGGGGGCAGGGGGCCCGCCCCCCCCCCCTCCAATTGAAATGCCACTAATGAAAAAAAAATGAGACAAACAAGCCCACTGTTTCTTTAGTTTCAGTTTCTTTTAGGATTTTTTGGGTACAACATACACGCGTACAACAATAATTAACAATAATATTAATAACCCGAAACCCGACATAAGGGCGCAGATAAAAGGGTGCAGGACATAAGAGCGCAGGACATAAGGGTGTAGATTTAATTTTTACCAACCAATATATATGAGTAACCCGCGTAAAATTAAGAGTTTTGACCTAAAAGTTGATATCTCAGGCCCTCATCTAAACTTTTTACGAGCGTATTGCAATAACCCAGAGTTGTAAACAGGCCGACTAGTTTAGGCCCTAACCCGGCCCGAATCCGAAAACTAATTTGAAGCCCAAATCATGCCCCCCCAAAAAAACGACAGTTAAGTTGGGGCTGAAAAATTTAGCAATGTTGCCAAGATATTTGGGTTTTATTTTTGTGCACCTAAGTCAAAAAGTACGTCTCGGGCCCGAATTAAGCCCGAAGTTTTTGTAAACTTTAGGCCCGAACCCGACCCGAAAAGCCCGGCCCGACTTACGACTCTGCAATAGCTAGGGGTGAATTATCCATACGGTACAGTGCTAGGGGCCCCGCTCTAAGATGGCAAGACTTTTTTTTGGTCTTCACCTATATTTGGCAAGAAGATTTTGAGAAAATCTCCAAAGCGCCAAAGGCCCCACGCAATGTAAATTCAGTACGGTCTATAACATTATTAGTAAGCGTAAGCATTAATTTATTGTACCATTTTTCAATAACAATTCACCTCCACCTTGCCAGTTTTTAAGAGACTATATACTTAAAAGATTAGCTAGGAGAAATGCTCATTGAACAAATTATTGATTTTAAATTGAGGGGGCCTGGGCCCCCCTGGTCGTACATATATTCCTATAACTGGTTATTTTCATGATAAAACAAAAAACTCTAAGAAATATCTGCGAGTGGATTGTATCATTATTTACTGCAGAAATATTGCAGGAGGCAATGTACCTTACTTCCCCCTACCGGGGCCGAATTACTTACAAAATTTAGTCCCAAAATGCAAGATTTTAAACGCGCGTTGGACTTAAATTGTAAGTAAAAGGAGGATTGAACAATTCAATTGGCTTTCAAATGTTAAAAATCTAGTTCTTTCAAATGGTTTTGAACACGTGCAGAATGTGATCCAATGGCATTAAAATAGCTTGCTTTCCAAAAAATTGCCCAGCTTCTTGGGGCTTCGCTTCCAGACCCCGTCTGTGATACATTTGATTTACATTAGTTTGCTCAACACGTCTCCCAATATAAACATTTTCACTTTTTAACTTTGGTAAACTAGGCCGCGGCTTCTGGTCGTCTATTCTGCGATATGTTTGTCCTACAAAAAGTTCCTTTGGAAAATTTCTAATGACGTCATTGCATGTGCTTTTGGTTTCCAATCAAAAATCCTGGCTATGCCTATAAAACAGCTACACTATTTTTTATCAGAACAACTTTATAAGAACACGCGGCTCATTTTTGGGCAAAATCTAGGAACAAATTAAGAACAATGCCAGTTTCAGCAACAAAAAATAATATTAAAGGCGGTGAATCATCCAGCCAATTCTAGTGGTTTACAATAGCTAAAATTGAACTATAATTTTTGATATTTTTTGTTTTGATTTCGGGGCTGCGTTTGCAAAGATATTCAACAAATACAAAAAGATGTGTCCCGAAAAAAGTTTTTGGAAACCCTGAGTTTTGATCTTCCCGCCTAAACCACAGTTCTCTAAACTACTAGGCCTACTGTAATCTTATTAAACTATTAGGCCTAACTATCTCTAAACTATTAGGCCTAATAATTTAGAGATAGTTAGGCCTAATTAAGCCTAAACTATTTAGAAATAAACTATCTCTAAACTATTAGGCCTACCACAGTTCTCTAAACCATTAGGTCTACTGTGGTTTTGGCGGGAAAAACAAAACTCAGAGTTTCCAAGCACTTTTTTCGGGGGGACATCTTTTTGTATTTGTTGAATATCTTTGCAACCGCAGTCCCAAAATTAAAACAAAAAATATCAAAAATTATAGTTCAATTTTAGCTATTGTAAACCACTAGAATTGGCTGGATGATTCACCGCCTTTAAGAACAAAGAAAAAACAATAAATTTCAATTCAAAAAAGAAACTAAATTTTGTACTGATTCAAAACAATAAAATTTGAGTTATTTATTGGCATTTACAAGCAAAATTGCTACAATACATTGTTTGTTCTTAAAAGAGTGTACGTGTTTGAAGGTGTTTCAGAGTTTCAAATGATCCAATGTAGCTGTGGATTTCTTCAAATTTTAGTCCACTAAATTTGTTGCTTGTTCGAAGCCACCAAGCAGAAACAATCATCGTAAAGTGTCTTATCCAAGGACGTGAAAAGGGCGCGGGTTGAACTTAAATCGCGCTATTAGGGTTGTCGTAAAAACGACGCCTTTGCCCTTTCAGCCACTTGCAAATAGGGTTGGATTGAATTTGAATTTTGAATTTTGAATTTGAATCCGCTCACGAATTATTGATGAATTTGAATTTGAATTCGACTTTTGCAAAATCAATGAATTTGAATTTGAATTTGAATTTTGATTTTTCAAAGTCAATGAATTTGAATTTGAATTTGAATTTAGTTTTTTCACAGTCAATGAATTTGAATTTGAATTTAAAAATTAAAAACAAAACGAATGGATCCAACCAGTGCCGCCGCTAAGGGGGGCAAAGGGGGCCGTACCCCCTGACGGCCACTTGTGCCTCCATTTTGGTTGACTAAAAATACTGCTTTTGAAACATCACGCAACGACAAGACAACAGACAGTCAGACAATGATTGAAAAAGGAATAATTACGTTTAAACATAATTCTCCTCTGATGTTTTTTCGATTCTTTGCGACATTGCTGGCAACCAACTGCTGTACATTAATCTGACTTTACGGATGTGTTGCGGAATTGCGGAAGCGACATGTAAGCATGCGAAATTGTTAGCGGTACATCGTCAGTGATCATGACATGAAACACTGCGTGAAAACTTTTTTTTCAAAGACCAGCTGTTTTGATTTTTAGAGCACACTCACCATTTTGAGGTCACAGTCAGTGGTGCAACTAGGGTGACGGGACTTAAACCCCATTTGCAAAGTCGCTTCGAAAATTTAATCTCAAAATACGAGCGTTTAAACGTATTTTAGACTTGACCAAAAGTAAGGAGGGGTTGAGGTGCAAAGCAATTCAATTCTTTGAAATTACTTTTGAATTTTAGAAATTTAGTTATTCATATCGCTTCTAAAAGTGTGAAGCATGATTTTAAAAGGGCGTTAAAATTGCGTTTTTTTTTGCTTCAAAATTGCCCAGCGGCCGGGGGCACCGCCCTCAGGCCCCATACACATTTGCTTAATATTTGGTATCTATGTCTGTCTGTGAAACGCTTGAATTGCATCAGTTTGTTCAGCTCGGGGGCTAATTTAGGCAGTTTTTGTACAAAAAAAAATTTGGTTCACCTCTCTTAGCAAAATCCTGGTTGCACGTCTGGTAAGCATTCACTGCTGTGGATAGATTTTTCTAGCGATTAATGGCCGCCGATGAAACATGCTAAGAAACGCGGCCGTCCTTATTTTGAAATTGCGCAAAATTGTAGCCGTACAAGATCTGAAGATCAGCTTTTGTACGCAAATTTTAGTGCCTCCCCCACTTTTGGCTAGTGCCCTCTCACTTCGTATGCTCTGGCGACGGTACTGGATCTAACTCTGGATTCAAGCAACTTGAGTTGTTAGTAGATTACGCACCTGCTATCAGGGCCTCAGAGAGAAAAATTTTTAGGGGGTGCGAAGGTCGATACCGGGCCCCCAAATCTTATTGGGCCCCCCAAGCCTTATTGAGGCCCATGGCGTTAAATCTTTGTTTGTCGGATGGGTATATATCTTCATTTAAAAGTGAGGGAATAACGATATTCGCATACAGCTAGGACCTACGAAAAACACAACTAGACATAAAATTGGTTTAAATCCAGCTAAGGGGTCTGGGGGGGGGGGCGCTGTGAGCTCGCCCCAGCCCCGAAAGCTTCAGCACTTTTTATGTTTCTCGAGGGTAAAATACAGCGTTTGATCAACATCCCAGCTCCAAACTTGCTTAAATGGACAAGTAGAAAACGTGATATACATGAAAGAAAGTATATGAAATGGGGGATGATGGCATTGACACAATATTATACAATATAACGACTTTAATACTGCAAGTCCAAATATTTTACTGATAACTGTTTTAAGAAGTCATCTGCAATCATAGACTTCACGAACCCAAATACCTATTAAACTCATACAGACAGAGTGAATTACTTAATGATAGTAGTATAGTATGTCAACTTTGACTCCGCTCTCTGAGGTTGAAATGCTTTTGGATCTCTAATCATGTGGGCCCTCCTACATTGTTATGCCGTAGAAATTAATTAAGGCTTTCAAGTCAGACAAATGCAACAAAACGTTAAGTTCGGTGCAAGTGTATGGCTTTTGATACATTTTCTTCTTTTTTTAATCAAATCGGCCACTATTGGATGCCCTAAAGGCTGTGTAGCAAAAACAGCGACCAATTACCAGTACTGAATAGGCTGACTGACATTTTTGCTGTAGGCAAGTTTGATTACGGTGTTATGGTATACCATACCAAAACTTAACACGCGGAAACCTGAACTCTTCCGGGCCCCTTGAGCCCGGCCCCCCCTAGGCCCAGACCCGGGTACGGTGTACCCCCTGAACCCCCCTCTCGCAGGCCCTGACTGCGATGCGCTAATACACATCTGCGACAGCGAGACTGTGACTTGCTAGGTGCAAATAGCAAAATCCCCTTTGAATCATTGGTGTAAAAAGGGGGGTTAGATTGAATTTGAATTTTGAATTTGAATTTGAATCCGCTCACGAATTATTGATGAATTTGAATTTGAATTTGAATTCGACTTTTGCAAAATCAATGAATTTGAATTTGAATTTGAATTTTGATTTTTCAAAGTCAATGAATTTGAATTTGAATTTGAATTTAGTTTTTTCACAGTCAATGAATTTGAATTTGAATTTAATTTTTTCAAAGTCAATGAATTTGAATTTGAATTTAAAAATTAAAAAAAAATGAATGGATCCAACCCTGCTTGCAAACTCTACAGCTGCATTGATTTTCAGTTGCATTCTTGCAATCAAAAACTCCTGAACAACTAACGTTACATTTTCGCAGATAACAAGTGATAAAATAGCAAAAAGGTCTGACGTCACTTGACTCGATATGTTTGCATTGCAAACAACCATTGCAGCAGCTGAGGAGTGCCAGCTGTTATTTTAGTCACTATGATAGCGCAAATTTCATCGAGGTAGCGTGGCCGAGCGGTCTAAGGCGCTGGTTTAAGGCACCAGTCATTTCGATGGCGTGGGTTCGAATCCCACCGCTGCCATTGTTTTGTCACTTGTTGTAACTATGAGGGAGAGGCGAATGTAAGTTGGGTTTTATGCTCAAATCCAGAAGTGATGAAATGTCGTTACTTGTCGAAATATGATTATTGCGGTTTATTTTGAACAATTTAAAGGAGGTGTTGAGAAGTTTGAATATGGAAGCTTTTCAGACAGAATTTTTCGGTAACGACTTCAGTCTGATTTCAAATGCGGAGACTTACAATGGTCTTTTAAAACATCCTGCTCACTGCATTTCAAATCACAAAAAAATCGTCACGGATGAGTTGTGTCGAAAAGTTTCTGACGAAAAGTATGACATTGACTTTCAAGAAAGTCATATTAGAGGTAGAGTCGAGGTCACAAGGCTCGAGGCCAAGGACATAAAAAAAATCCGAGACCAAGGCCAAAGACCAAGGACACAACGCGCAAGTGTTCTTTATAAAAAAGGTCTTCATAAATTTTCCGCGAGGTCTCTGACGTGCTCCAAGTCGAAAAAAATGGTCATGACCTTGGTCCATTTTCAACAAATCAAAAAATAGTGCTGCTCTCGGCCGAGGACAGGGCATCTTTAAGGACTTGCAGGCTTCGAGGCCAAGGACTTCAAATTGTGTCCTCGAGGCCAAGGACGTCCTCGAGGATTCCACCTCTATAGAGTTTATTGTGTTGCACAGTAAAAAAAGGGGGGGAGAGTATTCATAGGTGTTTTTGTGCAATGTCAGTATACATTCGATCAAAATTTTGCAATAAATAGCCTACTTTTTTTTACAAGAATAAGTAAATTTTGAGTTGAGACTGTCTGCTATTAATTTTTTTTGCCAATGTTTAGCCTCATTTGTTCCTAAATTTTGAGAGCATCGATGTCAATTACTGTGACCATGTTTGCAAAACTGTTTTGTTCCCGATGCTCTGTCTGCTTGAGTAAATGCTGTTTTTGCAGCATCGTAAAATTGCAAAAGTGAAAAAGCGAGCATTTTTGTTTTAACGAAAGCCAAAAAAATTTTAGTTGCCTGCGCTGTGCGCAACAACACTCTATTGTTTCAGACTAGTTGGAATTTTGTTTCTAAATGCAAGAAAATCACTCAAATTTCATCGCTTTGAATCATTACAGATTACAGAATTTAGTTCCTTTTTTGATTTGAAATTTATTCTATTTTCATTGGTTCTTAATATTATTTTTTGTTGCTGAGGCTGGCATTGTTCTTAATTGGTTCTTAAATTTGGATCAAAAATGAGCCTCGTGCTCTTCTAAAATAATTGTTCTTATAAAAAAGTGTAACTTATTTTGCAGGCATCTCTTTCAATATAGACTACTGTAAGCTATTAAGAGACAAAAAAATGCAATAATAAATCAAAAACAACATAGTCCGTAAATAATAATAGATCTTCAAACGTCAACATTTGCGCAGGTATTGCACAAATTCGTTCTCCAAAAAACGCTGAAGTTTTGATTTTTCATGCCGCCATGCAAGCCGTAAGAAGCAAAAGGTGGCAGCGGTGGGATTCGAACCCACGCCATCGAAATGACTGGTGCCTTAAACCAGCGCCTTAGACCGCTCGGCCACGCTACCAACGTGTGCAAGTATCTGAACGGCAGTATGGTATACTATTTTAACTCACGAATCTCGATGGAGCGATTAGTTTCCTAGCTTTTGTGAATCTGCGGTAACATTATTTTGTGAAACGAAACGATGTATTATTTCTGAAGATTTCAATTACTGATATATAAGAACAATTTTACATTAAGTTACAGCAACTAACAATAAAAATGCTTGGCTTATTTTTGCTTTAAATCAGGCGCGTAGCCAGGATTTGAAAAAAGGGGGGGCGGGCTTTTTTGAAAGAATGAGACAACTGTTAGCGACCTTGACCCGAATTTTCATTGCTCTTGAATCAGATTCACACGGTTTATCCGAAATTGAGACGGATTTATCGGGCGAAATCGGAAATTCAAACGGTTTTTCCGCCCAAAACCAGGTGATATCCAAAAAAAAAGGTCTTCACTAAAATTGAGACGTATTTTTCGGCCGGAAATTCACACGGTTCTTCCGGCCGACTCACGGCAACGACTTTACAAATTCGGCACCCAATTCCCTTCGGGGGCTGTTTTCATTTTTTTTAGCAAAAATCGGCCTCAAAAGCACCAAAAACGTGCGATTTTGCATACTTTACAGGCTAATGGGGGGCTCGAGCCCCCCCTGGCTACGCTACTGCTCAAAATTAACGAACAGGCTAAGAACAATGACAAAGACAAAGACGAAACATTATTGTCAGCTTTAGAAGCGCAGCAACAAAGCACAAATATTTTCTTTTGTCCACATTTCCTTTTTGTGCCTGTTTTTCTTTTTTGGCAAAAAAAATTGTATTTACATTTTTATTTTCCTAGTAGCCTTGGCCAAGAGACAGCGAAGGGACTTTTCCGTCTTCAAATCAAACTGTCACCTGCCCACCTGTCTACCACACACGGAGGAGGCTTCACATTCTCCCTTTTTCTTGCTAAACGTCAAGCAGGGAAGCAGCGGTGAATACCACTTGCAGTTTTGACTTGAACGAAAATCGAGTTCGAGTCTTCTGGTTCAATAGCAGACACTCTATCCACTCGACCACTACTCGGTTAAAACAGAAAAAAAAATGAGCAAGAGAAGATTCCAGTAACCTAAACTGGCTATCCAAGAAGTCTGTTTCGTTCATAATTAAGCTTACGTATTTTGCTTCAAACTAAAACAATTTTTTGTTGCAGCAAGCGAATTTATTCATTATTCCGATATTACCGATTACATAAAAGAATACCGAACATCCAGGCATTTCTTATCCGATGCAGAACAGAACCGTGGCTGCAAAGAAGTACAGAAAGCATACGAGAGCCTTGGAATTTTAACCCAAATCAAACGACCGTTTCATGAAAAGCTAAGGTTCTACTGCCTACTTATGATAAGCATTGATTATATGAAGTTACATTTTTTTTATCTTTTTGCTATTTTATTTGCTAAGTTAGAGCCTTTTGAAGGAGGTTTTAGGCCCTTCTGCACTGCGCGTAAAATCGTGAGCCTTGGATGTAATTGTAATTGTAATTACATTTTATTCACCAAGTTGCCTTCCCAGGAGACAGCGAAAGGACCTTTCGGTCTTCGAGTCAAGCTGCCACCTGCTCACTTGTCTATACTACACACGGCAGAGGCTTCATACTGTCCCTTTAATTGCTGAACGTCAAGCAAGGAAGCTGTGAATAGCCTACCAATTTTTATAGTCTTTGGTAAGACCCGACCGGGAATCGAACCCGAGTCTACCGTTTCAGTAGCAGACGCTCTATCCCCTCGACCACTGATCGGTTAATCACTGATTGGAGGGTATTCTTAGTTTATTTTAAACAGAAATTTGGTACGCCCGACGAACAGCCTCAGCATATCGCACCTGCGTCATGCGAACACGCTGCCGATTCTTATTCAAAATAAACTAAGGATACGCTTGTGTGCTCACGTTTTGATGCACATTGTAATCATTAGGGCCAAAGGGTTGGCTTTTCCTGATCTAAAACTTGTGGCCCACCCTAAAATAACCTGTTTTCCTTTTTTTCGGCCATTACGTGATTAATCTGAAAATAGGGTTTAAGAGCATCGAAACTCTTCTTTTTGGGTTTTTATTATTTTCTATTCTTCAAGCTGGACTGCCAATATACTTTATAGACTGTGCGGCCCAAACGTTTTTTCTCAAGAAGAACACGAAATGTAAATCGAGAATTGAACTGCATGAAAGCCTGTAACCAGCAATTCGAAATACTGCGTCAAATTTTGCCTAGCAAACTCTAATAATTTAGCAATCGTCCCACGAAAATTCTAAAATCGATAAACTACTTTTTAGTTTTTTTATTTCTAATCTTAACCAAAAAATTTATCATTGGCTATTTACTGTAAAATATAAAGAAATACAAATTGCGTGAATTTTATTTGCAAACTTGGCTATTGTTTTTTTAGGCACTCCGAAAACGCAAGTGGAGACGTGACGAGATCCAGTTCGAACTTAGGTTTTCAGAATGATGATGACGTTGTTATTGCTGACAATGTTGATTACGAAGATGCTGGCGATGAAAGAGATGATGCAGAAAGCTACCATGATCATAATGATGACGTCATTCCCCGTTGCGATGGCGACAATGATTTGCACCAACCCCGTTCAATAAAAATTCAGTCTTTAACGAGCGAAAATGAACAAAAATTTTCCAATCGCAACCTTCTGAATTTGGCAAATGCCGCATCTCCGTGGAAATATCAAAACGCGGGTGGAGAAAATTTAAGTAAGTTACAGTACTTCCTATCAAATTAACGCTGAAGCAATATAGGCAAAATTAATTTAATAGTCCCCAAATACATCACGTCTTACAATCCAATGCTTCGTTTGAAACACGTGCTTTCTTCAAGTCTATAATCGGTGAATGTTTCAACCCCGAGTGACGCAGCAGGTGAGATGAAACCCCCCACCGCTGGCCTAATCCCGTGTTTCGAAGTCAACCGACTTTGTTTTCAGTGTTAAGAGGAGGGACACTGTGCAAGAAATTGTATGATCCCGAAATTAGGTGAACTTATTTTGTACGTATCATATTTTGTTAAGGTGATGTTTTAGCAGTAACCGATGCCTTTGCAGCGCATTTCCCTTTCAAAGAGACTTTGGGACCAAATTTATAAATTAAACGCAAGGTCACCAGCTAAAATTTACGATTAAAAATCCAAATACAGTAATACCATATTCAGAATATTAGTAACAGTATTCCAAATTTCTTGTGGTGTCAGAGTTGTAACTTATAAGTCGGGCTGGGCTTTTCGGGTCGGGTTCGGGCTTAAGATTGACAAAATCTTGGGCTTAATTTGGGCTTGATATACGTACTTGTCATGTGTTTTCGTCTTTTGTTTTAGATGCTATTAAAGCGTAATTAAAAAACTTTGCAAAACTGAATGACGACTTCGTTTAAGCTTTAGCGTGATTATTATCACACAATTACTATTATTACGTCACAATTTCACAGCAGTGATTTTTATTACGAGCAATAATCGCACACATTTTTCGATCTAACAAAATTTTGATTTTTTTCGAGCCCGGTTTTGGCTTCAAATCTCTTTTCGGGCTTGGCCTTATTTTTCGGGTTCGGGATCATACTTGTCGGCCCGTTTACAACTCTGTATGGTGTTGTCTGCCGCTTTGAGATCCTAATCGGAATCATAGTGGAGGCTTATCTACCTACCTACCTATCTACCACACTCAGTGGAGGCTTCACACTGTCCCTTTCCTTGCTGAACGTCAAGCAAGGAAGCTATGAATTCCAATTTTTTATAGCGTTTGATTTAACCTGACCGGGAATCGAACCCGTAGCAGACGCTCCATGCAACCGATTACTGATCGGTTTACACAATGAGGTTCCAGGTTAATGTCGTTAATCTTAGAGTAGAGAGAATTGTTAGGAATCACATGGAAACAAAAAGAAAATATTAGGAACCACATGCTTACATAAAAAAACAGCTAAACGGATTCGAGAAAAAACAAATTACAAGATATTGTCGGAACAATTAAAATGTTTAAATGGAACTGGACTGGACAGTGGACATATTATGCGGACAAATGAAAAAAAAAGATAATAGTAGCAGTACAAGACTAATCGAGTGAACATTATCTGACTAAAAAACGAAAACCAGGAAAACCAACCACTAGATGCCGTAATGAGCTATCTGGACACAAGAGAGCCTTGATCTTGAAAAATGGAGGAAATTGTGGAAGGCCTTTCTCCTGCAGTGGAGAAAATAGGCTGCTGATGATGATATAGAGCTATTGCGACGTAATTGCTTTTGCCAAGAGAAAAATACTTAAATGAGCTTCAAAGCAATTAATTTATTGTTTGTTTTAAGATTTACCCCTGATGATCCATTTACGGGTGAAACAAAACAGTTGGGTTTTATAGGTTTCAATTTTTTATGTTTTAATATTGTAGTAATCTAATGTGGTATTGCTTGTTTTGATAGATGCACTAACAAAGTATCGTTTGGCATCATGGAGCCGAAAAATTCTCAACAACTCAGGACAAAGAAACAGCGAAAGACAAAAATATCGCCGAGCAGAACTTCCAAAGGTGATCCTCAAGGAGGAAAACACACAAAACAGACAAAAGATAACGAAAAAGACTAGAGAAAATAGAATAAAACTTTCTAAAAAAGACAACAAGACCTTTATTAATGCACTTCCAAAGCCCCTTAGCGGTGGCCCTAAGTCATTGAAGCTGCCCAGTTTAAATCAAACCCAGCAAATAGCTTCAAAGAATAAGAGTAAGCACAGAAACGCTACTGATCTACAGCCAAACAACTCTCCCGATTTCAATTGCACATTAGTGTCATCCGCTGGAGACAATTATATTTCAAGTGATGCAAGAATCATTCTACCTCATCGCACTCGCTCTGTTAGGGATATGCTAATGACGTCAGTTAAAGACCTACAACCATTCAGTGAAAATAAAATATTGGAAGCGCCGAGCGAAGAAACGATGGCCGGAAAGGAAGAAGACAGCAGCCAAAAGATGTCCGTTCCAGAGCAAGGCATCTCTGAAATTCCAAAGCAGTCTCTTTCTCTCCGAATTTACCAGCATTTAATGTACAAACCTTCCATGAGAAAGCTTGTAGGGGAACTTTACACACCTCAAAAAAAATCCAGGTCTCGAGATGCAACATCCTACGTAATTTCTGGAAAACCTCTTTACACTTTACCTCCTGTTAAAACTTACAGTCAGCAAGTTGAAAATCGTAGCATATACCGGCGAAAATTACATCGGAAAAAGCCACTTGAAAATTACAGTTCGACCATCTCGATTGCTGAAAGTCAGCATCATCGAGTGGTGGATAATGGCAAAACATCTAACCGCATGGTGACGTTAAACCCTCACACTAGAAGTATGGAATCTTTGGCAATTATTCCGAGAATACAGACCGTTACCAAATCGCAAATCTTCCTCAAAAACACAGCTTGATTAAAGAAAGCAGAGAATTCATTTATATTTGAGAAATCCACTAAAATACAGCATGCCGACTATTTCTAATGCAGAATGTTGCGGTTTAAGCGAACGCACAGAAAATGATACCGAAATTTTGTATTTAGTTGCCTACTTTATTTGTTTCGCCAAGAAACAACGACATGACTTTTATTTCACCTTTTGACTTATACTGCGACCTGTTCCACGGACAGTAAAACTCAAACCTGTCTTTCTTTCATAGTTTTGGGTCAAAAAAAGTTGTTGCCAATATCATAATTTTAAAACCTTTGATTTGACGCTACACAGAATCGATGCCACGTTTCCACCTTCAGTGCCATATATTTTATCCACTAAAGTCAAATAAACAGTGTAAAAATTATTCATTGCTGACAAAAGCTGTGAAAATTAGCTGCAATCTTTTGTAAAACCATCGACTAGAAAAGAAATTACTATACTTTAAATGAGCCAAAATGATGTAAGAAGCTCGATAGCTTCAGTATTAAAATGCCCAGTTAATTTCACAGCAAAAATTAAAAGGAGTGGCTGTTTCAGCGAAAATTTTTTAAGTTAAAGAAAATAAAATGAAAAATATTCATTCGCATATTTTTGATTTACTTAGTTAGGGGTTAAAATTAGGATTTCAATTAGAGTTGGGGTTAGTTTTAGACTAAGGATTTGAGTTTGAGTTAAAGTAGATTTGGTTCAGAATCAACAAAAATGTAATCAAAAATTTTCTATGAAATAGTCTCTTTCTAAATTATCTAAAATTAAAATCGAAGCAAATTTTTAAACCTTCTTTCTTTAAGCAAAAATGTATTAATTTTCCCTAAACGAACTAAAGCACCATACTTTCTCCTATTTAAACCAATAAAGTAACAAAGCCCAGGTAAATACCTCGTATTGTCAAATCAAATCTTTCGTTATACTCGCTGTATTACGCCAAAGTGTGTATCGAGTTGGCGAGGCCTTCTCCGCGTCATTGCGGCCGGGCACCACAGGTTCTTTCAAAAAATTGTCGCAGCGGTGCATAGGTGTAGTCAGGGGGGGAAGGGGACCCGGGCCCCCCCAATTGAATTGCTACCAATGATAAAAAATGTCACAAAAATACTAAAATACTATTATTTCTTCAGTTTCGGTTTCTTTTAGCATCTTCGCTTACAACAGTACACGCGCACAGCAGTAATTAACAAAATATTGATCCAGGGAGCCCGGGCTCCCTCAATGTAATTTTTGCCAACCAATTTAAAAATGCCCCCTACAATAATCTTTAAATGGACCTCAATTTAAATGGGCCCCCAACAATAATATTGTTCTAGGGGGCCCGGTCCCTTTAATTTAATGTTTGCCAAACAATTTAAACGTATAAACCGAGTGAAATCAAGGGTTTTTATCCTAAGAATTGCTAACTGAGGCCCTTATCTAACCTTTTTATGAACGTAATGCAATAACCGGGGACGGATTTAACATATGGCACAGTGCCAGGGGCCTTGCGCTCAGATAAGACTTTTTTTGGTCTCCACCTATATTTGGCCGGAAAATATTGCAAAAATCCCAAAGTGCCAGAGGGCTAACTCAATGTAAATCCGGCCCGGGCAATAACATGGTTTGTGGACGTAATTATCTATCATACATTTTTCAGTAACAATTCACCTCCATTTCTCCAGTTTTTATGTAACAAATAACTTTTGAAAAAATTAGCTACAATAAGGGGAGTGCTCATTGAACAAATTTTTGAATTGAGAGGGCCTTGGCCCACTGGCCGTATATGTACTACTATAACTGGTTGGTTTTCATGACAAAACAATAATCTGTTAGGAAAATCTTCGAGTGCATTATTATTTACTGCTAAAATGTTGTAGGAGGCAATGTACTTTAAATCCCCCTACCTGGGCCAAATCACTCACAAAATTTAACCCCAAAATGCAAGATTTTAAACGTGTTTTGGACTTACATTGCAAATAAAAGAAGCACTGAATAACTTAATTTTTCAATCGGCTTTCAAATGATATAAATCTAGTACTTTCAAATGGCTCTGAATACGTGCGAAGTGTGATCTAATGGTATTAAAATAGCTTTTTTTTCCAGAAAACTTCGAAAAATCGCCCTGCGGCTAGGGGCTTCGCCCCCAGACGTTTTAATTACAGTACACTTCTTTACTCAACACACGTCTCCCAATTTAGACATTTTCGAAATTGAGCAATTTAGCCTTCTTCCTTGAGCGAGTTCCAAGTAACGTGCCAACACCAGGCCACGGCGTTTGATCTTCCATTCTGCGATATCTTTGCCCCCACGAAAAATTCCTCTTTCGAAGTTTCTGATGACGTCATTGCATATGATTTATGGTTTGCCCCCCCCATTCAAAAATACTGGCTACGCCTGTGCAGTGGTGGCGAGCCATTGGCAACACTGTGTTCGATTTGACTTGCCCGAGATTTGATCCTTCGACCTCCCGCCCCAAAGACGAACGCGTTACCTCTCGACCAACTGGCCGGCACCAAATACTGTACCTAGATATTTGTGAAATCAGGTTTAATCAGAAACGAAAGAGTTTGGGATTTGTGTAATCAGCTACAATGCACAAATTTGTGTTGTCATAGTGTTATCAATTTTAATTTTTGTAATTAGCGTTTAAGCACAAAAATCCGTCAAGGTTACATTTTTCTGGCTGTTTTTTGTACAATGTTACACTTAAAACGCGTTTTTGCTTAATTTTATTATTTCTGATAGGTATAAAGACATTTTAGTTTTTTGAAGTTAAAAAAAATGATCGAGGAATAAAGTAATAAATAACAAGAAAAACTTTAGAAAATATCTAAAAACGTTTGTTTTTCTTTTACGTTGGTCGCGATTAACAGCGTTTTTATTTGCTTTGAGGATTATGATATTTCTACTAATTCACTGACAACTTAAAGTTTAAGTATATGTTGAAAATAAAGTTACTTTGCGTTTTTAGTAGCTGCGTTTGTTGCATGAAAACATAATTTATATTTTCATACAGTTTCATTTATTATTTGAATTGTTTAGGAAGTAAAGATTGGTTTTGATAAAAGGTTTATTACAAACAGCATAATAAGAAATTTCAAAACCGCGATTATAGTATGTGTTTATGAATTTTGATTAGGTGAGGTTTGACGATAAACCTTTGTTTGGCCTGTTAAATCTATCTTTTCTGCTGATAGTGGATTGTAAGGTAAGATAACTGAAGCAATTTCTACGCCTATCAGTAACGAAAAATTAGTGTAACAATTGTTATTACCGGTTGGCCTAAACATTCTTTCCAGAAAAAGTTTACAAAACGTAATCCTTCACCAACAAGTAAACACAGCCGGTATTAATGTAAACAATAATGGGATTTTATCGAGTTAGCGCCACGCAATATCACATTCTTTCAACAACATTCATCAATATTCGCTTAAAAGTAGCAACACTTTTGATTTCACAAACTGCATAAATAAATCAAGTGCAGATGGGAAGGCAAGGCCTAGATGCTTTACTGGAAAGGGGAGCATATTTCTGAATTCGACCTTTTCTTTTATCACAGCGATTTACAATCTCTCAAACTGGCACGATGCTGTCGATTCTTTCAGTCTAAATGTCGCATTTAACTTTAGATAAAGAGAAAAAAATGGTAGATTGTAACTATAAGGGTACATTTCACAAAAATGCGAAGGTGTGTTGGATTGCTAACTATATTTACTGATCTATTTGCTGACCTTATACATCCAAGTTATGCAATTCTCGCTTGCAGGTGATTTCATACATTTGGTCATGCGTGAACAATTCCGATTGTCTTGTATGCAAACAAGGCATGGGTTCAACTTTGCTGACGACTATATTTTTAGCAAAATTTTCATTGCACTAAGAAGTTTTTCGCAATCGCATAGTAACTTAAAGGAGATGAAGCATCCAGCAATTCTTGTAGTTTACTATAGTTAAAATTGCAATGTTGCAATATATTTTTTGAATTTTTTGTTTTTATTTTGAGGCTGTGGTTACAATGACATTCAACTAATACAAAAAGATATCCTCCTAAAGAAGTTTTTGGAAACCCCAAGTTTGGTTTTCTAACCTGAATTTTCAGAAAAAGGGAGAGCTTTACCAAAATTGAACAGGTCATGTGATGCTACTGAAACGGCAGTAGAATTTAGTTTCTTTTTTATTCTGGAAGTTCAAGCTGAGAAAACAGATTCAGGGTTACCAAAAACTTTTTCCGGGGGATATCTTTTTGTATTTGTTGAATATCTTGGTAACTGCAGCCCCAAACGAGAACAAAAAATTTCAAAAATTTTATTTCAGTTTTTACTATTCTAAACTACCAAAAGTGGCTGGATGCTTCACCCTCTTCAACATCGAATATGGATATGCAAATGAGTGAAGAATCGGACCACAGATCAAGTAGTTTTTTGCGTTTATTTTTTTCCTCATTTTGTTTTAGTTTTGTTGGTACACAATAAGGTTGTCGAGAAATTCCAAATGGGAGATTACATTTGAACCTATAACTAGTCAGAGGTGGAGTCGAGGACACAAGGCTCGAGGCCAAGGCCAAGGACAGCCTTTCCGAGGACAGACACTCTCGAGGCCAAGGACAGAATGCTCGAGGTCAAGGCCAAGGACCAAGGACACAAGCGCAAGTGCTCTCCAAAAAAAAAAAGGTCTTCACAAAAATTTTTCAGGCGATCTCCACAAAAAATCGTTTTCCAAAAAATTTTTCAAGCGCTCCACAAAATTTTAACAATTCAAAAAATACTGCTGTCCTCGAGCCGAGGACAGGCCAATTTTTGAGGACTTGAGGCCTCGAGGCCAAGGCCAAGGACTTCAAAATCTGTCCTCGAGGCCAAGGACGTCCTCGAGGACTCCACCTCTGATAACTACATTTTTGAACCGAAATCAAGTCAATTTTTCGCAATTTTAATAATCTAGATCTAAATAGCTTAATAGTTACTGTAAATTTCTCAATAATTCTTCAACCCAGAGTTATACGTCAGGCCGGGATTTTGGGGTCGGGTTCGGGCTGGCTTCGAGCTTTAAAATTAACAAAATATTGGGCTTAATTCGTGCTTGACATACTTACTTGCCTATTGTTCTAGCCTTTTACGTGCTATAAAAACGTAATTAAAACAATTTTGGAACACCGTAAATTGTAATAAAAACAAAATCGAACACTAAATGACGACTTCGTTTAAGCATCATTCGATTATTACTGCACAAATTTTTTTGTTGCGTCACAATTGATCAGTAGTAACATGGGCTAATAAAAAAAGACGGCCAGACATCTCACCCAACAGTGAGAAATTTAGAAGAGTAACTTTTTCGCGTCGATTCGTTTTTACAGACCATTTGAAATCGCTCGGAGTGACAAGTCTGCTTTGCAGTAGAACGAACTAGAACTGTTGCAGTGTATCTGCAGCAAACCTAAAATATAGCGAAGAACACAGAAATGTAAAGAGAATTCTTTAAGCAAGGTGATACTGCTTAGTCTGACAATTCAATAGTAGAGAACCAAGTAGTGAACGTTTTATTTCTGCCAAAAATTACATTACAAAAAACAAATTTTAAATGTATGATTATCATCAAAACTAGGTAGCAGCAACAAACGAATTTACATAAACAGACGTCCTTGGCCTCGAGAACGTCCTCAAAGACACGTTTTGAAGTCCTTAGGCTTGGCCTCGAAGCTCAAGTCCTCGGCCTCGAGGCCTACAAGTCCTCAAAAATGTCTTGTCCTTGGCTCGAGGAAAGCATTATTTTTGATTAGTTGGAAAGGAAAGTAACCCAACAAAAAATAACCAAAACTTCTAGCCTTTTGATTCGCTTCCTTTCCTTACTTGAAGAACGTAATGTGATAGTCA
The DNA here is from genome assembly GCA_963965965.1 of Trididemnum nubilum. Lineage (NCBI taxonomy): Eukaryota > Metazoa > Chordata > Ascidiacea > Aplousobranchia > Didemnidae > Trididemnum > Trididemnum nubilum. The sequence continues at coordinate 36,473,026 of OZ014489.1, forward strand.
AGTCATAGTAGCCATATTTTAAAGGAGCATTCAAGTCAAATTTTTTACTGTTGACCAAAATGATGAAAAAAGCCTAAAATGTATTCCCACTAAATTTGAACTTTCTACATCTTGCCGTTTTCAAAATATTACAGTTCAAAGCTAACAAATTTCCTTTTGCTTCATTGTTGCCATTTTGGCAGTATATTGATAACAGAATACCTTTTGGAAAGTTGGCTTGAATTTACTCAAAACAGAGTTATAAGTCGGGCCGGGCTTTTCTGATCGGGTTCAGGTTCGGGCCTTAAGTTGACAAAAATTTCGGGCTTAATTCGGGCATGAGAGATACTTTTTGTCTTAAGTGCTCAAAAATTTAATCAAAATAACTTGGCAACATTGCTAAATCTTTCAGACCTAACTTACGGGTTTTTTCGGGCATGATTTGGGCTTCAAATTAGTTTTCGGGTTCGGACCGGGTTCGGGCCTCAACTAGTCGGCCCGTTTACAACTCTGACTTGAAAAGCAGATAATTTACAATTCTGACCCTTTACTTTGTTTTGACAACAACTCCGCCGAAAACACTTGCTGAGATTTTCAGACACGCAGTAAAAAATTCTACAAGATGAAGCAAAAACTAAACTTGAAAATCTCCATGTTTGGATGGATGGAAATAAATTAACATTGAACTCATCTAAATGAAGTGTTATGCTGATCAGTTATAGGTTAAGAGATAAAGAGAAATTCGGCAATATAAAAACAGAAAAATCTGAAATTTGCATAACTTCTACAGTTGAATATATAGGAATTTACATTGATGAAGAACTAAATTTTAAGTACCGCATCAAATCGATTGTGGCAAAAATTTCACATGGCGTAGGTACTGTATTTTACACAAGATTAAAAATTGTCTTCCAACCTCGACTTTTTTATGTATATATTACAGTCTTGTGCATTCACATCTAAGCTATGGCATCATCATATGTGGATCAACATATAAATCACACTTAGAAAAATTATCATCGCTCCAAAATAAAGCAATTCGGGCTGTTGGTGGTGCAGAGAGGAATAAAAGTTCCTCTCCTCTATATTATAAATTTAAAGTTTTAAAATTTCATGATATTTATAAATATGAACTTGCAAAATTTATGCATCATGTACAAAACAAAACTCTACCTACACCACTAATAACTTGTTTGACGATGTGAAAAATGATTTAAATCTCCATACTAGGTCTAGAACACAAGAAAAGTTAAAAGTCTCTCTTTTTAAATCGTCAAGAACTCAAAAATCTGTGAAGTATCGTGGTAAAACTTTATGGAATTTACTATCATTAAATTTTAAAAAATTATTTTTTCGAAAATTTCTACTGAAGATAAATCCAATCTCATCCAAAACCATAAATCATAATTTCATCAGATAAATTCAACTTTAGTCTTCACTATTTCCAACATGTCTACACTATCGTTAGAATGACTGAGAATAAATCTCTTTATTATATCCCAGGTTGGCCGCTCGACTCGATGACTTTATGTTACTTTGCGGTCTTCGTTCCGAATTATTCGGAATTTATATTTGTATTGTATTGTGTTTTCTTTATTTTGTGTGAACTTTGTGCGGTAAAAAGTAAATTTATTTTACGTTACCTTACCTTACCTTGTTGAACTTTTTGAAATTTTGCTTGTAGTTGGTAACCCTGGCAAAATTCTTATTGGGAAAAAGTCTTTTTATGTGGAAATCTAAATTGTCATATCTTGGGAGTGGAAGGTCGAGGAAAGCTGAAAATTTGGTGACGGAAGTCTTCAGATCTGTCAATGGTTTTTGGAGAGAAAACCGAGCAAAAACATTATCGACCTGAATGCCCCTTTAAATGGTATTGTATGAAAGCTCCGATCGGAGAATAAGGTGGCAAAACGCAGTGTACAATTGTTCTTCAATTTTTGCTAATTTCGCTGCGGATAGCACAAACAGCAAAGCACTAAAACCATCCACGGCCATAAAATAGGGGATCTGGGGTCTGGACATAAACATATTTAAGTTGCTAATGCTAAAACCTTACCGAGCCTATCTAAGTTAAGATTCACAAAAAGCATAATGTGCGTGAAAATGAAACGTAATGCAGTTACCAGGAATAGTCCATGACCTACGTTAATATATCTGTGATACAACAACTAACAAAACTTATCTTGAGAACGCCAGCTTGTTCTGAAAATATATCAGCGAATATTGCAAAGAATTTATTTTTTCCAGTTGGTCGAGCGGTAACGCGTTCCTCTCTTCAGCGGGAGGTCTGAGGTTTAAATCTCGGGCAGGTCAAATCAAACACCGTGTTGCCAACGGCTCGTCACCGCTGCAACATTTCTTCAAAAGGAGCTGTGTTGCCCGGGCGCAATGACGCGGAGATGGGCCCCGCCAACTCGTTTCACGCTTCGGCGTATTACAGCGAGTAAAATGAAAAACTTGATTTGATTTAAGATAAGAAAGAACAACTCTAATCACTGGCAAGTGGTCTGGGGGCAAAGCCACATCCCCTGAACGAGTTTTGAGTTGAAAATTGCTGCTAGTGATCCCAAATAATAAACTAATTTATCAGAAAAAAAAACCTACATGAAGAATTAAGCGAATGAGAAATTACATATAACTATAATTGTTCGAATGCCAGGAAAGATGCGCGCTACACTTAACCAGTTTTTCACACGACATCATGACAATGAGGAGGCGAAGCTCCCCCGAAAAATTTGGGCATTTTTGGGAAAAAATAATCATTTATTATTTTTACGTTTCCGCAATTGCGAATCTTTCGAAGAGTGCCCCCGGGGCAAATCGCAAATGCTACCAATGCTTTCCTCCTTAATACAGCCCCGCTGGAATTCTGAGGTTACGTTTTGCCGTTATATACGTTATGTTAAATTTTACAAAGTGTCTTTTGGCGACCAAAACATACTCACTCGTTCCGTGATAAGCAATAGGCATTAAATGAAAGATTATATAGACATCACAAACACTAAAACGTAAAGAAAAGATAGGCTTAAAATCAGGATTGGAAAAATGTGGGAAAACTAAACTTTTACGTTATTTTCTTTTTCCAAATTGCTTTGAAAATCGAATCGTGTAATCAATCTCCTTTAAAAGTCACAGAAATTGCTCTTTTTTTTCTAAATCACTAAAGTTGTTCAACGGAGACATAGGGATTTTGCCCTCGCCCCCCAGAACCCCGTTTTTTCCAAGGACTTGGCTTGCAAATACTTCAATATTTTGTAATTCATTTCAAAAACATCAATTATTTTCAGTATTTTGTAATGCTTTTATATAATGATATCATAGTCGCCATGCATACTGTTTAAAAACCATGATAATATTTTTAAAAATTCTATGAAAAGAAGTCGTTTAACCAAACAATAAGGTTTGTCTTTAAAAAGCTACTAAAAAGGTGGGAATCCATAATCAGTGGACATTTGCACCGGTAGCCTAACTGATGAAGTTAAGGTACATATTAAAATTGACCATTTCCACATTTAGAGTTTAGTTATTGCCAGTTACGAGTTACGGCCTTAATTGTTTCATTGCCACGATACCGTTACGGAACGTAATCAACATTGCTGCTAACGCGTAAAACTTCAAAATAAGATTCATTGTTTTTAGAAACTACTATTTTTGAATTATCATCAAAAACTTAACGAAATGCAATACTCACACTTTCGCGCTAAAAAAATAATAGAAAATTTGCAAACCATAGTTTAGAAAAATTGTGTCTTTGGTCCTTGGCCTTGACCATGTTTGTCCTTGGCCTCGAAAAATAGGTCCGCGGCTTTGGCCTCGGATTACTTCAAAGTTAATTAACCAGCAGTTTTTTCAAAGTTAAGAAAAGCAGTAAAGCCTCAACTACTATTGTCTCAATCACACCAGACTGGATTCCAAGAGTTTTACTTACTGTGATGTTGAACTTAATGTTGTAGGTATGTGTAAATAATAATGCTTTATCGATATTTCACAAATTACTCTTTTTAATTTTGTTGATTGTTCAACACCAATGTGGTGAATATTTGTGTTATTGCTAATTGTAAAACGGGTTACAAAAAACGCCCATACAAAGTCGATACTATTCCTGAAAAATTCCCAGTGTTTAGTTTTCCTTTAAAAAAGCAAGAATTAAATAAATACTGTAGTAGGTTGCTTTTGTTAATCGCAAAGACTGCAGTCCTACGTAACATAGTGGTATTTGTTCAAAACATTTTGAAGAAAGATATCTGAAAGACAGGAAACGAACTACATTAAGATGGAATTTACAGCCAGTTCCCATTATCTATATTCCGAAATTAACTTCTACTGTACGTATACCTTCATCAGTTTTGCCTATAAAAGACAACAAAAACTGATGAACGAAAACTTGGAAAACATTTTCCTCTGAACTTGAAAACTATGATTTAGTTGGTGAAAGTTCAGTTGAAGTTGCCGCAGTTGTTGTTGACTACATTGCCAAAAGAGTGGTCAAAGACGCTACTTGCTTGGATTGCAGAAATTACAATTCGTAATTCAGAAACTGAAAGCCACTCTGCATGTGAATGCTTTGAATATCTTTTGACTTTGTACCATAAAGGGTTTACGCTATCTGACTCAGTATATGTTTGCAAAGTTTTTGCAATGCAAGCAGGCACGCAGCCAGAAATTTGCAATGGGTGCTGTTTGGGGGTCTGGGGGCTTTGACCCCAACCGCCGGAGACTGGAGTTCTTAGGGCAACGTCCCTAGCCGCCGGAGGCACGGAAGCCTGGGGTCCGACCCCAGGGCTAAAAAAGTTTGAATTCTTTTTTTGCAAAAATTACTTAATTCTAGGACTATTTTGATAACAATTAATGCTTTTGAAACGTGGCATAGAAATATGCAGTGAAAAGCATGACGTGGGAGGTGGCTAATGCAAAACTTCAGTTCTATTATCTACAAGCTGGAAAATTATAAAATCTTATAGTTTAATAAAACTCACAAGGAGTAATCTATTTCGTCTATATTTTATAAAGAAAATTAAGGGGGGGCTAATGGAACGAGATTTGTGAGAAGAGATTGGTAATTACCTAATACTGAAAAGCCCCTCTATTTCTAAGCTAATATATTAATATTCAACATTTTTCAACAAGCGATCAAATTTGATTGCATTGTTTTGGCCATTTTTCAGTTTTTAATAATTTGCGAGTTTTATATTTGACAAATAGCCCCTACTCTTCTAAATAATTGTTTCAAGAGATGTTTTAAATCATTTTTGAGACCATTCCAATGCAAAAGACAGTCTCAAAAGCGCTAAAAAGTGGTATTTTCCTTTTTTTGCATTTTGGTCGACAAGCCAATGAGGGGGGCTATAGCGCTCCTGGCTACGCTACTGAATGCTGGAGATGTGTGATAGTATGGGTCATAAAACTGAACTTCACGAAATAGACGCCGCAAAAAATGTGCTAAAATTTTACGATTTGCTCCTGTCATTTTTATGTGAAAGTCAGTCACAAGGAATCACATTAATATTAATCGCACAATCTGCAACGTTTATTTCAGTAATCTGCGAAACATGCTAATAATCAAGTTCGACGAGAAGTAATTGAGCAATGTAGACAAAAGCAAAGAAAGCGACGAAGAACATGTTCAAGCTGAGTGGCACAAGTACTGTTTCTCTCTGTTTAACGCAAAATTTAGTCGGCAGCGTGGCCGAGAGAGTAAAGGCGTCGTAATTACGACGACCCTGTTGGCATAATCTGGGTTCAACCCCAATCCTGGTCACGTTGTTGCGTTCTTGGATAAGACGCTTTACGTTGATTGTCTCTGCTTGATGACTTTGAACAAGCACCAAGTTTAGTGGACAAAAATTCGAAAAAATTCACAAGAACATTGATCACTTGAAACACTTAAGCAGGTGCAGATTCCTCCAATCACGAAGTAGTCATTGCAATGAAAAGTGCGCGGATCGTCCAATATCTAGCGTCTGACGTTGTCCGGCGACATGAGGATAAATATGCGCTACAACAACAACAACAACAGCATTTACTCTTCTAGAAAAACATTGCATGAGCGTTGTGATGTTAGCATTGCTGCATTTGCACTTTAGCTAAGTTTTCAACTAAACCGTTTAACCAATCTCATGGAATATAAATTAAATACTTTAAAAACGACTTTAAACATTTACGAGTGAACAGTGCAATTTCTTAGTATCGCCGACATACAGTAGCGTTTTGTGTGTTAAGTAAACCAATAGACGCGCAAAAGTTACCCTTCTTAATTTCTCGCAGTAAGGCGAAACGTCTAACTAAATCAGCATGCAATGAAAACATGTTTTTTATTCAAATAACTTAAAAACTGTGATGAAAGTATAAAACGACAAGGCAATAACAAAAACGAATCACGGCAAAATTCAGTTTGTATTTTACAAAACAACGAAAACAGGTAAATCAAGAAAAAATGTGTTAGGTAAAAACATCCGTTTGGCAGATAAAGTGTTTGTTTTTTGGAAAACATTTGGTTTTTTCCGCAAACCTCTACCAGTACCGTCGTCTCTACACCAACATAGTGGTGGTGAAAAAGCAAAAACATAAATACAATTTGAGAAATTGATGCACCGTCTAAACTGTTTTACATAATTGCGGTATTTTCAATAAAAACTTAAAAATAAATTACATTGTCTTTACTGTGTTTGTTTACCTACCGACCGCATGTTTATCTCAGCACCCACAGCAACAAATAAATATTGTTTAACACTAAACATAAAATTTAACACATAATCTCAGCATTGCATTTAGGACTTTAAGATATATTGCAACAAGAATCAGTAAAATGCGAATTTTTGTAAATTGTGAAAATGATGGATTTATATTTTCTCCATAAGTTTTTGGAAAATAGTTTGAAATTATATTTTAAATAAAATATTAAATTAAATTGTCTTTTTAAGAAAACATTTTCCCAACATCTTCAACACTATTTTTGTTATACATAATATCAGTGGCGCAGCCAAAGTAGACTTAGGGGGCTGAAGTCCTCTCCTTAGCCAGTTCACTAAAAAACTTAACCTAAACATGCATGCTTTTAAACTTACTTTGGACTTGACCAGTATGTAAGGGGGGAGGGGGCTGAGTAATCTAATTCTATTCAGGGGTTCTAAATCTTAGCAATTAGTTCTTTCAAATGGCTCTACAAACGAGCTATATATCATTCAAAAAGCGTTAAAATGGCCGTTTTTTCGGAAAATCACAAAAATCGTGCAGGGACTGCAAGCCCAGACCCTTGATTCTGATACGCAGACAATTTTCATTTTTTAGTTCAATCCCCACCCACGCCCCTTAGCAAAATCTAGGTTGTGCTTCTATGCATTAAATTTCATTTTACAGTACAGTATTGATATGCTGTACTTTCTGATTCATAAAATTCCACCAAAGTAAAAAACAAACTTAATAACACAAATTTCGCAAAAGAAAAAAAAAGTAAAATAGAAAAAAATAAATTAGAATGCAATGGGCTGCAAATAATTCTTAAATTGCAACAAAGTCCAGAAGACAAAACAAATAGTTTTACGAGCGTTACAGATAATCTTATGTTCTAGCATATTACGTAAATCCATTTTATCATTTTTATAAATAAACTTTGTCGTTTTTATGGATTTTGGACTGATTTCGTGAATACATTCAATGTTTCATCCTTTATAAACCGCACCACAAAATCGTTATCTTTACTTCTTCGGTCTGGCTTCGATTCTCTGAATGTCCCCAGTAGCAATCTCGTTCCTTTAGATAACCTAATTCAATTAGCGGACAGGCAATCAAACTACAGAAAACTCTTTTCTCACTCGAGCACTTTGAACTTTGCTCTTTGCAATATTTTTCAAAACTTTTGATCTAAGCGATAAATTTTAGGTGAAATGTTTAAAAATTTTAAATAAATTATTAGCAAATAAGGAAATTTTTCACATCAACTAAGGGTAACTTTCTAACTGATACTTTTGATAATCAAAATATTTGTTAATGCATTAATTCTCAGAATACTTACTCAAATATCTTCAAATAGAGTAATGTGCATTAAGATAAGCGTGTAATCCGTTGACCAGAAAACTACACTAATGCAGAATATGAATGTGAGGTAGTTTTTTAAGCTTAAAAAGAAAAAATCTTACAAATTATTTTTTATTTGTGTGTATTATGTGTTATATAACTCTGACAATATCTCAAAATTGACAAATCCTCTAATCTTGCCTTTTAATGAGAAACAGTTGATTCTTAAAAAGAAGTCAAAATACATCTGCTTGCAAGAAAGTTTCCTTCAAACCTCCAATTTTTAACCGAAAATAAGAAATAATTATTTTGTGCAGAGCATAGCACACTCACTACTGTATGACAATGACCTTTATAATTAAAATTAATAAATTTATTCGGCAAGTATAGGTTTTAATCATAAAAATCACAGCCAATGTTATTGTAATGGTATTGTAATGTTATTGTAATAATACATTAGCTGTGATTTTTATGATTAAAATTTTAGCCTCCTCCTAATTATACCGTTTGCCAAAGTTTGTTTCTTCAAATTTTCATACTCAAACTGTATACGCAGTAGAGCTCAATTAATCAACAACCACAAAAAATCCTTCAATTTTTTTCCCTTTCACGTCTGTAGTCGAATTTATTTTACTTTTCACTCTCATGCCTGTTTTTAACAAACAAAATGCAAAGTTTTCCAATATTTGATACAATTAGTTTATCACGAAAGTGTAGTTGTTAGGCAAGAAATGGCAATATTATGTACAGTACAAACTTTTTGTCCTATTGGACCTCACAACCGACTGCAAAAAAAAGTCCTCAAATGTAATCGTTCGACTGCCTCAGATTTCTAAATTTTTCCATGGACCAAGAAATTGAAAAAAAGAGGACGTTTTATGTAGCAAAGTTTTGACGAGAATTTTTTAACTTTTATTATTAGAAAGCCAACTTTTTGACTCAAAAATGACGCATGTTCGGCACCAATTACATCTAATGCTACCTGCATGGCATGCAATCATTCAAGAACATTGTAGTTCAAAATTGCAGTCTAAAATTCAAATAAAGTTTTTTGTTGACGTCACTAACATAACTTGCTCACCCGAACCGGAACCTTCACAAAGGTTGCACCTTTTAAGCTCGATCTAAGCTGAGCGTAAAATCGTGGGCGTACCATACCGGCGTAAAAGCTGTCTGGTGGTTAAAATAAACCAGGGGTCGTATGCACACACGGAAATTAACTTTGATTTTAAGGGAAAAGTAGACAAATGGCCGGTCAAATTGCTATAATTATAAAGTAATTCAAGAATAGCGTCGTTGAAATTGCAAATACAGTTTTAATTTCGTCGGGATAAAAGATAAAAAAGATCCGCGCATCAAAGTTCATCCAACTTGGTGACAACGATCCGAAGAATACGCTCGTATGCTCACGATTTTACGCTTAGTGTCGACTGGACCAAAGGGAAAAGAGTCGAGCAGATTATAAGTTAACAATGGCCCACGCAATTGTCTCTCGCATAGTAAGCATTGGAGCCAAACTTCGCTTGTTCGATTCTCAGCCAAACCAGCAAGCAAGCAGCCTCGAGAACAGCTCCTCCTATTTCATTCAAACTATGACGTAACGTCTTCTATTTCACTTTTAAGGAAAAGTATGAAATAAGAAACGAGGGGACTCAACCATTCGAACCCCTTTCCTTGGACACGATATAATTTGTTTTTTGCGAACGCAAATTATTGAAAGTTGAATTTCGGGATAGGCCCAGGACAAAGGCCCAGAAAGGCCCGAGGGTATCTCTGTTAGATTAATGGACGCTGTTGACACTCTTTGTAACAAATGCGTAATTGTGAATTCAAATCGCCGAATCCAAGCCGAGGAGCGAGTTCTTCCCGAATGATTTGCTCCGAACTCCGAGCTCGAACTCCTGCGAGTGTCTCTTAATTGACCGCGGGATACAACCATGATTTTACCGTTTTTCTGCTTGTGAATTAAAAAGGGCAAAATCTTCATGCGATCTTGGTTTCGCCTGGGAAAACCAGGATGAATCTTCTCCTCAGAATGGATCAGCACATCAAGGGTGACCTTGCGAAGCGATGTTTCTCCCTGAAGACCTTGCAGTACAGCGTTTGAAAGCGGAATATTTTGCTGGTTTTGTTGAGCTGAAAAAATAAAAAGTATCTTAAGTGCAACGGTAAGCCAGCAAAATAAATTCCTCATCATGTACTTTTTGGATTTGGTATTTTCTACTAGCTATTTGTTTACGTTCTCATCACTCGTTAGAAAGAGAGCATTAAGACAGCGTGGCCGAGAGGTCGGCAGCGTAGCCAATAGAGTAAAGGCGTCATTTTTACGAAACGATTGCATGATTTGGGTTCAACCCGAAGCCTGATCACGTTGCTGCCTTCTTGGATAAGATGCTTTACAATGATTATCTCTGCTTGGTGGCTTCAAACAAGCGGCAAATTAGCGTTGGAAGAAGTCAAAACGTCTACCGGAAATATTGGATAAAGTTCAACTCTCAAGTGGGTGAGGGTTGGTACAAAACAAAACCACCACCTCCGCTCCCTCGTGATTGGAGGATAAACATGGATCAATCAATCCAGACATTCCTACATTGTTTGGCTGCTCGACAACCACATGAAATTCAAACTTTTTAATTATCAATACCAGGATTCATTCAAATAAAGCTAATCCCAATTTTTTCTCTTGGATCCCATTTCCAGACTATACCATATTGATTTGGTCACAGCAATTAAAAACATTATAAAAGTTTCACACTTGATAAAATCATAGCCAAACTCCAAAGAGTTCTAATATATCACTACCGGTACGAATTACGATCTGCACCACTGCAAAATTACAGAGGTCAGCTCAGTTAGAAGACATGCTGAAGCATAATTGTTAAAGCAACATTGTGTTAAGTAAATTGCTTCGAAAAAATTTGATCTTATTTCGCTTGACAATTACAATCAGTCAGCTTAATTAGCTAAAAATATTTTGTAGAATAATTTGGGAAATGAAACAATAAAAAGCGCCAGGAGAAACCCAGTTTTTTATTTCTGCATTTAGACGCAAGATTTCATTCAATATATCCAAAATCTTGCGCTGTTTGCGTTTTTAATTATAGAGCGAGATTTTTGCAATTGAATTTGGAATGTGAGAGTAAGCCTCTATTTCTTTGATCCAGCTATCACTGTTTTAGCTAGAAGAGTTTCTCCTACGACAATAATTTTCATCAACTGATAACGTTTCCCAGAGAACAGTTCCAATTGTTTTTTTAAGCATGATTAATAGGGTGGGAATTTTAGGGCCACAAGTTGACGTAAATTTTAGGGTGAATTTTAGCTTTAATCAGGCTTGCTAACAAACCAAATACTTTATAGCAATCAGACTTACACTATGCATTTGTTTAGTCCAATGGCGCAACCAGGGGGGGGGGGCTAAAACGTCTCAACCTTCCCTTAGCCAAGTTACTTAGAAAACTTAAACCAAATTGCATTCAGGCCAAAACCTTGCCAAAATCTGGCGAAAACCTTTTTTTGGTCTTCACCTGGAACACCTGTTAAGCCCCCCCCCTCAGCAAAATCCTGGTTACGCGTCTGGTTTAGTCAATTGCAATAAAAGATAAGGTCGTTTGGTTACTTTTGTTCGCAAAAAAGATTCTTTTTCGGGCCCGATTCAAGTTGTGGTTTTTTTGGCCTTAAAATTAGATTCAGATCAGTTTTGGTGTTTGGATTCGGACTATTTTAGGTTTTAGAGCTTGTACCCGTACCTGATTGTTCATATTACGCGACTCGATTACAAAATTACGTTTGTCGGTCAATGTACAGCCAGGAACATGCATAACAGTTTGTAACAAAACGTAAGATAATTTAAAATACATGAAAATTAAGGAAGTTGCTATTGAACTTACCGATATTAACATAGTTGTCCCCTTTTGTTACTCCGATTTTGTTTGATGATCTCAGCTGCTGTTTAGTTAAATTTGCACTTCTATTTTTCAATCTGGCAACCCTTCTTCTTTTAACGTGATTTTTGCGCTTGATTCCTCGTTTGGAGCGCCTCAAAATAATCGAACCAGGCTCCGTATCAAGAGAATAATCTTCATTTGGGCCTACTCCACTTTGATCTGTTCCATCAAGCGATTGGTAAATTGCGAACATTATTGAATCCTGATTCTGATCCTCATCATGCCAGTTTTCGAACCCGAAATCAAATCTTGGAAAAATTTCCGAATTAGAATTTTCGGTAATTTGCTCCCTAGAAGGCTCATTCAACAAATTTGGTGCTGCTTCATTACCCTTACATAAAATGAACAAAAATTGGCATATACCGAGTAAAGACAACCGATAATTATTTCTCATGTTTGTGTTTAAACAGTGTTTTCACAATTGAAAATTGAGAAAATTTTCTTGTTCTTTTTCAAATGCTTTTGCTATATCTAACTGACTAAATGAACATAAAATGTCGAAAAGCTCTTTATATACCGGTGCTGCAAGCTTTTTTCATTGTTGCTAAAGAGATAGCATCATTATAACTAAAAGATAAAATCTAGCACAAGAACTTGTAATCGACGTTATTTTTTTACACGCAACAGCCAATAGCGAAGATTTGTCCATCAAATTTCACAATTTTGACAATGAAAATGGATCAGTTTTAAAACTTCGGTTAATTTTGAAACTCAGTTTCAGCTTTCATAAATTTAAAAAAAACGGACTTAGCAAATTTGAACTAGAACTAAGTTCTATCATGAAACTCAAAAAGAATTAATGTAATTTCTGTAATCTTACAAAACAGCAATACACAATTTTTTAGCAATAGTGTTTGTGTTTGGTCAATGATATGCAGTAATTAAGTGCTTTGGTTTACTGCATGGACTGCTTTAATACTGGCATTTGATGAGAGTATTTGCAGGCCTTCTTTACCATTTTTTTTCATCGCATTTTTGCATTCTTTATTTTTCATTACATTTTTACGGAACAGCGCTATTTTAACCAGATAGTCTCTTACAGTGTTTGATTTGAAAATCGAGTGATAGAGCTTCTGCTTCTGAAACGATAGAATCGGGTCAAACTTAACATTTTGAAATTGGTATTATTTACAGCTTCCTTGCTGGACGTTTAGCACTATAAAAGCCTAAAATGACACTCCACCCCAATTCGAAAAACCGCAAGGTTTCTTTCTTCGCTGGTTTCGTGGCTAAAACAACTTCATAAAAAAAAAAAATTAAATTTAAAATATACGTATTAGAACAGCACACTGCTGTACCAATGGCACAACCAAGGGGCAGGGGGGGCTAAGAAGGCTTCAGCCCGCCCCCCTCTTAGCCAATGTCATTTTGAAAGTTTAACCCAACATCGTAAGCTTCCAAACTGTTTGTACTTGACCTGTGAGTAAAGGAGGGGTTGGGCAATTTAATTTTTCAACTGGCTTCCAAACCTTAGCTTTTTTGTTTTTTTAAATGGCTACAAAGACGTACAAAATTTGATCCAAGTGGCGCTAAAATGGCTATTTTTCTGAAAATTTACAAAAATCACCAGCGGCTTTACCCCAGACCCTTATGACGCTTGGGGGTCCGCCCGGCCAAATCCCCGTCTGTGACATGCGTGAGTTGTACCAATTTGGTCAGTACTCTACCCAATAGCGACATTTTTCAGGCAAAAAAATTAGCTTCGAGTTTTAACCCCCCCACCCCTCCTTTCCTCAACAAAACCCTGCTTGCTCGCCTGCACTGTGCAGTTTACATTCTGCATTTCGGATTCATAGAGCTTTTAGTGAGTTCGTAGTGATGAGTCTCAATACGTACGGTAATTCTTTAATTTCGACATGTAGTATATTATGATAATAATAATAATAACAATAGTATTGAATTCGACATAAAGCGAAGCAGCGGTATATATACAGCGAGTAAACAAAGAAAAGCTGGAACAAAGACACGTTAATTAAATTCCTTATGTCTCGCAATATCCGTTCATTTGCAATACCACCCATAGCAATGAGCGATATGTGCCAATAACCGGATACCGTAGACATAATTGCACAAGGACAAAATATATTAATTCACTCGGTCACCACAAGCTCATCAGTAGTCTCATCAGCAGAAATGTTGTAGCATTTCTCAACCACAAAAACTTATTGCAATGAGTCTTTTTGCCCCTCAATAGAAAAAGTCAAAATCAATTTCATTTTTGTTCAGTCTAGTTGAATAATAAGGCTACTTTACTGATGATGATCTAAGTTAGTTCGAAAAGCCTACAATAAAAATAAATTTTTAACGATGTTTTGTTTTTAATTGAAATTAACAAAGTTGTCGTTTTTAATTTATCAAGTCTCATTTTTGTGAGGTAAAATTTGTTCTGCAGTTGAGCCACTAAATTTTTCTCCAGGCAAGAAACGAGACGACTTTGAGGACTGATAATTTTGTTGTTTAATTAAGATTAATGACCGAAATTTTTTTACAAAAATTAAGATTCGCTTGTGACTTTGAATTAGGATGAGAAAACGCCTGGCTACTGAATATTTCTCAAAGCCTTTTAACTTAATGCTTTTTTTATCTGTACTGTCAAAATAGCTGTCTCTAAATCATTCGATATTATTATGTCTCAAATTTAGGAGAATATTTTTAGGTCAAATTTTCTCTAAATAGCAAAATTTAGTGACAAACTATGCCAAATAATTGGCACGTGTGACCAAAATGGCTTATTTAGCAAGTACGCGCAAAATACAAACATTTTTAAAGCGATAGTCATCAAAATAATGTGACAAAATAACCAAAATATCAAGTCCGTTAATAAACGAAAAAAGTTTTGATCAAATTAGGAAAAAGAGTAAAAGATTTGCAGTAGTGCATGACTATAAGCTTCACGCCCAATTTGAAACATTTCGACAGAACTTCCCACACAATTTTTGAAGACTTTTACCTTGGTACTAGTGTAAAAAAAAAACTTCAATTAAAATGCATTTGAACCAAGGTGATAAATAGTTTCAAAGGTGTGGTATCGTGTTTCAAAAATGTTTAAGAAACTCGGATTGGTCTTGTACAATGGTGTTAAATTTATAAATTGTTAAACAGGGTGTGCTATAAATGGGGAGGGGCAGATATATCCATAACAGAATATACAGTAGCATCTCAACAAAAGAAAAAAGAAAACAACAAATAATTATTCCAATGGCAAGGAAATCTCACCTTATTAAATATTTTTGCATTACTGTAGCCTTGTTTTTGGGCATATCATTCTTACAACTTTTTTGACAGTGTTTAATATCGATTGACATCAATATCTGATTTGTGTTTAATTTTTGCTTGTTTTATTACATATTCAAAAACATCATCGGTGGCGTTAATCTAGATTTATTAGATAATCCATCATTTAAGAGTAAACAGGCTAACAACTAATGAGAAAATAAATTGTTGACCGTAAATATTTCACCGAAATATCAATACATCTCAGGTTTTGCGACTAGGACATAAAAAACACAAAATTTTAATATGAAATCCAATTAGCGTGGCTAGAAAGCCCGCAAAATCTTTACCATAACTGCAACAAGCTTGATCACGTATAAACTGGTTTAGGGAAGAATGATAAGTCCTTACGGTCTTAGTCAAGCTTATAATCTACCACCTCTCCAAGTGGTCTAAAAAGAATTCATGGCATCTTTTTAGTGCAAAACATATATAAGGAAAAAAGCAGTGAACACCAATTTTTAAGTGTTGGGTTTGACCTGGCTTGGAATCAAACCGGAGTTTTAGGCGTTTCATCCACTCTACAACCATCAATTTGCTGCTGTTGAATCGAACGCATTGTACATGGATATAAGTATCAGCATTGAAATTGGAAAACCAGATAAACAATAAATTACTGCTCGATGATGCATTAACGCTAAGTACTATTAACTAGATGTATGCACCACCTAAAGTGTCAGGAGCATGAGAAGTTGTGGTGTTTCTAGCTCATAGCAGAGTTATAAACGGGTCGGCAAGTAGCAGCCCGAATCAGAAAAGTAATTTGAAGCCAAAACCATACCCAAAAAATTGGTTAGATCTGAAAATGTGTACGGTTATTGCTCGCAATAAAACTACTCATTGCTGATAAATTGTGACGTAATAATTGTATAATAATAATTCAATTGATGCTAAAACGAAGTTGTCATTCAGCGTTGCAGGTTTTTTTAATTACGATTTAATAGCATATAAAAGGCGGAAACACAAGGCAAGTACGTATATCAATCCCGAAATTTTGTGAATCGTAAGCCCGAAAAGCCCGGCCCTACTTACAACTCCGGTTTTATAGTAAATGAATATAGCATTTATTTTGTGATTTTGTTTGAGTTCCTTTGCCCTAGAACACAATACGTCGAGTTAAAAATAAAAACGTTAAACGAATCCCGATTCTGTCCTGATAATATCTCGTTTTGTTCTTGTCAAATACACTAACTCATTGAGGCCAATGATTACCTCGCAAGGATGAAAGTTGTGTGCTGCACCCCTAAACAGCTTTGCAGAAGAGTTGTAATTGTGCTAGACAAGGTCATAAAATGCGGGAAGCTAACTGGTTGATACGCTTGAATCAATGTTAAGTCAAATTTATTTTCCAAAATCTTATATTTGCAATCAAATTATTTGTTTTACTGTTTTCATTGAAGAAAAACACTGAGCCATATCTCTGTCGTCCCTTGATTGAACTGCAAGATATTGATCTGTGTTTACAGCATATAAGTGGTCTTGGATGATGGACGGCTGTAACAGGTAAACTGCAAAATGCTCACTATCCTTCTCTTATCGGCTGCAAACTATCTGTTTCGCAACACTCTCGGTCAATTATAATTGTCGTCCGCGTACTTGGACGGGTAAATTTTCAAAAATATGGCAATTACACGCTGCTTCAAGCCTTAAAGAAGGTCTGAATCATGACACAGAAGTTATTCCCAAAAACAAAGTTACCAAAACTGCTTTTTTCGATTAAATTATTTGATTATACAGTAATTTCGGAAATTAGTGGAGCTTCTTTGAAAACTGCTAAAAATTGGTGGCATGTATCAGTAGTACTGTTTGATCAATCATTAAATATATGTTTAATAATTTTGTTATCTGTAGTGTGATTAGAAGGCGAAACATGGCGTTACCTAAATATTGCAATAAGTTAATCACTTGCTCACGTCACATGACGATTTACAATGTCCCATGTAGACGGGCCGATAATGTCGTCAAATGAAGATCTGGTAATTTTTAATTTATTGTCAAAAATATTTGAAAGATGTTTTTTCTTTCAGTATTTTATCACAAAGTATTTTAAGATTAATTCATATTTATTTCACGCAATCAAAGCTACAATTTTTTCTTTGTTGTCCTAATTTTTTGTTTTAAACGGAAAAGAAGAAAGAAAAAGAAAAACCGAAAACGAAAAAAGAACTAAAAAAATGATGCCAAATAATTGGATGTGTAAAAAGGGCAATTACTGTACATGGAACGCTATATAATATCGGTCGAAATTTTAAATTATAGTAGTTACGTTTTGTATAACTTATTGATCAAGTTTTCCACTGTTGACCAAAATGTTGGTATAAGCCTAAAATGCATTCTCTCCAAATTTGAACTTTCTACGTCTGGCTGTTTTCAAGATATTGCAGTTCAAAGTTACCAATTTTCCTCTAAATTCAGTGTTGCCATTTTTGTGACAAAAGATTTTGTTGCCAGTTCGTAGTGTGACAAAAGATTAACTTTCGGAAAGCTGGCTTACATTTATTGAAAAGCAGCTAATTTTACAGTTCTAAACGTTTACTTTGTTTTGCAATAATTCTACCGCAAAACATTCATTGAGAATTAGGAAAATGCAGTAACTTTTTGGAACTAATTGGCAACCCCGGCAAAATTTCCAAGGGGAAAAACCTTTTCTAAGGGGAAATTTAATTTGTTATATCTCATAAACGGAAGTTCGTAGAAAGCTCAAATGCGGTGAAGATAGTCTTCAGATGTGACAAAATTTTTTTGAGAGAAAATCGAGCAAAAAAAAATTTCTGACCAGATTACCTTTTTAAATCAAATTAAATTTTTGATCAAATTTCATTGGAACAAGAGTCAAAAGATCAATTCAGTCAGTTGTGAAATATTAATTGTTAAGAAAATAGAAAATATTTTGTTGCTATAGTAAGCTATAAGTTTATTTTTCCTTTCTATGTCCTTGAATTTTGTCTTTATGTTAGCAGTTTGATAGCCTTTGGTGCAAAAATTCAACATTCAAGACTATGAAATGAAAATGCATCTTAAACTTGTTTCATTTACCCTTTAAAACGTGATTGCAAAAGATTAATTTTGAACAGGAAGCGTAATCAAATCGTTAAAGTGTGTTTAAGTGTTCTGTAAACTTTAGACTGCCATTTTGCAGCAGTAGGAGCCATATTTTGAAACAAACAAATTCTCCTCCAGTTCTAAGATATAGGAAACAGATAATTTTTGGACATTGAATCTTTGTGTTCAGCAATTTACACTGTACTACAAATGCCGCTTTGTTCGATATTTTTAGATCTAACGTCATTAATTTTAAGTTGGTTCAATTGGATCGAATTTTAGTGGCTTAACAATTCTCAAATCGATTCGAGACAATAATTTTGCGGATTTTCTTTAACGTTTTATAAATTTCATGAGGACTTAGACTTTTGATTATGAAGGTAACATAATAAATTCATGTAGTTTGAGACTTAAATCGCTTGTAAAAGTACATGTGTCTGTTTTGCTATAATAATATCTGACGAAGTAACAATTACTGAAGTTTTGAAAAGCCAATTCCTATGTAGAATTACCAAATCTATTTCAAGCGAAATACCGTAAGCTACGGAACAATACCACTGTTTTTTCACGCATGGTAATAATTTAATAATGCACAAAACTGTAATGATATTCAAAAGCACATTAAAAATTTGAAGTTAAA
This sequence comes from Trididemnum nubilum, assembly GCA_963965965.1. Lineage (NCBI taxonomy): Eukaryota > Metazoa > Chordata > Ascidiacea > Aplousobranchia > Didemnidae > Trididemnum > Trididemnum nubilum. The sequence goes on from OZ014489.1 coordinate 36,491,920, forward strand.
AGTGAAGAGCAGAACAAAATATTCAGTACGCAATTGACAATTTTACCAGAGGAAACTGCAGAAGTACACAGTATTTTATAGAATTCCTTCAAAAATTTATAAGCTTTGCTTTGGACTGTGATAGCCCCAGTGGCCTTCACCTGCCTGCGAAAATTAAAGGCTTTGGTATAGGCCACTTCTAGTAAAAAAGAAAGGATTAAAATATGAATGCAATGGAATTTGAAATTTGCTGCTGTTTGGTGATGTCTTACAAGCTTTTTTGATCAATCACGTCATAAAACGGTTTGTTTGTTTGTTTGTTACTTGCTTTTTTATTCACGCTTGCTGCCTTTATGTGAAGCTTAAAAGAACTCACTTTGTAAATGGGGGCGGTAGGCAGAACAGTGTATGCACATTGTTCATACATTTTGCACTTGTAAAGAAGCATAAAGATAACATGTATTCGAATGTTGCACGTTAAAGCCAAATAAAATACCATGTTTCCTAATATGTTTAAATCAATTAGATTGATAACTATTTTGTCCCTATATTCTTTTAAAATAAAAAAAGAAATTTGTATCTATTTCTTTCTTAATTCTAACCCAAATCTACCCCAAACTCAAATCTTTACTCTAAAGCTGATCCTAAACCTACAGTAACTTTAACACAAACCCTAACTCAAGGTCTAATTTTAACTCTTAAAAAAGTACATGAAAAAAGCCCGGATGAATATTCTTCATTTTCGTTTTACTCTCTTTCACTTAAAAACTTTCAATAAAATATCAGAGGTGGAGTTCTCGAGGACGTGCTTATCCTCGGGGACACATTTTCAAGTACTTGGCCTTGGCCTCGAAGCTTAAGTCCTTGGCTTTGGTCTTGGCCTCGAAGCCCCCAAGTCATTAAAAATATTCTGTCCTCGGCTCGAGAACAGCATTATTTTTTGATTAATTAAACAGAAAAAAACAAACAGAAGACAGCATATCTGATAGTCTGCCAATTCGTTGTTTCTTTTCCTTATTTGAAAAATAATACAATGCGATAGCTATCTAAGCCATGTCATACTAAAACTTATTTTAAATGGCAATGTGTGAAAGCTCTAATCGTAGAGTGAGGAAACAAAACGCATTGTCGAAAATTGTTGTTTTTATTTCTGCGTATGCTTCCGGGCTGGCTGTACAAACCACAAAGCACTACAGTAAAGCCATCCCGGGCCATAGCAAAGAATCGGGGGGTCTGAACAAACCATTTTGAGTTGCTAATGCTAAAACATGACCGAGCCTATTCTGCGTATGAATTTAGAAGAAAGCATAAGTGTGATAATGAAATGTAATACAGTATTACCAGGGAAGACATATTGATACAGTAAATTTGTTAGCATACTTCGATATAACTAACAAAACGTACCTTGAAAACGCCAACTTGTTCTGAAAATACACAAGCGCAAAAAATTTATTTTGAGATAAGAAAGAATTACTCCAATCACTGGCAAGCGGTCTGGGGTGCAAAACCACGTCCACTGAACAATTTGTGTGTTGGAAATCGCCGCTAAGAATCCCAAAAAACAAACCATTAAATCACAAAAGACGTTGCATGAAGGATTGTTAAGAAATTACAGTAAGGGTGGAATTAAATATAACTATAATTGTTCAAATGCCTGGAGAACTTAACAAATTTTGTATAAGCTTCTTCAAAAAATTGGGCGTTTTTAGAAAAAATTAATGATTTATTATTTTTCCACTTCGACAATAGTTGGCCTCTTGAAGGGGGGCGCGGGCAAATGTCTCCAATGCCTTCCTTCTTAATACAAGCCTGCTGGGATCCTCAGGTTTTTGTAATTAAATACCTTTTGTTAAATTTAACGAAGTGTCTTTTGGCGGCCGAAACGTTCGCGCTCATTCAGTGGCAGGCATTAGATACGAGAAAGACAAAATGTAATGAAATGTTGAGGAAAGATTGACTTTAAAAATTAGAGTTGGGAAGTTGTGAGAAAAGTAAAGTTTTTTCTAATTTAGCACTTACGGTATTTTCTTTTCAAATTGCTTGAATCTCTAAATGTGTAATCTTTTTTAAAGTCACAAAAATTGCTATTTTTCCCCCAAATAAATCACTAAAGTTATTTAGCGGGGGCTTGGGGACATTGCCATCGCCCAAAAACCCCGTATTTTTTCAATTCCAAAAACTTCTGAGCTCACAAATACACCCTTTACGGTACCCCAATTCATTTTAAAAACATAAATTCACAGTATTTTGCAATATTTTTCGACAATAATTTTTGAAAAATTCCGTAAAAAGAAATTGTTTAACCAAGCAATATAGCTTGCGTTTAGGAAACTACTTAAAAAAGTGGGGATCGATAATCAGTGGACGTTTGCATCGGGGCCCTAACTGATAAAATTATGGTCTTAAAATTGACCATTTCTACGTTTATAATTTGGCTATACTTAGCTTTATATTGCATGAGGAGACGCTTAAGCAGCCTGACCAGACGCATTCGCAATGCCGTAGCAACTTGCTATGAATTTTGCCCCGAAATCCGATGAAAAACAAAAACAATCGCTTTCTGATGTGATGTTTTCACAGCCAAATTTGCATGAAGACCAAAAAAAAAAACAAAAAAAACAAGGTCTTCACCCAAGTTTGTGCGATGAAGACCAAAACAAACAGATTTTATTTGACGACTTTATGGTTTGTGGCTTTATTGTACAATATATGTTTTATTGTGCGATAGTATGTTTTTTGTGGGATATTTGACGGCCACATTCGAATGAAGATCAAACAGATTTGAAAAAAGGTCTTTCCCGCTTACCATGTAATGGTGAACGCTGAGTTTTTATAGGAGGAGGCCAAATCTTAATGGATGGACGCTAACTACCGATGGGGGGACGCGTCCGTCCAACAATTTAAGTACTGGCTATATTTCCATTCACGGGTTATGACCTTGTTTCATTACTACGATACAGCTACGGTGCAAAATCAACATCAGCTGCTATTCTGAAAACTTCAAATTGGCATTCGTTATTGTTTTAAAAAACTACTATTTTCGAATTGTCATCAAAAACTTAACGAAACGCAATATCTTAAGCTCTTTCGCGCTTAAAAATTATGGAAAGTTACCGACCATAATTTAGAAAAATTGTGTCCTCGGTCCTTGGCCTTGATCTCCACCATTCCTGCCCTTGGCTTCAAGAAGGTCTGTCCTAGAAAAGTTGGTCCTTGGCCTCGAAAGTTGTGTCCTTGATTATCGCAGATATACTGAAATAGCGATAACGCAAAATTTTGGCCCACCCTGTAGATACAGTTGACTATTATACCACTGATAAAACACGTCCACAGCGTTTTTAAATTTTAGCATAATTTACCAATGACAGTGAATGAGTATTTGAGCAAAGATTTTTTAAAATAGATCCATGTAAATTCTGCATGGCATGATTTTTAAATCTCGAAGTTTTGCTGTGGCTGTTCTTTTTAAATAATTGTCTTGAATAATGACAAAAAACTTGCTAAAATTAATTATTCATGATTTCTTGAGAGAATGAGGGGTTTATGTTTATTTTGCTTGAATACTTTCAGAAATGCATGTACTTGAGTACTTTTAAAACAACTACTTTTTTACTTTTACTTCAAGTAGTTTTTTCGTCAGTAACGAAACTTCTTCTTGATTACAATTTTTGAGTACTTTTCACACCACTGCATGGCCATCAAAGTGTGACGTGAAAGTTAACAAAGTGATGGACACGTACTGAACGTGTTTAAAATTGAAGCTTTGTACGGACGTTTAGCTAGCATTGTCGAGCAAAGAGAGTCACAATGTGCATTGCGCATGCAAATTTTGTTTTTTTTTCTCTATCGCAACCAATAAATAGCAAGCAGGTAATTTTCTCTGCACATAATAATACTCATGAACACATAATATTTACATTGTTCAAAATGAAATAAAGAGATAAGCAAATGTTTTTTATTTGTTGTGTACCAATGCTCTGCGTAACTTTCAAAGAGAATCGTAGAAAGAGCTTTAGGAGAAAGCCAACTTCTCGTAGAAAGAGCTTTAGGAGAAAGCCAACTTCTCTGCAGCCAAAAAAATTTGAACCAATATTCTGCAAAATGTGTAAATTAGTTATCAGTATCACTTATCAGATTTTCTTGCTTTTTGACCATGCATTTCTGAACTGGGACAATAAGATCAAGAAAGAAATCCACTTATTTAGGAGGAGCCAACCAAAGATTCTACCTCAACTTTAAATAGAAAGAGTCAACTTTAAATAGGAAAAGACTATTTCACCAACAATTTTTATCTACATTTTTTCTTAATTCTATTGTTTCACTGGAAATTTTTGTTTATACCGGTACTTTTTATTGATTATGATCCCCATCTAACCAAAACTCAAATTCTTACTCTAAAACTAACCCCAAACCTAACCCTAACCCAACCTCCAACATAAACCCTTTAAACCCTCATCGTATCCCTAAAAAATGTAAATAAGAAGTGTGTGGATGGATATTTCTTATTGTCATTTATTTTCTGTGGTATGAATATTTTCGGTGAAATAGTCACCCTTTTTAAAAATTGTTAAAACAACGTATTGTTTTATTGCGGGCTAAATCAAAAGCTAAAATACTGTACACTCTAGGCTGAAATTGATTTCGTGATTGAAAACACATCCTCTGCTAGTCAGCCTTTTTTTCATTGCGAAATTACTGTGTTAATATTCACAAAATTAATTTCTTCCCATTGTGCATTTTCGCCATTGATTTAGCCTACCCTAGACAGGTATTTTAAGTATTAAACAACTCCCAAAGTGCAAACAGAATCGCACTTCCAGTTCAACAATATCATGTACAAAATGCTTTAAACTCTTAAACAGAGGTGGGCGGTACCGCGGTACTTTTTTAGTACCGTTACCGGTACCGTTGGTGCTTTTTCAACATAGTACCGTTTTCGGTACCGTCGGTACTTTTTTAGCACGTTCACCGTGGTACTCGGTACTTTTGTGTGGAATGGAATTAAAATCATCCAAAAGGAGTTCAAATTACGGAGAAGCACTTTCAAACCTTGCCCACGTAATAAGGAGTGGTTAGTGGATGATTGTGGATGACTGACGGTTTACCGACGATGCACTAAGTTGCTTTACAGAGCAAATCATAAAAGTTAGCTATATTGCATTATGTTCTTCGCTTTTTTGTCTGCCCTGAAAAGTGAAGACCAGCCTTTCCTCTATGAAGTCATTTTGAACTGATATTCTTGGCCAAAGAACATTTTTTGCATTGTATAATTTGGTAAGTTCATAAGGGGCTGTCCATAAAAGATGTCCGCAAAAATTGACCTTTTCCTCCTTGTCCGTAAAGCGTCCACACTGCGTCAAACCCCTGTTCGCGCGGCACAATAGAGAACTTAAGAAATATGGAAATGGCCACGGCAATTTCATTGCAGGATTATCAAGTCACCAAAAACATATTTTGAGACCATGAGCTTAGCCAAGGGGATGCCACCAATGATAAAAATGTGACAAAAAGCCTATGGTTTCTTCAATTTCAGTTTCTTTTAGCATTTTTTTGCGTGCAATAGTAATTAACAATAAAATTAACAAGGGGGCCCGGGCCCCCTCAATTCAATTTTTGCCAGCCAACTTAAATGTATGATCGGGGTCAAATTAAGGGCTTTGCCCTAAAAGTTGCTATCTCAGGCCCTCATCTAACCTTAATTTTTATGAACGTAATGCAATAATTAGAGAGGATTTACCATATGGCAGAGTAACAGGGGCCCCGTGCTCCGATGGAAAGACTTCTTTTGTTATATTTGGCAAGAAGATGTTGCGAAAATCTCCAAAGTGCCAGGAGCCCCGAGCAATGTAAATCAGGCCAGGGTAATAACATGGTTAGTAGGCATGACCAATTATTGCACCACATTTCACTAACAATTCATCTCCACCTCTCCGGTGTTACGCGACAAAATGCTTTTAATAAAAAAAATTAGCCCGGGGTAATGCTCATTGAACAAATTATTGAATTTGAAATGAGGGGGGCCTGGCCCCCTGGCCGTACGTGTGCTCAACGACTGGTTATTTTCATGACAAAACAAAAATCTCAAAGGAAAATCTTCGAATGGATTATTATTTACAGCTAAAACATTGCTGGAGGCAATGTACCTTACTTTCCCTACTTGGACCAAATCACTTACAAAATTTAACCCCAAAATACAAGATTTTAAACGTGTTTTGGATTTAAATTGCGAGTAAAAGGAGGATTGAACAATTTAAAGGTTTCAGTTGGCTTTGAAATGTTAAAAATCTAGTACTTTCAAATTTCTTTGAGCAGGTGCGAAATGTAATCCAATGCCAATAAATAGTATTTTTTTCCAAAGAATTGCAAAAAATCGTCCAGCAGCTGGGGACTTCTCCCTCATAGCCTCTGGCGGCTGGGGATTCCGCCCCAAACTCCCGTCTGTGATACGTTTGAGTAACTCTAGTTTACTCAAAGCGTATCGCAAATCAGACGTTTTCACTTTTTAACTTTTGGTTCAAGCCCTCTCCCTTAAGCAAAATTCTGTTTAAGTGCCAAATCAGGCCACGGTTTCTTATCTTCCATTCTACGATATCTTTGTCCCACAAAAAGTTTCTCTTTTGAAAATTTCTGATGACGTCATTGCATGCGATTTGTGGTTTGCCCCCCCCCCCCCAATTAAAAATCCTGGCTAAGCCTATGTTTGAGACCCTTCAAACATTAATTTTATTGGCGACACAACTGCTTAGGCTCCTAAGTCCAGGTTACCAAAATTTGAACAACAATTGAACTTTATTTCGTATTGAAACGCTTTAAAACCATGTTTTCAGTACGTTTAGGTATTATAGCTCATAAACCAAGAGTAAGGGACTAAGGGCTGATATAAACTAACTAAAACTGTGCTAAAAAGCAACAGAATGGAAATTTCAGAGCAATGAAGGCGACTGAATTTTCATGCTTTGTAATGAAGGAATGCGGATGCCCACAAAGCAGGAAACCCTCTCTCCCCTTGTCCGCAAAATGTCGGCACTGAACAACCACCCCTGACTGTGGAGTACGTCTTTTACGGACAGCCTCTAATAATATCTGCTAAGCATAGGTGGGCAAGTTAATGCAAAACGATAGCTTTGTTAACCACTAGTCCGTTAACAAACTTCATACCTCCGCTAACGTTAATCCGTTATTTTTAGCTTTAATTAACGGAAGTTAATAAAGTTCGTTAATTCGTTAATATTTTTCGTGTAATTTTACATTTCTTTTTATTCACTCGCTTCTAGAACACGTATTGACGCTGTTGAGCTGATTGTAAGCAAATATTTATTGCTATGATGGTCTTTTTGTGTGTTGGAAGTTACATTTTACAGTCTAACCTAATTTCAAGGTAAAATTAAGTAGAAATGCACTAACGAAGCTGCGATTTGAAAACCTTTGGAAATTGTGAACAGCGATAATTAGACTTATGAGGCTGCAGCTTATTATTTGCCACAAAAAAGAGCTCTTTTCCTCGCTTTCTTCTATAAAACTCATGCTAATACGCAACAAGTGTTACCAGTGCAAACTGGTTTGTACCGGTACAATAAATAAATGGTGCAAGATATTAACAATAAAAACGTTAACGGAAGTTAACAGAACTTAACGGAGGTTAATTTAGTCCGTTAACAAAACTTAACGGAAATTAATTTAGTCCGTTATCATGAAAAAAATTTTAAACGGATTAACGAGTTAATGAAAAAGTTAGCTTCGTTACGGATTAACGGACTTGTGCCCACCTATGCTGTTAAGTAATTCTTCCACCAGCCACATTGCCTATGCGGTAACGTGCTCTCAGCTTTGGTGCGGGAGGTCAGGGGTTCAAATCCTGGGGCCGTCAAATCGAACACAGATTTGCCAATAGCTCGCAACCGTTGCGACTTTTCTTCGAAAGGAACTGTGTGGCCCAAGCGCAATGTCGTGGCGAAGGGCCAAGCAAACTCGTTACTAGTTTGGGCGTAATACAGCTGGTATAATGAAGATTTGATTTTTTTGAAGTAGTTTTTTCCGTAGATTTATTCACTGAGCATGCTATACCAGATACCACTATACGCAAATAAGAGACTCAATCATTGTTCAACGCATAAAATCACCTGAAAATATTGTTTCCAAAATGTGCAAAATTTTTCTTTTAAAAAGTACCGAATAACGGTACCGAGTACCGGTACCGTCGGTACTTTTTCAAAAATGTAACGAATAAAGTACCGCCGGTACTTTTTTAACAAATTAACGGCAAAAGTACCGTCGGTACTTTTGAAGTACCGAGTGCCCACCTCTGCTCTTAAATAACAAATTTTACGAGTAAGCTGTCTTCCATTTTAGATAATGAAAGAAGCATCGACTCTGTTTCGAATTTTTTCGTAGCACTGATCAATTCTATTGCGAATTTTTGTAACTTGATCAGTTTCAGAAAAATTTTGATAAATGCTAAGAGACTGCGTAAAATAAAACAAAGCGTCATGGTATTGGTAAATCGCCATTAAACAGCAACCAGTGTTGTTCAGTGTACCAGCCAACTGGCGATCTTTCCCCTGATCAAGCGATAAACCTCTTTTGATTTCAATAGATTCTTTTAAACAAATTAAAGCATTGTCATATTGGTCCATGCCTTTCAAACAGAGACCAATGTTATTAAGTGTCGAAGCAATTTTAGGATCTTTCTTCTGGTTAAAAGATATGTGTTTGTAGATTTCAAGTGATTGCACCATGTAATTCAAAGAATCATCAAAATAGCCCAAGCACTTCAAGCAGACACCAATGTTATTAAGTGTTTTTGCAATATCAACGTCTTTCCATTGATCAAGCGATACATTTTTCTTTATTTTGAGAGATTGTTTCAAACAAACCAAAGCATTCTCATGTTGATACATATTCTTCAAACAGATACCAATGTTGTTAAGCGCTCTAGCAACATCACAGTCTTTCCGCTGGTCAGATGATAAGTTTTTGTAAATTTCAAACGACTGCTTCAAATGATCCAAAGCTCCGTCATATTGATGCATGCCCTTCAAACAAAGACCAATGTTGTTATGTGCTCCAGCAAGATAAACGGCTTGCCTTCTACTAGGCGACAAGCTTTTGTAAATTTGAAGTGATTGTTTGAAATGAATCAAGGCGTTCTCGTATTGGTACATGCCAAGAAAACAGAGACCAATGCGGTAAAGTGTCAAAGCGAAGTCCGGGTTATGAGCGGTTATCATAGTAAGACTTTCATCTTTCAATTTCATTTTGTAATCTGCAAGCAACTGCTGGTAAAATTCCAAAGCTTCATCAAAGATGTTGGTCGATAATAAATAATTGGCAAGAGATTTTTTTAAATTCGTATGCATTGAAGTATTTTTCATATCTGCAACGTAATCAAAACTGACTGATTTTTCGAGATGTTCAATACAAACATCAAAATCAAACTCACTCAAACTCCAAACAACTTTTAGGCGATTAATTTTTAAATGTGAACCTAAGTCTTTCATTCCAAAAACGAACCCAATCGTAAAGTTGATTAATAGAGGATCAGAATAAAAATGAAGCTTGGTAAAGTTGAGCTGTTTTGCAACCTCACATTGTAAGCAATAAGTAATTTGAAAGTAGTTGATGGTAGTAGTGGCTCCTGCAATCTTTAAAACTATCTCAGTATTTTGAACATTAGACTCCAAGGAAATGATGTTGTCAACTTGCGATTTGTTTTCCATATAAACCCGCAGTCTTATTTCACAAGCAATAGCAATCGCATATGACAATTTGTTTTTTGTGTTTGAAGTTATTATTTTAGTTTTTTCCATTTTGTTGACGATATGAAAACTTGATTCTTCTGAAATGTTATGAATCCTACCTAATGCGGAGATGAACAAAGTGCTACTTCGATAAATCAATTGCTTGATGTTGATTGAGTCTTTTGCTTTCAATTTTGCTAATTGAAATCTTGCAGAAAAATTGTCTAAATCGTCTTTTACTTGTTGCTTTACTTCTCTAATTCTTTGTTGCTTTGGTTTTACACCTAGATACTTATCAACACCGTTTTGAAATTGGTTAAAAATGGTATCATTACCAAATACAAAGCAAGTTTTGGTCAGTATGTCCGCCAAGTGGTAGCCGTTTTTTAAATTTTCTTCAGAACTTAAATAATCCAACATCTTACCCACGGGTTTAATAAGTTCGGTTTTAAAAGGTTTCGCTGGAGTGTGTTTTGTCCTTCCTAAAGGAAATTTGCAAGCATGTGGCATCATACCGTCAAACGCGATTCCTCGTGGTGCGTATGCATCAAAATACCAATCACCCAGCTCAGAATCTTTGTCGTTGAAACTGTGAATGTGCAAACTTGGGATAAGAGTTTCTTGCAAATTTAAAATGACGGTATGAAAAATGACAGAATACCACCGAAAGTATTCCAAGTGTGAATCGCAATCTTTTTGGTCACTTAAAAGTATGATGTGCTCAAAGTCTGAGTAGGGAGTTATTTCACAACGGGCCAAAGACCCCATTCCAGCAATCGCATATTTACAAGGCGGTTTTCCCATGATATTTTCACAAAATTGGCTCAATTCTGCCATGATTTCTTTATATTTGTCGGCAATGTAGTCGTTCAATTGCATAATATCCATTATTTGTTTAGTTTTTTGAATCTGACTCTCTTGAGAAGACAAAAAATCAATATCTGAAATAACTTTGGTTTGATTTAACCTTTGACTAACTTCTTTTCTCAGATGTACTACCAAATTTTTCACATCACTGGCTTTCTTCATTAAATCAGCATTTTGCATTTTAGCTTTGGCTTCAATAAGAATATGTTTACACAAAATTGAAAGATCTTTTTTTATTTGAAAAGCATTGGAAGGATTTCTGACGATTGCAGCATTCAATAAACCAACGCTTTGGACGAGGGCAATTTTATTTGGGCTTTGTCGTTTATAAATGAGACCAATTTGATGTAAAATTTTAGCAGCACATTTAGGTTCTAATTCTTGGTATCTTCCTGCAGCTGAAGCTTCGCAGTATTCATCTTTCATCACTCGAGCAAGCCTCAGCTCCTCTGCAAACTCTTCCTCTTCAATTTGCATTGCTTTCAATCAAAATCTATGAAAACCCTTATATTTGGTTACTTTTTGCAAGAGATTTAAGTGTTTTTCCCTATTTTTTTATATTTTCGGTGGATTATGTACAACTTGTAACATAGCGTTGCAGGTTTGCAGCTGCTGTAACTTAAACTTGTAATAAACGTTTGCTTTTTTCGGTTCAGCTTCCATTATAATGGTCCATATCCAATCAAAATTTTTTTCGCAAATACATATAGAATATATAGCTTCTTGATCAGATCTGCGACTTGGTCAGGTCGAGCACTCTCGCTGGGCACGAAAGTTACCACATTTTGTTTCAATGAACCAGGATACACATTGGGCATTGGGCCTTCTCTTGAGGAGTAACCATAAAGAAGGGTTTTATTTAACACATTCATAAAGCACATAAAAATTACACCTGAAACACAAAATTTTATTTTATATAAAAACTTTAAGCAGCACTGATTAAAATAAAACCAACCTGGTTAAGATATTTTGAGAATTGACTTCACAAAAAACTCTTGACTTTGTAACAGGACTTTACAACTACCCTGTATTTTTCGATAAAATAAAAGCAATATGCTTCTCTAAATTATTTACTTTTGTCTATTGAAAACGTTAATGCAGTGTGAACGTTATAACTGAAATTTACAATTGTTGGTCATATTACGTGCTCATAACTTTGTTCATCAAGCTAACCCATAATGTCTAATTATTCCAACCGAGTTTTTTCAGGATTTTTTGTAACATATCCAAAAATAGAAACTACTCTGCTCGCATCATGATTCACATCAACACGTTTGTCTGCACGCTTTGCATAGAAACTGAGAGGGTAACGTAGATGTATTTTTCGTCTGCTATGAAAATTTATCTTTGGTTCCAGTTCGTTAATAGTTGGTAATGAGAAATCGCATGAGAAGAAACTTCAATAATTATTGCTTCAAATCAGAATAAAACTTTGTGCAAAACACTGCCATAGGTTTAAAGAGATATTACTCGAAATCGTTTTTTCGAAGAAATGAGAACTAACTGAGGTAATAAAGAGGTGTCCCAAACTTTTTTCCACGATTTCCCTTATTGGTGAAAATACCATTTAATCCGTTTGACTCCGTGCCATTGGCAACCCTGCATTTTGCAATTTCGTGACATCACAAACGGTCAGTGGTGTAAAAAGTACTCGAAAATTGTACTCAAGTAAAAGTTTCGTTACTGACAAAAAAACTACTTGAAGTAAAGTACAAAGTACTGACCAAAAAAAGTACTTGAGTAAAAGTAAAAAAGTAGTCATGTTAAAACTACTCAAGTAGAAGTATTTCTGAAAGTATTCACGCAAAATAAGCAAACTATTCAATTGACCAATGACAACTGGTCAACTACCTTCACATCACTGTCACAAACGCTTGATTTTCTAACCCCTCACTATCTTAAGAAGTCATGAAATATTAATTGTGCAAGTTTTTTGTTACTATATTGAAGGAATCAATTATAAAATATTTGCTCAAATACTCATTCACTGCCATTGTTAAAATTATATGCTAAAAAGTAAAAACACCGCAGAAGTGCCTTATTAGAGTGTCGGCAGCGTGGCCAAGAGGGTAAAGACGTCGTTTTTACGACGATCCTGGTCGCATGAACATGGGTTCAACCCGCACCCAGGTCACATTGTTGCGTCCTTGGATAAGACGCTTTACGATGATTATCTCTGCTTAGTGGCTTTGAACAAGCAGGAAATTTATGTGGAAAGAAGTCAAAGGTCAACCGGAAAACTTGGAAATTGTTAACTCCTAAGCGGGTCGGATTCGACCAAAGGATAGCGCCACCGTCGCTTTCTCGTGAAAGGAGGATGAAGATGCATCAATCAATCAAGCCTACTGTACCCACAGGGTGCGCCAAAAGTCACGCACCAAAGGCAATTCAATAGTCTGCGATAAACTTTTTTTGGATTAAAGAAGAAAAAATTATCGTGAATTTTTTTTGATTGATTTTATTTCACATGTGAAGGTAGATAGAAACCGGTAGAAGCAAAACTGAAACTGTGAGTGAAGAGCACAGGCATTCATTGATTGATAGTGATACCAGTGTTCTGTCACAGCATTAGTAGGTTAGACTGCAGCTTAATTTAATTCCAATTCAATTTACTTGCTGCACTTTAGAAAACCTGCTGCCTGCCTAGACAAAGTTTATCACGCAATTCCTGAATTCCACCATGTTTGTTTTCAGTTTTACTGATTTATTCACCTTGTTGCCTTGACCAGGAAACCGCAGAGTGATATTCGGGTCGTTGAGGCAAGCTGCCACCTCTCTACCATACAAAGGTGTAAGCACTGAGCAGCACATTATCACCTTCAATGCAGAATGTCAAGCAGGAAGATGTGAATACAGTTTGCAGTAGGCTACCTATTTTTAAGTCTTTGGCTTGACTGGACCAGATTTGAACCCAAATTTTCAGCCTGATATACAGATGCTCTAACCACTAGGCTATACAATCTTGTCGGCATATTTATCAGTTCAACCCCACGCTCTCAAACTGCAAGACACTGTTCTCAAGAACAGAGAAACTAAACATTTCATCAGTTTATTATTCAATGATGAAGTTTTACTGCTACAGTGCTACTCAGCAGAGGTGGAGACCTTGGTCTCGAGGACACATTTTGAAGTCCTTGGCCTCGAAGCCTCAAGTCCTCGAAAAATGCCTGTCCTCGGCTCGAGGACAGCAGTATTTTTTGAATTGTTAAAATTTTGTAGTAGAAAAAAATTTTGAAGACCTTTGTTTTTGGAGATCGCCTAAATTTGGACTGTAAAACCGACTCAATCTGCGTGAAAACCGATCAAAATCTGGGATAAGATCGTTTGATGTAGTTTCCAGCCTCTGAATTAGCCTTCCCCCATTGCAAATTTTTGGCTATGCGCCTGCCAGGATCTCATATCTCCACTTATCAATAAATTTCTGCAATTGCCTAATCTTCCAGTCCTACAAAACAGCAAAACGGGAATGGATCTTTCACCCTAACTACGAACAGCCCGATTGTAAATGCACCCTAACCTACTAACTCTACTCATGACTTCAGGAAAACTGACGATTCGTTTGCATTTTATTGGTGTTAAAATGGTAAGGTTAACCTATAATGTTGCAGCCTAACTATTCGGTAGAGCTTTGGTTCCTAGTCCTGATTAAGAAGTCGATGTTTACCAGTACTTGATTAGAAAAAATGCAATTGTTTTCAAAAGCACATGAACGCAGTCAAGCGTGAAATTTAAAGAAAGAAAGGACCAAGGGAGAATAGCCTGACTGCGCGTTTACGAATGATTGACAGCAGATGCCCACAGTTAAAGTGCAGTCAACACTGCGTCTCAAATTTTAAACTACTTTGTACTTTTATCAAATAATAAGTACTTAAGTAGCGTTACTTCAGGCTAAAAGTACTTAAGTAAAAGTAGTTAAAAAAAAACTACTCAAAAAAGTACTCGTTACCGAAAAAAACTACTCAAGTAATCTACTCAAGTAAAAGTATTTCGTTACTTTACACCACTGCAAACGGTGCACTGTAGATCAGTACTGGTAGCCTAGGTCTACAAGAACCAGTAGCAGTAGCCAAGTTTTTAGATTTGGTTCGGCTACTTACTGCCAGTGATGTAGTACTCGAGTACAGTACTCGTACTCGAGTACAACTCGAGTACCATTTTTTGAGTACTCGTACTCGTACTCGGAACCGCAGGTACTCGGCTGGTACTCGTACTCGAAGGTCAATGTACTCGGTACTCGGTCAAAAAAAGAGCCGAGTACACGAGTACATTTGGCCTTCGCTAAAAGTAATAAACAAAATGAATATTTGATAGTAAACTGCAGCCAATAAAACCCGCTAATTTATTGAGTTGCTTTTGCTTGAATCCGTGCAGACCGCAGCTGAACAAACAGCTTTTTAATGGTGAGATCGAGCGAAATCAAGCGTTGGAATGTGATAAAGTGATTGCGTCGACAGCGCATAGTATCGTTTGACAACAAACGCCTTTCTGCTGCAGAAAACGTGTGAAAGTTGCCGCAAATTTTGATTTATTTAGCAATTAAAGTTACATACCACAGAAATCGAGCCAGGCGTGTTGTACAAAGACAGCATCAATTGGGTTAGCATTTTACGGTTTCAGCTCAAATATTGATAGATTATTTTCTACAGTAGATGTATCACTGTAATCTCCCAATCCCAAATAATAGTTTTATTGTGGTATTGGAAGGGGTATCCGAAAAAGCACAGAGTTAGATTTGCAGGCAATATTTTCAGTGTTAAATTTAGGTCAGATAGAGAGAGTTTAGTTGCATAGTTATTCTGTAGCTGAGTTGCAGCTGTAGCCAAAATTTTACTTTTTTTTGCAAGAAATTGATAAAATAATAAGTCAAGTCTTTTGATAACGCATGTAAAATGCGTTTGAAATATTAATATGACTAAGCACTAATTAGGATTATTTTATAAAAATGGATGTTAGATCTGAAATTAAATAATAGAACAGTAAACAGGTAAATATACAGAATAAAAATACCGCTCTAAATTACAGCTGTAGCTAGTAGCTGATATTAAATGGCAGCATTATTTTATGCTCACATTACTTAGTCACCTCCTTTGAAATGCAGCATTATTTCGAGAACGTTTACTACTACGTCATTTGCAGTTTAGTTTTACAAGTTTTAGATAGTCTTTGATTAAATGCATAGAAGGGCACAAGTCCGTTAATTGTTAATCCTTTAATTAAGAAGCTAACTTTTTCATTAAAATCGTTAATCCGTTAAAAAGTTTTTTCATGTTAAAGGATTAAATTTACTTCCGTTAAGTTCTGTTAACTTCCGTTAAAGTTTTTATCGCTAATATCTTGCTCCATTCATTTATCATAATGGTGCAAACCAGTTGGCACTGGTAACACTTGATGCGTATTAGCACGAGCTTTATAGAAGAAAGCGAAGGAAGGAGCTCTTTTTTGTGACAAATAATAAGCTGCAGCCTCATAGGTCTATTAATTATTGCTGTCCGCAATTTCCGAAGATTTTCCAATTGCAGCTTCATTAGTGCATTTGAACTTATTTTTGTCTTGAAATAATTAGATTAGACTGTAAAATGTAACTTCCAAAACACAAAAAGACCACCACAGCAAATTTTTTTTCCTTACAATCAGCTCAACAACGTCAAATACGTGCTCTAAAAGCGAGTTAACACAAAAAATGTATATTACACGCAAAATATTAACGAATTTACGGACTTTATTTAGTTCCGTTAAATAAAGCTGAAAATAATGGATTAACGTTAACGGAGGTGTGAAGTTTGTTATCGGACTAGTGGTTAACGAAGCTAACGTTTTGCATTAACTTGCCCACCTATGATTAAATGTTAATTGAATATAACATTTAATCGCAAAAGCTCTCAAAAGCTTGTTGTGGGTAATCACGTTTGGAGTAGAGGACTTTGAAAGCTTATTTGTGATTGAAAGAAGCATACGGTATACGAGGTGTCGCTATTAAATAACAAGACTGGTGACATAAAACAATTTTATTGAAGAAAAAAAGGTCGTTTTATTTTGTTTCCCCTTTGATGTATTCTCCCTTAGCATCAACACAGCGTTTCATTCGGATTTTCATAAAAAAAAAACGAACATGACAACACCCTTAACATAAAAAAAAAACAATTGACATTGCCTTGAATTTTGATTTTGCTCTATTTTGCTTTTTTAATTTGAGGTGAGTTTGCAGTTTTCCTATGCATGGACTGCCTCTTAGTCTCTGGGTCGTACTGGAAAATTCATCTCTCATCGCATGTACAGTAATCACACTGTCTAAAAATTTAGGGTTTTCTTCAATTTGTTTTGAAATGTCAGCGCAAATCTCTTAGCGTTTTTTCTTTTTGATCGCTAGTAAAAAGCTTTGAAACAACTTGTGCACAGACCTTTGTCATATGCAGATTTTCATTCAGTACTTGCCACACTGTTTCTTTGTCAATGGACATTCTCTCTGCTATCAGTCGAATACTAAGCCGACGATCTTCTCGGACAATTTTTTCACTTTCTCGGTTATTGTTAGTGGTTTTTGATATGGTTGGGCATCGTGAACGTTCATCATCTCCAACATCAGTCCGGCCCATAGGCGTAGCCAGGGGGGCCCAGGGGGCCCGGGCCCCCCCCCCCCAATCAAAATACCACTAACGACAAAAAGTTATGACAACATAGCCTGGAGATGTTTAGTTGTAGTTTTTTTTCAGTAATTACACACATAACAGTAATTAACAATAATATTAATGAC
The DNA here is from genome assembly GCA_963965965.1 of Trididemnum nubilum. Classification (NCBI taxonomy): domain Eukaryota; kingdom Metazoa; phylum Chordata; class Ascidiacea; order Aplousobranchia; family Didemnidae; genus Trididemnum; species Trididemnum nubilum. The sequence continues at coordinate 36,509,254 of OZ014489.1, forward strand.
AACAAGTGAGTCCCGGGACCCCCAATTAACAACCAGGGGGCCCTTACTAACAACTAGGGGGCCTTGGAATCCTTAACCGACAACCAGGAGGTCCGGGACCCCTAACTGAAAACCAGGGGGCCCATAACTGACAACCAGGGGCCCCAGGGCCCCTAACTAACAACCAAGGGACCCTAACCAACAACCAGGGGGCCCCTTAACTGACAACCAGGGGGGCCCAGGCCCCTAACCGACAACCAGGAGGCCCCAGGGCTCCTAACCCACAACCAGGGGGCCCCGGAGTGCCAAACTGACGAGCAGGGAGCCCCGGGGCCCCTAACTCACAACCAGGGAGCCCCAGGGCCCTAACTAACAACCAGGGGGCCCCTAACCAACAACCAGGGGGCCAGGAGTCCCCTAACCGACAACGAGATGCCCCGGGGCCCTCCTAATTGACGATCAGGGGGCCTCAGGGCCCCTGACCAACAACCAAGGGGTCCTGGAGTCCTTAACTGACGACCAGGGGGCCCCGGGACTCCTAACTCACGACCAGGGAGCCCCAGGGCCCCTAATTAACAACCAGGGGACCTGGGCTCCTAACCGACGAGCAAGGGGCTACGGGGCCTCTAACTGGCAACCAGGGAGCCCAAGGACCCCTGACTGACGACCAAGGTTCCCGGGCCAGGGGCCCCTTAATGCAAATTTTTAACAATTTATATGCAAAACCTGTGAGAAATCTAAGAGTTTTGATTTAAAAGTTGCCACCCCAGGTCCTCGTTTAACGTTATTATAAACTTAATTATTTACTGCTAAAGTATTGCAGAAGGCAATGTTCGTTACTTCCCCCTATAGACCAAATCACTTACAATTAAAATTTTACGCCATAATGCAAGATTTTAAGCGTGTTTTGGGATTTGATTGCAAAAAGAGGATTGAACAACTAAATTTTTTCGATTGGCTTTGAAATGTTAAAAATCTAGTTCTTTGAAATGGCTCTGAACTCGTGCGAAATGTGATCCAATGGGATTTAAATAGTTTTTTTTCCAAAAACTTACAAAAATCGCCCAGCGGCTGGGGGCTTTGCCCCCAGACCCCCATAGCCATCGGTCGCTGGGGGCTCTCCCCCAGACCCCCGTCTCTGATACGTTTGAGTACACTAGCTTACTCAACACGTCTTCCAAGTTAGACTTTTACACTTTTCAACAATTAGTTTTCGCCCTCTCCCTTTAACAAAATCCTGGCAAAGTGCCATCAGGCTACGGCTTCAGATCTTCCATTCTACGATATCTTTGCCCCACAAAAAATTACTTTTTCGAAAATTTCTGATGACGTCATTGCGTGTGATTTGTGGTTTGGGCCCCCCCAATCAAAAATCCTGGCTACGCCTATGGTCCGGTCTTCAAGAAATCTTTTGTGCCATTCAAAAACGCGGGTTCTTGACATGCATTCTTTGCCGTAAACTTCCATCAAAGCTTGAATTTTACCAAAAATTTCAAGTTAATACTTTGCTCAGTTTTAGAGTTAAACATTTTTCTGCGGCTGCAACAGAACTTCTTGCAACAATGAGCAATTTGCTGCTTCTGCAAGCCAAGGTTTTTTCCGACGCGCAAAAAAACGTGCACTTGCTTTCAACGTCAAGGTACCTAATTTGTTTAAAATATAACAGTAATTTTGCGTGTAACTTAGCAGAAAATTGTCGCCTGCAGTTGTGCGCCTTCTTAACATCCCACTCACAGAAAAAAAACGTATTCGTTTATGTTTTTGCGACAAATTTTGAGCTGTTACAACTTAAAATTTTTTTTTTCTAAACTTGTAAAAGTACTCGTACTCGAACTTTTTTACGGTACTCGTACTCGAGTACATTTTTCAATATCAGTACTCGTACTCGAAGTTTTTTGCGGTACTCGTACTCGGAAGTTGAGTACTCGACTCCAGTGGCGGATTTAGGGGGGGGATGGGGGGGATGCATCCCCCCCCACCAGCCTAAAAGTAACAATTTTGGCCGAAAAATCAGCCTCTGTTTCGAATAATTCGGCTCCATTTCGGGATGCATCCCCCCCACCGACCTAAACGTAACGAATCCGGCGAAAAATCAGTCTCAATTTTGGTGAAGACCTTTTTTTTTTTTTTTTTTTTTTTGGAGACCACCTGAATCTGGGCGAAAAAAACGTTTGAATTTCCGATTTCGGCCGAAAAATCACTCTCAATTTTGGTGAAGACATCCGAATTTTTGAGGTTTTGTGCTTCAAATCCCCCCCCACCAAAATTTTCTGGATCCGCCATTGCTCGACTCCATCACTGCTTACTGCTATACCAGTTGGTAAGTGATGGGTGTTAGATTAGGCCTACCGTACTGTGTTATTGCGCTGGTTTTTGATTACAGTCGATTAATCTCAGATTTACAGTACAGTATAATCAAAAACTATCGCAATAACACAGTACGGTAGGCCTAATCTAATACCCATCACTTACCAACTGGTATAGCAGTAAGTAGCCGAACCAAATCTAAAAACTTGGCTACTGCTACTGGTACTTGTAGACCTAGGCTACCAGTGCTGATCTACAGTGCACCGTTTGTGATGTCACAAAATTGCAAAATGTAGGGCTGCCAATGGCACGGAGTCAAACGGATTAAATGGCATTTTCACGAATAAGGGGAATTGTGGAAACAGTATGGAGCACCTCTTTATTAGCTGAAGTAGTTCTCATTTCTTCAATAAAACCGATTTCGAGCAGCATCTCTTTAAGATCTGTTTTCGCTTATTTTACTACTAATTTCCGCTGAAATCTTAGACGTGTATCATTTCAGCTTGAACTCAACTTACACCGTATTAATTATAAAAGAATGTAACGGTGGTCTTTTAGCAACTTTTGCGTCCTCTGATTAAACTCGCAAAAATCGTTTTGCCATAATCTTTTGTAACCAAATAATAATTCAAGGAGGTGAAGCACCTAGCCAATTCCGGTAGTTTACAATAGCTTGAATCGAAATAAACTTTTGAAATTTTTTAGTTTCATTTTGGGGCTGCGGTTACAAAGATATTCAACACATACGAAGAAACATCAAAAAAAAAGTTTTTGGATACCCTGAATCTGTTCTCTCATCCTTCTAGTAAAAACAAAAAACTTCTTGGAAAAAAACGATTTAATATTCACCCTTTTAGTAACATCATACAACCAATCCAATTTTAGTAAAAATTTCCCTTTTTCTGGAAATTCGAGCTGGAAGAACAAACTCAGGGTTTCCAAAAACTTTTTTAGGGAGATATTTTTGTATTTGTTGAATATCTTTGAAACCGCAGCACCAAAATGAGAACAAAAAATTTCAAAAATTTAATTTCAATTTTAACAATTGTAAACTACCAGAATTAGTTGGATGCTTCAGCCCCTTTAATATACATTAAAAGCTGATAACAACTGTTCTCGGATGATTCTCTAAATATGCAGCCATTGATTTTTTGGATTTCCATTACGGTTTATACTGGGCGTAAAATCGTGAGTGTACAAGTGTACTTTTAGTTTATTTTAAACAAAAATTTGGTACGATTGGCTTACCGCTTTACCAGCGTACAAGTTGCCAATTGCTTAAAACAAACTGAAGATCAGCTGATACTCTTGCGATGTTACGCACAGCAGTGTAGCCTTTACTGTATACCAAGCCTAAATTAATCTGTTTTCTGCATACGCTGTAAATCTGCGTTTTTCAAAACGTAGCCTTATATTAGTGCTGTTAAGATACAGTTGTTTGTTTGTTTTTGCTTTGTTTGCCTAAAATTTAAAATTTTATTAGAAATTTATTGCATTACCCATCTGGTTTGTATTTGATTTTTTTTTAATTTACTACCTTGCCTACACGATTGAAATATGATGGAGGTTTACCCCATTAACCATATGGCACAAATTTTTTTTTCTTGCAGAGTAAATAAAATGCAATAATTTTAATGGTAAGTGCCAACAACAGGCCCAATATTCAAAAGGGCATTTAAGGCAAAAAATTTTTTCTCGATTTTCTCTCAAAAAATTTTGACAGATCTGAAGACTAATTTTACCAAGTTTGGGCTTTCTACGACCTTCCGTTTCCAAGATATGACAGTTTATATTTTCCCTTCAAAAAGGCTTTTTCGGCTTAATTTTGCCAGGGTTGCCAGTACGTAGAACGTTGCCAATTAGAAACAAAATTTCAAAAAGTTACTGCACGTTTGTGACTATCAATTAGTGCTTTCGGCAGTGTCGTTATCAGTAGCGTAGCCAGGGGGGGCGGGGGGGCTCGAGCCCCTCCATTGGCTTGTGAAGTATGCAAAATCGCACGTTTTTGGTGCTTTTGAGGCCGATTTTTTGTCAAAAATTGAAAATAGCCCCCCCATAGGAACACAGCCCCCCTCAAACGTTTGAAATCCCGATTTCGGCCGAAAAATCATTCTCAATTTCGGTGAAGACCTTTTTTTTTTGGAGACCACCTGATTTTGGGCGGAAAAAACGTTGGAATTTCCGATCTCGGCCGAAAAATCATTCTCAATTTCGGTGAAGGCCTTTTTTTTTTTTTTGGAGACCACCTGATTTTGGGCGGAAAAAACGTTGGAATTTCCGATCTCGGCCGAAAAACATTCTCAATTTCGGTGAAGGCCTTTTTTTTTTTGGAGACCACCTGATTTTGGGCGGAAAAAACGTCTGAATTTCCGAGCTTTCCGAGAAATTCCGTGTTGATTTCCGGAAAAACCGTGTGAAACTGATTCAAGAACAATGAAAATTCGGGTCAAGGACGTTTGCACTTTTCTCACTCTTTCAAAATAGCCCCCCTTTTCCAAATCCTGAATACGCGCCTGGTCGTTGTCAAAACGAAGTAAAGGGTCATAATTCTGAACTAGCTGCTTTTTAAGTAAATTCAAGCTAACTTTTCGAAAGTTAATCTTCTAACACAATACTGGCAAAATGGCCACGCTGAAGTAAGAGAAAAAATTATTGACTTTGAACCGCAATACTTTGAAAACGGAAAACGTAGAAAGTTTAAATTTAATGAGAATGCAAAAGCTTTTCCCAACATTTTAGTCAACAATGGAAGACTGAACTTGAAAGCCTTTTTAAGTGGTCATACTGCCCAAATTATTTATTCATAAGTAATTTTCAACATTACTCAGGTACGTAACTTGAACGCCTTTTTAAGTGGGTATACTGCCCAAAGTGTTTATTCATAAGTAATTGTTGACATAACCTAGGTGAAGTCAAAAAAAAGATAGAAAAAAGTCTTAGGTTTTTGCCGATATATGCTGCATTTTTTGACCAATAATTTGAAGACCAAAAAAACCACCCACTTAAGCGCGGTCTCTACTACTGTGCCTTTGTGCCATATGGTAAGTCCGGCCCTGGTTACAGTATATTCCTTGCTAATGATCAACACTCAATCAAATCAAAACCGACCAGTTGGTCGAGTGGTAAACCGTTCGTATCTGGAGCGGGAGGTCGGACGTTTAAATCTTGAGACGGTCAAATCGGACACAGTGTTGCCAACTGCTCGCCACCGCTGCGACGTTTCTTCAAAAGGAGCTGTGTTGCGCGGGCGCAATGACGCGGAGATGGGCCCCGCTAACTCGTTCACGCTTAGGCGTAATACAGCGAGTATAATGAAAGATGGATTTGATCAACACTCATAATTATCACGTTAAAGCGCATAAACTAATTTGAAATCTAATAAGTGGTACTGGTTCACATTAAAGTAATGAAGGTAACTTATCGGTCTCCCAATAATTCTAACGTCATGACTTTTTATACAGTAGACTGAAAACGATTTAGAGATACTGTATACTGCTTAAAATCGGTTTTATAAAAAATGAGAACTACTTGAGGTAATAAATAGGTGCCCCAAACCTTTTTCCCCAATTTACCTTATTCGCGAAAATGCGATTTAATCCGTTTGACTTTGTACTATTATTGACAACCCTGCATTTCGCAATTTCGTTACATCACAAAAAGTTGATGTTGCAAATTTCTCGCATACTTTTGGCTTTTGTCAACCATAGCAGCCCAAAAACGTCTCCAAACTGGCCTACCACTTGTATTCTTGCCAACTCTTTTTCACTAAGCGAAGTTATTGTACAACAAGCAATAAAATAAAAGATAATATTGTATACGTCTGTGGGCTAATCTCAGATCTGAAATCAGAAACTACGCAATAGTCAGAGATGGTACAATTCTCTAAATTTGATACGTGAAAGTCTAAATTTTGCTTAATTCGATACCGATACAGTATCGCTGATACATTTTAGCGGTAATTTTTCGATACATTTAATTTAGACAAGCTTATTGCCAAATCATTAGATATTTTTATTTGACAAGACGCCTGTAATTTTTTACGATTTGGTTGAAATGCCCGCTCATGAAAAATACTGTGCAGAAAAGGCAGAAGATGTCACATGACGTCAGCATCTATTGTTTCTGCATTGCTGGTCAATTTAGGCCCGCTTTAGCGTATTGATCATCCCTGTTTACTAGCCAAAATTCGCGTGTCGTAAAATTGCATGCATTTAATTTTTTTGCTTTACCAGAGAAAACCTAGCACGATGAGTGTTTCCGCGAGTAAATATGCATGATTGGCAGGGGTGCCGAAACCCGGGGGGAATGGGGAGTATATCCCCCCAATAATTTGACTGTATCCCCCCCAACAATTTAAGTATGGTCTTCATCTGTATCCCCTCCAATAATTTGACTCTGGTGTGCATCTGAGCGCAGGTCTGTACTTGAATTCGGGAAAAAAGTGTTCCATTTCTGGTGAAGATCTTTTTTTTTTGGTCTTCACCTGAATTCGGGGAAAAAAAGTGTTCCATTTCTGGTGAATACCTTTTGTTTGGTCTTCACTTAATTTGCTCACCTGAAAAAGTCTTGGTCGAGGTTCATCCCCCCAATGTTGAAAATAGGGCAAAATTGGGGTAAAATTGCAAATTATTCCCCCCCCCCAATGCTCAACAAAGATTTGCACCACTGATGATTGGTCAACGCCGCCTCAGACATAGTAAAGAGCCGTTCAAGACATGAGTCAACCAAGCCTTGAGTAACTTTTCTAAAATTGAAATTAAGAACGGTTGGAGTTTACTTTGGATTTAACAAGTCTTTCAATATTTTCTATATGATTTACTGTTACTGAATTAATTTGCAACGCAAAAGTACGTCTTTCAATATTTTCTATATGATTTACGTCCAACGTGGCGTCGCTTTACTATTCATCTAATGTGAAATGCACGGTAACATCCGAGTCAAAAAGACGCGTCCCAATGCGGTCAATTGGCTCGATTGAACAACCTATCACTCTGAAGGCCTCTTTCCGGGTTGATTTAATAACCAATTGATCCGATTAAACTTCCACTTATGGCTACGTGGGATTGTGACGCTACAACATCAAAAAAGATAGGCAAGGTAATTTGAGGATTATTGGTTTTGTTCCAGTGTCTTTCTTTTACAGGTACGTTTTCAAACATATTGAGTAGAGAAGTTATATAGATCTGAAACAATAACCTTTTCCACAACCGTGATAGCACTTACCTCCCATATCTGCTTTCCCATTGAGCTAGTGTTTCATCAGCTCTTAACTAGTTTTTTAATTGTTTTGTGTTTTATTTGATTTGGTCAGTACTGAGCACTTCCGCAAATTGCGAACTCAAGGTTTTGGTTTGCGGATTTGCGAACCGATTTTTACCGCAAACATTAGCGGATTTGCGGAATAAAATTGAAATCTACCGCAAATTTACAAATCAACGAATTCGCTGGGATCGTTTCTTTGCAATTTTCAAAAAAATACGTTTTTAAGATTCAATGTATCGACCGATTTGGGCAGATGTATTTATAAAGTAGAACAGCCCCTTACCAAGTTCCTCCGCGGTAGAAAAGTTATTTTCCATGAGTGCTGCTATTCTTGCAGCAAAATGAGGTAGCTTAACGTCAAGAAGCTGCTAACGGCTTGTTTTTCTGAAGGGAAGCTTAGACTTTTTGAAGTGGCAAAGAATTGCACAAGACGACTTGGATGACATGCCCAGCCCATCTAGTAAATAAATAACCTGCAGGCCAACCAACATTTTCAATCCTGGTTTTATCTTTATAGGTTTTTGTTTTTAGTTTCGTTTATCGTGTTTTTGGAATGCATACTTTAAACTACGTGCGTTACCGCTCAAGAAATTTCCAAAGATATTTGGAAACTAATATTACTGCCCGCTTTTGAATCCTGGTAAAAATTTCTGTAACCTGGATAATTTTGTGATATTTGATGATGTATATATATATACAACACTATCCATTTTTGATTTTCTAAAGCTTTTTGTATCGTGTAAACAATGCGTCAAAATGCTTAATTTTTTTATTCAAGAAATGGCATAAATTTCTGAGCAATTGGCGGCGTTACTCCAAAATTTTTCCAAAATTCACAAGCTAACTTAGTTATATTGACAAACTTTTTGGCGTGTAAATTGCTATTGCACATTGATCTTGTAGATTTTTGGCACCACCAGCAAACTGGCCGCTGCCGAAACAAATTTATGATTTAACAGTGATAATTAATAAAATGTGCATTACATACCAATAACCAAGCTAGACTTAAAACCCAAATTTGGGTTTATCTTTTTTCATTTTTAGGGTCTGAGGGGAAGGTCATGGCACTGTGGCCTCCCTACCTTGGTACGCTTGTTTCTGCACCGTAATTATATTGTATGCAATTTGAAAGCTTTTTAAAAGACTGTTCTTATCGACGAGAAGTTCAAGCGTTAGAATTTCAAGTAACCATTAATCAGGACTGTATTGCAACTGAAATAAAACAAACAAAGAAACAGAACTTTTGACTTGTTCTTCTAGCACATTTTCATTTTTGCAAAAGTTTGCCTCTATATGAACATCTTTCAAAACAATAAAAAAAGATTTTGCTCCAGTATCGCACTATGACTGCTGATTGCTCTGTAACTGCTAATTGCTCTGTAACTACTGATTGCTCTTTAACTGCTGATTTTAATTTTTATTCAGCAGATTTTGGTGATTGTGGCGCCCTTGGTAGACTGGGAGTTGGCTGACTTTTTGGAGCCGAGTATAGCAGCCTCATCACCGAAAAAAATTGCTTTTTTGATGAACAGGAACGGTGTGATGCCATCATTAATTCAATTTTCGATAAATTCAAGAAATGTACCTATTTATCACCAAATTTAAATATGCCCAATTGCAATAACTCCTTGACAATTTTGCATCTCAACATTAGATCCTTTAACAAAAACTTCGATGAGCTCCATAAATTTCTTGTTTCAATCAGAATTAGATCTGCTGTAATTTGCCTGACTGAAACCCGAATAAAAAATGACCCTCTAGTAAACATTACGATTTCTCAATACAAGTTCTGTCATGTCGACTCCCAAATTTCAGCTGGCGGAGTAGCGGTATATGTGTCTGATAACTTTACATTTAAATTATGCCCTAATCAATACGTAATACCTAATTCTGAATGCTTATGGCTCGAATTATCTACAACCCATTCGAATGAAAAATTTATTGTTGGAACAGTATACCGACATTCCGATCATTCTACTGTAAATAATTTTCTTGATAGATTTTCTGATTGCTTAAACGACCTGTTGATCTCGAAAAAAACTTACTACATTCTCGGTGACTTTAATACCAATATTCAAAAACATAACCGCACCAGTGCAGCTCATAACTATACCAACTTGATTGTAAGTAATGGCGCTATACCAATTATTATCAACAAACCCACAAGAGTAACCCCTGAATCATCTTCTGCAACAGATCACATAATCACAAACGATTCAAATCATCAAATAAAATCTCATTTTCGAAGTGGATGTTACTGATCATTATCCGATTTTATGTAAAATAGACAAATGAAAATCAAATCTCTTAAAAAACCATCCGGATGTATACATTTTAGAAATAAATCGAAATTTACGGCCGAAATTTGTTGTGAAGATTTGAAAATTAATCTAAACTTTTTCTTTTTTAACCTACCGCTATTAACTAAGGATAACGTTAAAGAGAATTTCGCAAAATTCACTAACATTGTATCTTCTACCATTGACAAACATGCACCATTAACAAACCTTTCGCGACGTCAGCTGAAACTCTACAGTATACCTTGGCTAACTAAAGGCATTATAAACTCTATCAAGAATAAACGCAAAATGTTTAAATTACATTATATCTCAGGAACTGAACGTGAAAAGTTGTATTTAAAAAAATACATTAATGCATAGGTGGGCACAAGTCCGTTAATCGTTAATCCGTTAATAACGAAGCCAACTTTTTCATTAACTCGTTAATCCGTTAAAAAGTTTTTTCATGTTAACGGACTAAAGTAACTTCCGTTAAGTTCTGTTAACGGACTAAAGTAACTTCCATTAAAGGGACAGGGAACACAACTGTAATTCTTATCGAGGTTTTGTCATTTAAATAGTACTTGTAACACCTTACAAAGCTGATCCGGTGATAGTTTAAATTTTTTTTTCGTAACTGAGTTTTATTTAGTTTTTTCTCAAGTAGCTGTAAACATAGTAACATTTTCAATCGATGTATCTATGGCGTCACAATGGCCTGTGACGCATGGTTCATTCATAATTATCGAGTGAACTAATCGCGTACGCGTAATAACGTTGCGCCATTTCGGTCTGTTTTGAAGAAAAAAAGCACCGTCTTGCTGAAAAAGCAAGCGTGCTTTTTTGCTAATTCAATAGAACGGATAGCGCAGTATAGCGTAATGTACGTTTTAATGGAAAAGCTGAATGCACAAATATACAGCATCAGTGTTCACACGATTTCGAGAGAAAAACTGCATAACACAGTAAGCCTATGTTGTCAGTCAAAACCTGTGCTGCGATTTCTGCTGCTGCTTTTTCGAAAAGCCATCATATAAGTCTAGTGCAGATTTCATTTTTTTGTGCTTCGAGACCTCAGTGATTAGAAGCAGTAAGCAAGTCCCTGTAGTGTAGAAGTGTAGATGGTAGTCATAGCATACAAGTTTAAGAGTTTGAAGAAAATAGAAACGCCGTTTTGCTAGAAAGCAAGCCTGCTTTTTTGCTAATTCGATTGTATAGTTATAGGACGGTATAGCACAGCTGTATGTAGCCTAGTGTACGTTTTAGCGGAAAAGCTGAATGCAAATACTGTAATTGCTGATTTTAATAGACAACCTAGGTGAGGTAAAGGAGTGTCAGGCACCCATCTACTTCTAGCAAAAACAGTCAGAAAACAAGAATAAAATTTTGTATAGTAGGCCGATTGTAAAGTATAAGTATGCACTGTTTTTGCTTGTAGTGGAGGGTGCGTGGCACTCCGTTATCTCCCCTCTGAAGATGCTCGGCCATATACGCTCTGGTATCAACTTTTATTTTGCGTCAATTGGTGGTCAATTCTGACAATTTTGATTGGTGATTGCCATAGTTTTGCGGTAGCAACCAGGTCCGTTGCTACGGTAAAACTACTGTACGTAGTTTGGTTTCAGAGCGTATACCAGCCGAGCGAAAAGTTAGGTTGAATAAATAGCGTTGTTCATTGTTTCTTTGATACCTCTACCGGAAGAGCAGTGAGGCTGGGCTAACCTATTATTAATTACCATCCCCGGTAGACCTGGTGATAACAACCACTCTTATTCTCTAATTTAGTTGTAGATATGTTCAAAAAATCAAATTTTCATTACACGCGCTGTATTACGCCGAAGCGTGAAACAAGTTTGCGGGGCCCATTGCCGCGACATTGCGCCTGGACAACACAGCTCCTTTCGAAGAAAAGTTGCAGCAGTGGCGAGCCGTTGGCAACTCTCCAATTTGACCGATCCAGGATTTGAACCTAGACCTACCGTACCAGAGTCGAGCTCGTTACCGCTCGGCCATCTTGCCGATTTTTGTTGTAGATAATGTGCATAATGCATAACAGAATGCATGAATGTATTTGCTACGACTAACATGGTCGGCAGTGTGGTCGAGCGCCGTTTTTACGGTGGTCATGACCGAAAGGTCTGCAGTTCAACTCGCGCCCTCGTGGCATTGTTTCGTCCTTAGATAAAACGCTTCACGACGCTTATCTCTGCTTGGTGGAAATGGGAAGGAGCAATAAAACGTTCGACAAAACACCGGTAACTCCTAAGCGGGTGAGGATTCATCCAACGTATAGCACCATTGTCGCTTTCCCGTGAAAGAAGGATAAAGATGGAACCAATCAATCAATCAGAATAGGTAATGCAATCGCAGGGGCGTAGCCAGGTGGGGGAAGGTGGCCATGCCCCTCACTTCGATAGTGTGTAACCAAAAAAAGTTCCAGTGTGAACCCAGGTATATGCTGATTGTGAAACGCTGCAAAAATGTGGAGCAAATCGAATCATCCCGACGAAGATAATGCATATAATATCTGCTTTGTGCTGCATTTTATTTGGAATTAAGCTACCTCACAACGACCGACAGAAAATCTTTTTTTAAATGTGCTGCTGCACTTACATAGGTTGACTCCGAATGATCAATAGATAATAATTAAACCCCTTTTAAATTGAACTGTAATTGCATAGATTGCAAAACAAAATAGATTTTCGCTGACAACATAAAATGCAGGTTCAATGTATAAAAACAGAGCTAAAATAAAACGTAAAACCAGATCTAAAACTTTTAGATCTGGTTTTACGTTTTATTTTAGCTCTGTTTTTATACATTGAGCACTTTCTGCAAGCGCGTAAAATGCAGGTTCTCTCGAAATCAGCGATTGTTTGCATTCAGCTTTTCCATTCGTACACTAAGCAATACTGCACTAGACCTGTTCTATTGAATTAGCAAAAAAAGCACGCTTGCTTTTCCAGCAAGACGGTGCTTTTTTTCTTCAAAACAGACCGAAATGGTGCAACGTTATTACGCGTACGCGATTAGTTCACTGGATAATTATGAATGAACCATGCGTCACTGGTCATTATGACGTCATAGATACCTCGATTGAAAATGTTACTATGTTTACAGCTACTTGAGAAGAAACCAAAAAAAGCTCAGTTTTGAAAAAAGTTATAAAAATATCACCGGATCATCTCTATAAGGTGTTGCAAGTACTATTAACACGATTCAAAACTCAAAAAACATTGATTTTGAGTTCACTGTCCCTTTAAGTTCAGTTAACTTCCGTTAAGGTTTTTGTCGCTAATATCTTGCACCATTTATTTATCAGACCGGTACAAACCAGTTTGCACTGGTAACACCTGTTGCGTATTAGCACGAGTTTTATAAAAGAAAGCAAGGAAAGGAGCTCTTTTTTGAGGCAAATAATAAGCTGCAGCCTATTAATTATCGCTGTTCACAATTTCCAAACATTTTCCGATCGCAGCTTCGTTGTGCATTTGAACTTATTTTTAACTTGAAATTAGATTAGACTGTAAAAATGTAACTTCCAAAACACATAAAGACCACAATAGTAATACATATTTCCTTACAATCAGCTCAACAGCGTCAATGCGTGTTCTAGAAGCGAGTGAATAAAAAGAAATGTAAATTACACGCAAAATGTTTACGGATTAACGGACTGCATAAACTTCCGTTAATTAAAGCTGAAAATAATGGATTAACGTTAACGGAGGTGTGAAGTTTGTTAACGGACTAGTGGTTAACGAAGCTATCGTTTTGCATTAACTTGCCCACCTATGCATTAATGTATTAACTAAAATTAAAACTATTTCTAAAAAAAGGCATTACGAATCTAAATTAGAAAGCAAAAGTGATTTATGTCAAATATGGAACACTATAAGATCAGTAGGCCTATTACCTACTAACCGTAACAGAGATGGAAACCGGTCGGGTCGACCGGCCGGTCGGGTCGAGATTCTTCGACCGGCCGGTCAAGCCGGTTGAAAAACCGGTCAAATTCTCCTTTTTGGCAACTAAAAGACATCTAAGCACCAACCGAAATATACTTATATATTTTATCATAAATATAACTTTTTATAAAAAAAACAGTATTAACAAACCACATCTTTCAAAAACACTTGTTGAGTGGTTTCAAGCTGCGACTAATATGCTGTGAGCATTAACACATGCACATCCAGTGACGTATTTAGGATAGGAGTATTGTGCTATGGACCTCACTTTGGGCCACGGCACAAAGCAAAAAAGTGCAAAATATACGTTAAAATCGCGTAATTAGATTCTAATAAAGCATGCATGTGGAAGAGGCTTGTGCTACCTAGCATTTTAGCATCATTTTGATCAGCTTAAGAGTAGAAGTGGCGCAGATTTCAGATTTTTTTGTACATGCTAAAATCTTGCCGCTTTGAAAAGCTTTTTTCAACTTAAATTTACCACACTCTACACTGGGCAAGAAAGACATAGCTCTTATTTTTTTTATATCTAACTAGCCATGGCTTGTTCTGAAGTTGCAGCATTTCTACAAACTGCTGGGGCACATTATATTTCGAATGTTTTTTAGCCAATGTCATAACAGTTTAGTGTTTTCAATGAAAATAACGGACGCGTTGCGTTCATCGGGATAGTTGTTCATAACCACGTCGTACTACCGATGAGTTTATTTATTGGTTTGACGTTTCGCTTCCCAAACCGGGAAGCTTCTTCAGAATAATTTTCGGCAGTGCTGTCTTTGCAGTTGTAAAAAGATAAATAAGAAAAAAATAACAGCAGAAGATAGGTAACAGCAAAAACATACGAACATTACAATACTTGTACTATTATATCCCAAAAACATTAAAATGATGGAGCAATTACATTACATAATACTGAAAATTATGTCACTAACAGCGTGAAAAAAAGTAATACTGAAAAATTATGTCACTAACAGCGTGAAAAAAGGAATACTGAAAAATTATGTCACTAACAGCGTGAAAAAAATTAATAATACTCATAACAACTTGGCTGCTTCACTAACAGTGTGAGAAAGTAGGAAAAGGATCTATTGAAAAACATTATGAACTGGAAAAGGTTTTTAGCTCCACAGAGATTTATACACGGACGGAACAATTAATATAAATCTCTGTGGAGCTAAAAACCTTTTTTTGTACATAATGTTTTGCAATAGATCCTTTTCATACTTTCTCAAACTGTTAGTGAAGCAGCCAAGTTGTTATGAGTATTATTAATTTTTTTCACGCTGTTGGTGACATAATTATTCAGTATTCCTTTTTTTCACGCTGCTAGTGACATAATTTTCAATATTATATAATGTTATTGCTCCATCATTTTAATGTTTTTGGTATAATAGTCATGGTGTCGAACCGTTTCAAATAACGGTTCGGGTTCAGGTTTAGCTTCTGCTCAAAATATTTTAGCGGTTCAGGTTTGGTTCGGGTTCACTTGAGCACCATTTTCGAGGTTCAGGTTTGGTTCAGGTTCACTCAAGTAAAATATTACTAGTTCAGGTTCGGTTCGGGTTCATTGACTTAAAATTTAACTGTTGTTACTCGTTTTGTCCAGAAAAAAAAAGGAGAAATTGCTTGTCTTGAATAATAATTTTGAATACCTGAGATATGATTATTTGCCGCATTTAATGCGTACGTGACTGATTTACTACTTTTGCCGCCTTTTTGATTTAGAATATTCTAGATGTTTCCTTTCTAGTATCTTCTACTGTCTTCTATTAGTTACCGGAATAATTAGTTGTTTACATGTCTTAATTGCTATATTTAGACTTGAAGTTTGTGACGTCACAATTACGCTACCGTTGTGTTTTCGCAATCGCTAATATGTTTTCTATTGTGACGTTTCATGGATTGTTCTGGGAGATTCGATAGCTTTAACCTAAGTATAATAAGCGGATCGTTTTGATTCTAAAAATTATTCTAATATTCTGAAAGTGGATGATTTTTAGGTATTAGTTTCGTAGGCATTTTTGCCGAGTGTGTGTATCTGTGGTTGGCTTGTGTAGCCGTATATTTGGCAATCTGAATTGGGCGATCGCGAGAGTGTGTAAGGTGCGACCTGAACCTGGTCGGTCGCGGTTAAGTCTTTTACGATCTGAATCTGGTCGATCGTAAGAAGTGTTAGTGGAGCGATTTTGCTCAGTGAGAGTGGTTTTGTGTTTCAATCCTAAATAGAAGTTTTAATTTAAGATTGTGTACTGCTTTCTGAGATTCAAGAAGCTAAAAGAACTATCAACTGCCATTTTTCGATTCGTCAATTAACATCTCAGTCGTTCTCTAGTTTCAGCCGACGTGGGCAATTCTAGGGATTAAAGGTTGTACTCTAGCCAAGTATCAACGATCGCGACATTGCTGATCCTGTTGATGATCACCACTGCTCTTATTGTGCGTGTACCAGCGCCAGCGGCATCCAGATATAGAAAAATATATTCTTACTTTTGTTAGGGGTTCAGGTTCAGTTTGGGTTCACTTGAGCACAATTTTGAGGGTTCAGGTTTGGTTCAGGTTCACTGAAGTAAAATTTTGCCGATTCAGGTTTGGTTCGGGTTCACCAAAATGATGCGGTTCATTCGGGTTTACGGTTCGGGTTCAGGTTCGGTTCGACACCCTGATAATAGTACAAGTATTGTGATGTTCATGTGTTTTTACTGTTACCTATCTTCTGCTGTTATTTTTTTCTCATTTATCTTTTTGTTACTGCAAAGGCAGCACAGCCGAAAAAAAGTTTAGCAAATAATCTGTCACCAATAGCTAAAAAATTGTAACTTCAGTTTTTGGCATTTCACAAAATATCATTACAAAGAACGTCTAATAATTTAGCTTGTGCCCTCCAGTGCTTTTTATGCTTATTTTGTGCACGTTTTGCGCTGCTCAACACAGGTCTTTCTAACCGAAACTTAACCAAAAAAGGTCTTAAAATTGAGTCATTTTTGCAAATTTTTTCTGCGACCCCTGTCAAAAGTCACAAATTTTAACACCTCACCCATGCCCCCCCTTTTGAAAATTTTTCATTAAATACATTGAATAGTGAAAAAAAACCTTTAGTAAAAAAACCGGTCGACCGGGCCGGTCAGAAACCGGTCGACCGGCCGATCAACCGGCGATGATTTTGAAATTTACCGGTCGGGTCGGGTCGAGAAAATCCTGACCGGTTCCATCTCTAAACCGTAAGAGTGTAACCGCTACCTCGCCACGCTCACTGAAAATAAATGGTAGCTCTGTTTCTCGGCCACAAGACATTGCAAACTATCTGAATGATTTTTTGTCGACAATTGGTTCCAAATTGGCTGATAGGATTGATAACTCATCCAAAAAGGATCATTTCAGTTATTTGACTAGTCGTATTTCGTCAAGCATATTTCTAGACATTCCGAGTATGACAGAAATTAATAATGCAATCTTCTCTCTCAACACTAATAAATCTTATGGTCATGACCAAATTCCCCCGTACTTTTTGCGAATTGCCTCCCCCGCCATTATTCCTTTTCTTCACCTATTTGTTCAATTTTCTTTTACAAATGGTATCTTCCCTGAAAATTGCACCATTGCTAAAATCATTCCTATATTCAAAAAAGGTGATTGTCAAAGACCAACTTCGTAACTATCGGCCCATTTCAATTTTGCCTTATTTCTCTAAAATCTTCGAAAAACTTATCCACACACTGCCAAGTAAATTCTGGACTAAACACAACGTACTAATTACTACCCAATATGGATTTCAAGCTAAACTATCAACTACCCATGCTCTTCTAGATGTAATAACTTCTTCCTTCGAAAACATTAAAGACAATTTGTTTACTGGATTGATCCTCTTAGACCGTGCAAAAGCATTTGATACCGTCTCCCATGATATTCTGCTCTCCAAATTAGATCACTATGGCATTCGTGGGACGGCTAAAGATCTTTTGCAATCATTTTTGAAAAGAAAACAATTTGTATTTGCGAATGGATGCAAATCTAGTATTGAAAATAATAACTACGGCGTAGCGCAAGGCTCAACCCTTGGCCCTTTGTCGTTTTTGATGTATGTAAACGATTTACGTCATCCGTCAATTGCATCCCCAGGCTTTTCGCTGATGATACTTCTTAAGTATATAGTGAAAAAAAACACCAAAGATTGACTGAAATCATTAATGCTGACTTGCTGAAAATCTCGGAATGGTTTAAAGCTATCGTATTAACAGTCAATCCCTCCAAACAAATATTATTATCATCCCTTCCACATTAAACCAGCTTCCTGTAACTATTGAAACTTATTTAAATAACACTTTAATTCCGCAAACTTCAACAGCGAATTATCTGGGAATTACAATCGACACTGACTTGAAATTTCACAATCATATTGTATTATTAGAACACAAAATATCCGAGGACAATCGGAATCCTTTTAACCATAATTTTGTTAATAAATAATGTTTGTGTTTGTTTTTAAATAATCATGCTGATGAATTTTAAATTTCAGGTGGGATATTATTCCAAATTTTATCTCCTTGTTATTTAATGCGTCGTTGCTGAAGATTTATGCATCTCTGTTAAGCCGCATTTACACGGGCGACTTTTTTGCGTGCGATTTTTTGATAAAAATAGATGTGGCAAAGTTGCATCTATTCAATAATGGTTCTCATTGTGATGAAAGTTATCTTACTGCTGAAAACGACTGTCTCAAGTTGTTTCCATTCCAATAGTGATATTCTAAAGTTGTTTTTTTTTTCCACGGCTGTGAGGTAGCACTTACCTCACATATCTGCTTTCCCATTAGGCTAGTGTTTCATCAGCATCTGAATTCACACATACTTTTTAAAACAAAATCGGAACTGATCTCACTGCAATTTTTTATCGCAGCACCGATTCTCTTCTAAAGTTTTCAATTATAACAATATTGGTACGAAAACAACTTAAGACAAGTATTTCCATCAGTAAGGTCCCAATTATCATGATCAAAACCGCCGTTGAGTAAATGCAACTTTGCCAGATCCATTTTTATCAAAAAATCGCACGCAAAAAAGTCGCCCGTGTAAATGCGGCTTTAGTCCTACATGATAAGTACTCTACAAGTAACTTATGTAAATCAACTAAGGATTTTTAACTTAACGAACATACTGTAATTAGAAGTTAGACAAAAGTGACTGGAAGGCGAGGTCGCTCCCTTCCAAATATCCACTCCAACCGCTCGAGTCGCAGCTGTAACTAATTCCGCTCGCAGATTTCTTTCAAGAAACCTGCGTACATTTTCACTCTACATGCTGCTGACATCTGTCTTATATCTTACAAAAACAGGGTATTAATTAAATCGAAAAAAAAACTTACTGGTGTTTACTACAGGTCTATTGCCTTATGGAAAATAAAAAAATATGAAGCATTGTTAAACGGCTATAGATCTTCTCTATTAATCAAACCAGAAAAAATACAGCAAAATTTGCGGTTCAAGTTTATGAAAGTAAAAAGTCATTTGCGGTTGCGGAAGTGCAAAAAATACCGCAAACTTGCGGTTGCCGACAACCCATTGCTATTTTGCGGAATTTGCAGAAGCGGAATAGAGTGTAAGTTTGTGGAGCCCAGCACTGGATGTGGTTTGCCATTTGTTAAATATTTTTCTCCAAGATCAAATTTTAATTCTTCTCGCTGTAATTACGCAACAACGTGAGAAGAGTTGGCGGGGCCGATGATCTTCCCGCGTAATTACACCTGTGAGCAACACAGCTTTCCTTTGAAGAAATGTCAAAGTTGGCGAGCCTTTGACAACATTGTATTCAATTTTAACCGGTGGCTGTTCGTAAATGAACCTCGAACCTCTTGTACTAAAGGCGAACTCGTTAACATTTAACCAACTGATACCGGTACCCAGTGGCACTGGGGACCAAAAGTGGGTCAGGGGACAACTCAAATGTGACAAATTTCCGGTTTAGTGAAGTCCAAAATAGACGGAGAAAATGCTGTGGGTAGGTCCGAAAAATGGCTTTTCTGGCCGAAATGATGTGATCACCGAAAAAAAAAAAAAAGTCTTCACCGAAATTCTAACGCTTTTTTGGCCGAAATTAGGTGATCTCCAAAAAAAAGGTCTTCAGGCTTCACATGCTCATTTCTCAGTGTCATTTCGATGGGCCCCTCTCGAGCTCATAGGCCCTCTAAAGCCCATGGGCCCCAGGGTCATTGATTGTACCCCCGTTTCCCCTTTCGACGTCCCTGCCGGTACCATAAACAATCAAACTACTTCCCTCTCAAGTTTTGTTTTTTACCTTTTCAAATGAATATAATTTTTGTGCGCTAATCAAAAGCATAAATTTACAATATTTTGGTATACTTTTAGATAATGATAAATATCTATAAAAATACCTCGAAAAAAATCGTTTTAACCAAACAACATATTCATAATACCGTTCAAGTTTGAAAACTAAGCTTACTAAAAAAGTGGGAATCTCTATTTAGTGGACGTTTGCACCGGGTCGCCTAAGCTGATGAAGTTAAGGCCTTATAATTGACCACTTCCACGAGTATAAACCTACAGTATATTCCAGTTTACTGGTAATGAACGGCCTTGTTTTATTACCGCGACGCCGCTACGGAACGTAATCAGCATCAGCTGCTAACGTATAAAACTTCAAAATGGCAATCATTATTTTTAAAAGTACTATTTTCGAAATGCAATATCAGAAGTACTTTTGCGTACAAAAATTGTAGAAAATTTGCCGACTAAAAATTTAGAAAAATTGAGTCCTTAGCCTTGGATTTTTTTTTTTTTTTTAGTCCTTGGCCTCGAAACGTTAGGTCCTAGACTCCACTCTGTTTGATACGAAATGGAAGCTTTTACTAAAACTATTTCTTCTCAAGAATAAGCCTATTATTTCTCTATTAGAGTTTTTTTTCAACCCTATCTTTTCCAACTGGCACTTTCTATCAGAAAATAAATAATTTTTTGTTCTGCACCGGTAGAAATCAATCCGCAAAACATTCGTCCTAGCTCTGCGACTCGACGGAGACTGCTCTGAGACTTCATTGCGAATTGAGTCGGAGTCCAAGTCGCCTAAATGTGAAAGTGGCACAAGACTCTCGATAATGCCAATAGCTTTTCAATAACTTCTCACTGCATTATTCTTACATCAATCTATTGCACAAATGTTTGCATTTGCCAACATCCGCATGTCATCATTTGATAGCGATATTTGTCAGTGCCAAAATTAACTTTGGATTACACCAAAAAATTCGCAAATTTTAAAAGTAATTTAATTGAACAAACTTGTGCACTGAAGTCAGTAAATTTTCCAATATATTTTTTGTTTGAATTCTGACTCAATAAAAATGTTTGTACTTAATTAAATGTGCATTTGAAAAATAGTGAAAAAGATTCGTCAATTGCTAATTTTTTGTATCAAGCTACATCTGCATTTAGACAAATGTCAAATCCAACATTTACTAAAAAAAACTTTAGCGTGAAATAATCACGGTAATCAACATTTACTGTAGTTAAATGTGTTTTGGGCAGATAATTACCAGTTAAGAGTGTTTGCGGGCCGGATAGAATTTTATCGTGGGTTACAAATGCACCGGGGACAGACTTTAGACACCTCTAAAATTAAACTAATTGATACTTCAATCTTGAACTAGAACCAGCTTAACTACAAGCCTGACACCAAAAGTTACTGCTGCATGTAATTTTTGTAAGAAGCAACTTTCAATAAATGATTTAGTTTTCTATGAAAAATGAGTAAAACACTGTAACTCCCTCAACTTTATAAAAGCAATAATAAAAAAGATAAAATTGAAGATCTAGCTTCGCCGCCGTATCATCAACTCTTTTCCCAAAATGGCCGAGAAACCAACTTCAAAATATTAAAACCTACTTTTTATTATTTTAAACTACAAAACCGATTTTGACCCAAGCGGACCATTTTCAGTTGCCTTTAAAAGGATCATCAATGCAACACTGTAAAACTATAAAAATACTAAAACCGACAGCTACAACTAGGCCAAAATATCTGTACTGAGTATCAGATTGTACAGATATTTTAGCCCAGTTTTAGCTGTCAGCTTATTTTAGTTAATAGCGTTACAGTGTTAGTTTTATCGATTATGCTTTTGTCTTTATAGATTACTGAGGGCGACCCCTACGTCGAATTGTCTAAAATAATAAAAACTAGATTTTGATGTTTTTCAGCTGTTTTTTAGCAATTTTGGAAATGACTTGATAAAAGCAGGGCCTTTGTAGCAAGCTGATATCAAACCCAATGAATGCACGTGAAGAAGTCAAAAAATAAATAAATTACCCCTTAAGTTACACCACATATCTGCATCGTGTCATGATAGCCTACCTTTTACACCCAATGACAGACCTACAGGTATATTTACTTTGATATTACAACATTACAAGCTAAAACTATAATACAAAAACATAAAGCACAGAATGATGCATGCCAAAAAAGACTCATACTTGCAATATAAGAAAGCCGTGAAGAGACCCGAAGTCTTCGAGTCAAACGGCTATCTTTTGATTGCTTTCATGAGCCGAATGATGCTCCCATTCAGTTATGCTTGCAGCAGCAACAAGTCAGCCACATATTAAAAAAATACAGTATGTGGCTACGAGAAAGAACTACAGATAAAAAAGAATCTTACATTTGGTATGAAGTCAATAATTGCTCGCAAGTTTTGAGAAAACATTTTCAGTTTTAAGCATTGCATTACAGGAATCGAATTCCAAAGCTTCGACCCCTGATACTTGATAGACCTTTGCGCACGGTTGGTTCGCTATAGAGGTATCGACAATTTATCACTAGAAGACGTAGTATCCAACGTTTGTGTGCTGATGAGACCTTATGAAAGTAGAGTTGGAAATAATTTAAGAGGGAATGATTAACAGATTTGCATACAAAACTTCGCAATTTCCTACTTGGCTACGTCCGTTATCTTTAGAATATTTAGGTGAATAAAGCACGGCGTTACGTGCTCGCGCCGGTTCAGTGAACAAATCGATCGTACAGCTTTGTATGATTGTAAAAGGTAAACTAACGTTTATGTGTGAAACCAATGTTTCATTTTCGATCCCTTCAAACAATACACACTGGGACAGTGGATATGTAAGAGCACTTACCGAAGGATATCATCTGTTGCAGCAGTACAAGGTTGCCCATAAGTAGATATACAGCAATCACAATTTAAATTCTTTAAATTTCTTTTTACGTTCTATGTAGCGCATTCCAAAGCACTTCGCGTTACATGCTAAGTACCAGGAACTGAACTCTGACTTGAACTGAAGCATACCACCAGTAAAAAAAAACCTTGAAACACTTTCAATCGATAACTGTGTAGTGCATACCTACTTACGTACCATCCTGAGTAATAAATCATAGAGAAAAGTTGAAAAAAAATTATCGTATATAAATACAGAACTAGTCTAGACTCGAGAGTGTATGAAAGTTTTACACTTTAGTCTACCGAATGCGTAAATACAAAAATAAACCATCGAACTTAAGGCACTGTAAGCATCACGATAAAACTATACGCACAACCATTGTAAATTAGAATGACAAGAGTTTGAACTCAACCAGGCGTGCAACTAGAATGTTTTAAGCGAAGGGGGTTTAAATCAAAAGTTAAAATTTGAAAAAATAACCATTCAAACGCCATTCAGATCGTATTTTGCACCTTTTTTAGACCGAACTGAAAGGAATAAATTGCTAAGACTTGAAAGCCAGTTGAAAAATTAAATTGGCAAGCCTTTCAGCCCCCCTTTAATTGCAAATTAAAACCAAAACACGTTCAAACGCTTTCATTTTATGGTTAATTTTGAGTGTTTTGGCTAAGGGGTGGGGGGACAAAGCCCTCCTCCCCTTGTTGCGCCACCGACACCCACTGATTCAGAAAGGGCTAGATAGCAAGTTTTGGGAGGTGCTGCTTTAGATAATCAACTGTAAATTTTCAAACTTTTACTTGTCGCGACATGTACAAAACTGTACATCGGTGTTATCTAAACCAAGTTACTTAAGTTGTACACGAACAGTTTAACCAACTGATTGCGCAAATCTATGTAATTTCAAGAGCACAATTCGAATAAATCGTCTAAATACAGGTATCAGATAGTGTATTATGCTGTTTGATGTATATTGCACGGTTAAATTAAAATACATCTGCAAAAATTCATTCGCCTAATATATCGGAAAAAGAAGAGACAGAAGCAAAGCATATATGTTAAAGCTACGTGGTTTGTGGTATGCAGCTATGTAACGCATTAACCCTTTTTTACACGAACGTGGTAGACAATTTTGCCCTCGATGTTTTTTCGAGATAAATCCCTTAATTAGGATACAAGCTTTGCACTATAAGCCAAAATAACTAAGCGTCAAATTTATTAACAAATAACTCCGAGAAATTTAAATTTTTAGTTTCCCAATTTTTAGGTTTGTACAAGCCACTTCATTAAAACTACAAAATTTTGGCCAATTCAACTCAAACGGCGTTTCGAGACGTTTTTGTCACGTAGTTACTTTGACATGAACATTTTTATGATTCAAAAATAAAAATTTGATTAGAAAAAAATCGGCTCAGACGTCACTATGATCGCGCCATCAACTTAACACTTTTTTTCATACTCATTCCTTCACTCATAATTATTTATTGACAAAAAATAAAAATTAATATTCATCTAGTAAGAAACATTGTAATGTCGATAAGGAGACTGAAGTGGAAATCTGGCCATTGTATCAGCAGCCACTTTTTTTACAAGTAAATGATGTAGTCATAAGTTTTTGTCAAAGGTAATGACATCAAAAACTTTGATGAACGTAAATCCACATCGCATGTCATATTTGGAGCTTGTCAGGTCTCTAATTTAGAAGCACAGAACGTTTTTGTCGCCATTTCCATGTAAAATGCATTGGTAAAATATTCCGGTAAAATAGGGTCAAAATCAAAATAATGTTTATTTGTTCAGATATGCCGCGACTGAGAGGCTTCTCGTAGCGATCTCCATTCGCAAAAACAGTTTC
The DNA here is from genome assembly GCA_963965965.1 of Trididemnum nubilum. Classification (NCBI taxonomy): domain Eukaryota; kingdom Metazoa; phylum Chordata; class Ascidiacea; order Aplousobranchia; family Didemnidae; genus Trididemnum; species Trididemnum nubilum. The sequence continues at coordinate 36,534,076 of OZ014489.1, forward strand.
AACACCACACCTCAGACATTTTTATGATGACGATAACATTTGTGTTGCTCTGCAACCAGTTTGTACCAGGGCGGCAAACTCGCGCTTGAACTCGTAAGATCTCGATTGTTTGCCAAATCAGAACTCCAAAAAAAATAATTCGAGTTCTAATTTGGCAAACAACTCGAGTTTGCAGCCCTGGTACAAACCGGTTAAATAGCAACACAGATGCTATCGTCATCATAAAAATGTTTGAGGTGTGGTGTAGAAATTGTTCTTTTCAAATGGAGATCGCTACGAGAAGACTCTCACTCCCAGATATCTGAACAAATAGACATTTCCGAACTCGAATAAAACTATTCGAGTTCGAATTTATTAAAAAGCACAAATATTTAAAAATTGCTGTAAAGAAATACTTTTTTGTTGATCATGCCGTGTAAATTGAGATTGTCGTTCATTTGCCTTTGTCATGGCGATCAAGAGAAGCAGCACGTATACAAAAAAAGAGGGATTACGTCGAAAAACAGACCTAATGTTTGTGGCAGCCTGAACTCGAAAAACGTGATATTTTTGTCGAACTTCAAAAAATTAAATCAGAGAACTCGAATGGAAATCGATCGAGTTCGCGGCCCAGGTTTGTACTGATTCTTACGTGTAGAGAACTGGGTATCAAAAATTGCTTTCATAGTTATCATCCTGCTCTTATAGCTCGAACGAGCCCGTTGCCAAGTGTACAGACCTGGTTCCTACTTGCAAAACTTGAATGGCAGCACTGGATAGCATTCAAGATGGTAAAAAATACTGTTCTAAAATTTGTACAAATTTATTAATAATTAAACTTTGCTAAACAATAGTTTAGAAAAGCTTCATATAGTATTAAGATAATATATTCAAAAGCGCTGCGTCATAAACACATCGTTAGAAAACATTGCACGTAATATTGATTGCTCGTGCCAAAAATCTGGAAAAAAGTATCAAAAGTAACAAACACACAGTACGTTTCAACCAAACTACATTGCTACCATTGCCACTCCTACTGGATCGCCTCTGATTTTACCAATGACTTTCCACGTATCCTCCTCTGCTGAGTAAACTTCAATTGTTTTTACAGGACCTTTGCCATTTTCTCCACCTGCAACATAAATTTTGCTGCCCAGAACACAAGCTCTATGGCCTGATCTCGGCGAGTTCAGAGATGCGACATATTCCCAACCGTCGTCATCGAATCGTTCCACGGATGAATGCCATTCATTTAAGTTAGGCTTTCCTCCAATTGCGTAAATTTGGCCATTTAAATTTACAGCTGCAAAGTCAGCTCGTTCATCAAGCATTTCTCCATCCTCGACAGTAAACCACCCGTAGTCACCTAGCTCATCCATTGAATCATAAAACACCGATCCCTTCTGACCACCAAGAACCCTTAACTGTTTTTGATACACAACCAAGCAACACCCTACACGTCTTTCATCCATTTCAGGGCAATCAATCCATTCATCTCTTGTAGGCAAAAAAGTTTCAGCAGTAGAAAGAATCTCAGTTTTATGTGCACGTCCACCAGCTAAATAGATTTTCATTTGGTAAAACGCACAGCCAAATCGATGTCTCTTTTGATCCATGTCTGAACATTCCTCCCAGCCATCTGAAATATTTTTCACATCTAAACACCACGTACAAGGAAATGAATTGAAGTTGTCGCTGTAACACCCTCCAAAGTAATAAAACTTTTTTTTAAAGCGAGCTAACTGTCCATGAATACCGATACCTGGATAGCAAGGCAAATCACTCCATTCCATTGATCTAGTGTCAAATTTTCTAGTGTACTGAGGAGAATCAATTCCACCCACAAAAAGAAGCTCATGTTGTTGTGACTTACATGGCGAATTTGATATTTGATGTAGCGGGAAGTTTAAAGAGGAAACATTTACCCAACTCGTACTCCTAGATTGACTAGTTGATAAAAGACCAGAGCTTTGCGATGAAGTAGACGGAGTATCTGAGCTTTGTTCTTTAAGAGTCGACTCGCCGCTAGTATTTCCTTGCATCAAATGTTTTTTCATTGCGATGACCAGTTTTTTAGATGCTGCAGGATTTTGCAAAACCAAGTCACTCTCAGCAATTACCGAATTTAAATACGATTTAGCAATGCCATCAAGATCTATTTTTTCAAACAACTCACAAAAGTAAGATTCTCGATTGTCTTCGTCGAATTTGATCCAATTGATAACAGTTTCATAAAATTGCTCTTCTTTCACATTGCAGCTTCGTAATAGCAAAAACTCTTCAAAAATAGCAGGATGAAGATTTAAACATAAACTGTCTGTTGACAAATTATGGAAGTTATTGTTAATATACTTTTTGCAAGCACCTTCTAGACTCTCTAAACAATACTTAGTGGCCAACTCCCAACACTGAAATACATTCTTATTTGAAATGTGCTTACTGAGAAACTCCACGCAGTATTCTAAAAGTTTAGTAATCTGCAAATAATGTGCTGCTTTCAAAACACTATAAGCATTGTCCAATGTAATTGAGCTTGAATCACCATAGATAAAATCAAGGAGAGTGGATACCATATCGCAAGAAAAGTCATTTGAAGTCCAATAATCTTGATATTTTTCTTTCATTTCCACCTGGAACATTACTCGGAAATAATCTGACACAACTCCAAGCAGACATTTGTGCACTGGAAATTCTCTGGACTCTGTTTTGATGGTGAAATCACAAAAGAGTTTTTTTTCCAAACGATCTTCATTCAGTTTTGCAAGAGCGTGTTGAGAATAGTCACTCATTTTGCAGTCCACCAAAATAAAACAGAAAATTAGCTTTCCTTAATCAAAATCTTCATTTAGAATCAAAAGCCAACCTGTATGCACAATTTTGAGCTGTAAATACATCATTTTTGCCAAAACTAAAAATTTTGCAATGATGTCATCACGTTGGACAGTGGAGGGTTTTAGACACTAAGAGGTACACTTTAAAGATGAAAACAAGGAAAGTCCCACGCCAAAACAGGGGGATTTATTAGGTGCCTTGAAACATGGTCCTGGATCAACATGCCATTTAAGATGGGTGAAAAAACGGCAAGTTTGTGTCGAAAATTTATTAAATTACATAGAACTCAAAAATGGCTGGACCTGGAAGCTTAAATTTGGACACAACGTGTGTACAGACGGAAGTTTCATAAGCACCGAGCTTGGGGGCGCCTGGTCACGTAACCGTAATTTTATAGACCAAAAATTGGCAAAAAATGACCAATTTGAACTGCTTTTTCTCGATAAGTACGAATACTGACAAAAAAAGATTTTTGGCTTTTGAACACACTATCGATCACTTTTCTTATGGCTATGTTCATTTACCTCAACCTGAATATTATTTTTTTTATTTGTTTTTCTTCTGCCAATGAGTCATTCCACCTCAGATCACCCAATGCACTTCGCCCTACCAAATTTGCACGAAATTTGATTTGCTCGTAGGCAGAGGTGGAGTCGAGGACACAAGGATCGAGGCCAAGGACAGCCTTTCCGAGGACAGACCCTCTCGAGGCCAAGGCCAAAGACCAAGGACACGGCCGTAAGTGTTCTCCAAAAAAAAGTCAAAAAAGTTTTTCAGGCAATCTCCAATTTATAGGCGTAGCCAGAATTTCTGATTGGGAGAGGCCTAAACCACAAATCACATGCAATCACGTCATCAAAAATTTGCCTGTTGGCACTTAACCAGGATTTTGCAAAGGGAGAGGGCTTAAACTGATACAGTTGAAAAACGCAAATACATAACTTTGGAGACCTTTTGAGAAAGCCAGTGTTACTCAAACAAATCACAGACGGGGGGTCTGGGGGCGGGGCCCCCAGTGGCTGGAGGCTTTGGGGGTCTGGGGGCGAAGCCCCCAGCTGTTGGGCGATTTTTTGGAATTTTTTGGAAAAAAAAAGCTATTTTAATGCCATTGAATCACATTTCGCACATGTTTAGAGCCATTTGAAAGCACTAGATTTTTGACATTTGAAAGCCAATTAAAAAATTTAAATTGTTTAATCCTCCTTCTAGTAGCAATTTAAGTCCAAAACACGTTTAATATCTTGCAGTTTGGTGTTAAAGTTTAATTGTACGTGATTTGGTCCAAGTAGGGGGAAGTAAGGTACATTGTCTCGTGCAACATTTTAGCAGTAAATAAAAACCCACTCGAAGATTTTCCTTAGAGATTTTTGTTTTGTCATGAAAATAACCAGCAGAAGTGCACGTTAGGCCAGGGGGCCCAAGCCCCCTCAATTGAAGTTCAATGATTTGTTCAATCAGCATTTTCCATGGCTAATTTTTTTTTTTAAAGTATTTTGTGCGTAAAAACTGGCGAGGTGGAAGTGAGTTAACGAATTGTTATTGAAAAATGGTACAATAGATGGTTTCGCTCACTAACCATGTTATTGTCGGGCCGGATTTACATCGCGCTGGGCCACTGGCATTTTGGAGATTTTCGCAACATCTTTCTGCAAAGTGTACGCGAAGACCATAAAAGTCTTAAGATTTGAGCTCAGGGCCCTTAGCTGGTACTGCACCATATTGTGGTAAATCCGGCCTTGGTTAATGCACTACGTTCATAAAAAGGCTAGATGTGATCCTGCGATAGCAACTTTTAGGACGAAAACTATCCATTTCTTCCAGGTTTACGTTTAAATTGGCTGGCAAAAATTGATTTGAGGGGGTCCCGGGGCCCTTGGCGTTCAATATTTTTGTTCGCTACTGGTGTAAGAGAAAAACGCTGAAAAGAAACTGAAACTGAAGAAACAATAGGCTTTTTTGCCACATTTTTGTCATTGGTGAAATTTCAATTGGGGCGGAGGCCCGCTTGGCTAAGCCTATGCTTCAATTGCGGAAAACAAAAAAGGTATTTTTTAATTTTCTGCGAGGTTTCTGGCGTTTTCCAACAAAATTTCAACTGTTCAAAAAATAATGCTGTCCACGAGCCGAGGACAGGGCAATTTTCGAGGACCTAAGGCTTCGAAGCCAAGGACTTCAAAATGTGTCCTCGAGGCCAAGGACGTCCTCGAGGACTCCACCTCTGCTGGTAGGGTTCATGTAAAAAATCCCAAATTTTTAATTTTATTGAAATTGGGGCTGTAGTTTTGGAGATATGCCCCTTCAGAAATTGGGGTTTGGTCGAAAAATTGGACCAGCTGCCGAAATTCAAATAGCGATATCTCCGCAACCACTAAGGGGATTTCAACAAATTTGGTGTCATTTCGAAGGAAATTGCCCAAAAATTCCATTTCTGTTAAAAAATAACCAAAATGTGCACGTTTAGGGACAATGACGTTTTGACCTTGTGGATCACGTGATACATTAGTTTTAAAATGTAGAAAAAAATCTGTCATCTTCGAAACAACTTTTAAAAATTTCAGAGAAATAATATTTGTGGTTTATCCATAACTTAAGGTTTAGTTTGGGCAATTTGCCAATTTTCAGCAAATTGATGTTGTATTGTGGCAAAAAGTTAATAGTCCAGTCAACTGCAACCACAAATCAGTTTCAGCAGGGGTCAAAATTACCTTTTTCAGCAACTTGCCGTCGGAGTGTAATATCAAATAAGTCGTCGGAAACTTGCAAGAAAATTTCAACTTGCTCAAAATAAAAATATGTAAAATGAACTTTGAGTTTGTATAATTTGGGAAATAAAAGCACGAAATCTGACTAACACTCGCATTTTGTTTCGAGAAAACAAAGTCTATGTGTGCGATTTTAATTTCAATGTGACATAATACGTAACTTTTTTCAATCATGCAATACGCAAAAATTGATTTTTTGAGTGTGATCTTTTCAATTGCAACGTTAACAATGGTATTGATTAACGTTGCCTTTTTGCTGCCAATGCACTTTCAATCGCAAATATCTTGGAAACTACACTATCTACAGTAGAAAACTCAAATTTTTTGGAAAAGATAGAGAAGTTAAAGAACTTTAAAATAATAATAATAATGATAAAAAAATTGCAAAATATTTGTTCTCTCGCATCACAGAGTAGCACATTTGAACGGCCTATCTGAAAGAGTGGTTAACGCAGTATGAAAAAAAATTTTTCCGAAAAAGAAATGTAATTTTTTTCTGCAACTTTTATCACGTACCATTACGTGAAGTGAAAACGTATGACTAAATAACACGCTAAAAAATTGTATTTGATTCGATTCAAACTGAATTAAGACCTAATAGCAATAAATTCAACAGACCAAATATCAACCTAGCCTGTACGCCAAATTGTTAAACTGCCAATCTACTTTATGCACTGTGGAGCAAAGATATAGCATGCTGCAAACAACTGGAAAAAGAACGCTTATTTCTCCCTCAGATCATGTCTGAGAGTAAATCACTGTTGTTTAAAATACTAGTATATAAATGCAACTTTTTGCTTAAATTTCAAATTAAAAATAAATACAATTTTTTCCCGATTTTAGTGCAACAACTTGCCTAAGTCATTATTGTGCCAAGTTTTATTGAATGCTTAGGTTAGTGCAGTGGTTCCCAACTGCTGGGGTCACAACTCCAGGTAATGCCACAGAAATTTTTTTGGAGTCCCTTACATTTCAATAAAAAAAGTTATTAATGTTTATTTTAACACAACCTTTTTAGCCTTCATGTAAGTACCACTGCACATCCTACACCATTTGCTTTTAGAAAAAGGATTGATATATATAATGTAACATACTTGCTGACCTTTTCTTCAAGCTTGAAGCACGTCCAGTACATGCCAATTAGCATTGTTACATCACTAGAAAAATGATAAATCATTTCGTAAAATCTATTGGCCCATAAAAAAATCAGTAGTAGTGCACAATTACGTGGGTATTGGAATTGTTGTAGAAAATAATTTTTGTTGTTGTTGCGGCGCCGGGGTGTATGTAAATTTTATTTTTACGAAAACTAGGGTCACGGAAACAAAGTTTTGGAACCACTGATGCTAGTGCACTGTTTTCCTTCAGCTGTCACCTGATTACCAAAGTTATTTTTAGTTTAACACACACGTGTTTCCATGTATAAGGTTAATATATCATTAACAACTGTAATACAAATCATTGGGCGATCAATATGATCATTGATCAATTGATTATGACGGTAGTTTTCCTGCAAATTACAGAAAATTGACAAAATGGCCCGAGTTTGAATGCAGACTGTTTTTAAACCACAAAAATCACTTTTCAGAAATTTTTAAAAGTTGTAAAAAGGATGACAGAGATTTTTTCCACATTTCAAAACTAATATGTCATGAGATGCCCAAGGTCAAATTCGGAGTCAAAATCAAGGTCAAAACGTCATTGTCCCTAAACGTGCACATTCTGGATATTTTTTAACAGAAATGGAATCTTTGGGCAATTTCCTTCAAAATGACTCCAAATTTGTTGAAATCCCCTTAGTAGTTGCTGAGATATCACAATTTGAATTTCGGCAGCTGGTCCAATTGTTTGCCTAAAACCCAATTTCTGAATGGGCATATCTCCAAAACTACAGCCCCAATTTTAATAAAATTAAAAATTTGTGATGGTAGGGTTCAAACTTGAAAAAATTTTGGGTGATCTGAGAAGAAATGAATGACCCCACTATCTATTTTTAAATCATTAAACACAAAAAACGCAAACTCTGATCGATTATAGAAACTGCAATATCAAAAAGACTGGTGTCTGCCTGAAATGACGGGTGCCACATTCGGAGATCTCCTCTCAAATGGGTCCTCCAAAAATTAAACTTTTTAACCGTTTTAAGTAAAATTGGTAAAATTTCCAGATTAGGTAGGAATTGAAACTAAGTAAAACAGCACTGTTCTTCTCAAACAGGTCCTCGAAAATTCAAAATTCTTAACTACTCAAGCCGGAAAAACAAAGTTTTCATGATAGGTAGACATTCAAGGTAAAACATGACAAAATTTAGGAATGCCACATTGGAGGGCCCTCCTCAAATGTGCCTTCAAAAAATTTAACACTTCTTAATCATTTGAGCTAACATTTTCAGGATAAGTAAACATGAAAGATAGATGAAACATGGAAAATTGGGAGTGCCACATTGAGGAAGACCATCTAAACTAGCCCTTTATATTTTTCTTGAGCAGGAGAAATAATAATACTAAAATTGGTAGATATAAATAAAAGATCAAGCATCACAAAATGTAAGGTTGCACATTTGGGATAATTCCCAAATTAAACATAAAATAAAACTTAACTGACTGAGCTAAAAAGTTAAAATTTTTAAGCTATGTCGAGAAAAATTCCCCAAACTGGGCCTTTAACACATTTTTAATTTTTCACCATTGAGTTAGATAAATGATAGTAAAGAAATAGACACTGTAACAAGATTCAAAATTAACTTTTTTTAACAACTTGTCCGTCGGGCATGTGATATCAATTGCCTACTATACTTTTTCGAAGAAATTTTAAATTGCCGAAAAAAATAGGCACAATTTCTTTTGAGGTTGTTGTTTAAGCTTGAAAAATAACTCGTAAAATGTACTTCTTGGCAAAAAAACACTGAGTTTGCATAATACGCGTATCTTATTTTGAGAATCAAGTTTTTGTGCATGATTGCCATCTTAATGTGACGTTAAAAAGAAACTTTTTTCAATCATTACTTTACCAATGATACTGATTAATGTTGCGGTGTTGTTACAAACATAATTTTAATCACGAATATTTTTGAACTACACCAGCTAAAAAGCCGAAATTTTTAGCAAACGTTTAAGAGAGCTAAAAGATCTTAAAAACATACCGAACATCAAAACATTGCAAAATTTTGACGTTGTCTTCATACAGCGCCGGGTACCGGTAGTACTTGTGATATCTGAAGCAGCGCCTAACGGCTACAGTGGCAAGCGTAGCAATTTTGCGCCAAAAAGTTCTTAAGCACGTCTGAGTATCGAACAAATATGCGTTCCATTAAGAAGTCTTGATTGTGATTAACGATGTGCGTATAATTAAACAAAGTGTTAATAGCTGCTAAAGTGCTAAAATAAAGCAAACAACAGCTTTCTCTACTAGAACTTTATCTTATGAAAAAAGCGAATCTAGCCTAATTTGCGTCTTAAAATAATCTTGTTTGATGTTGTTTAACACGCTATATTTTGCTAATTTGCTCGTCGGGCAAGTACTTAGCTTGCCTCGTGCAAGCGTTAATTTTGAACCCTGATAGTTGCAAAACGAAACATAAAGCATGACAAAACTTGAGGCTTCCACGTTTGCTGTATCCTCCAAAGGCCAAATGAACCTCCCATACTGACAAAAATTTTTGTTGCCCAAGTTAGACAAATAAAATTTTCAGAATAAGAGAGCATAAACGAGATATGAAACATGACAAAACTTATTTTTTTCATGTTTCAGATCTCAAAAAAAGATATGAAGATGTAACATTAGGAAACCTTTCCTACAAGCACTTCCAAGTTGAAACTTTTAATTATTTGAGGTCAACAAATGAAACTTTAAGGACAGGTTGATGTGGAATTATGACAATACACTCTTATTTTTATAAGAACCAATGAATTTTGAGTAGAGGCTGACTGCACTGGCGTCGATTTCCGGGGAGGCGGCGCCCCCACGCAGGCGCGTAGCCAGGAGTTTGCAAAGGGGGGGGGGCTTTTTTGGAAGCTTGAAACAACCGTAAACGAACTTGACCCAAATTTTCATCAGTCTTCAATTACATTGAGGCGGTTTTTCTGTCAAAATCGGGTGATCTCCAAAAACAGAGGGTCTTCACCGAAATTCAAACGGTTTTTCCGGCCGAAATTAGGTGATCTCCAAAAAAAAAAGATCTTCACCAACTTTGGATGAGCTTCAGAACAAAAAAACTCCACTATTCTGGTCCAAATAATGGCAAGTCTTTCACAACTTCTGCTCCTCAATCCCGTTGGGGGGGGGGGTGTTTTCATTTTTGGAGCAAAAATCGGCCTCAAAAGCACTAAAAACGTGCTATTTTGCATACCTTTCAGGCCAATGGGGGGGCTGTTGCCCCCCCCCCCCCCCCCCCCGGCTACGCTACTGCCCCTATGGGTCTGACGCTAAAGGGGGCGAAATGTCTCTCGCCTCCTCGGTTTTTGTTGAGTGGTCTACGTGCAGCGCAATCGTGTTGAAAAATCAAGTTTTGGCAGAAATAATTTAGTCTACAAATGATAAAGGCATTTCAAGTTAGCTGTGTAACCTGCATTTTCGAGATCAAATATTTTCGCCGTAACATAATCAAACTAAAACTTCCAAACGAGTGTTTCGAAAATGACATACTGTACGTGGCGAGTTGGTGATGTACTTTTATGCATTGTTAAGACAAACCTGCGTCGCCAACCATAAATTACACATTTAAACCGCAATAGTTTTGAAATTTTCGCTAAATATTCAAAATATGAATTGAACAAGCACTTAGTCCAGTAGAAATACGACAAAACACATTGAAACCCGGAAAAAATTTATAATATGCTGAAATTTGGCATGATAACTCTGGGCCATGTCCTGAGCCACTAAAAAAAAATTCCCATGTTTTGGACATGGGACTGTCACTTTTTTTGGCCTTTAAAGTTTGCAGTGCAATGTCAAAGAGCCTTTACTGTGCAACAACCAATCGAAAAGTTGTGGAAGAGCCAAATTTTGAATGGTAATTGATTTTCAAGTGCAGGTATACACAAATATACTTTGAAACTGATGACGTCATTGTTGGTGACGCCATTGCCAAATTTTTGTTTTTGAAAAATGGCATATTCTGTATTGATGACTCAAATTGTGAATGAGAGTTAGCTTTCTGGCTCCAAACCAAAACTTGCTTAATTAAAAGTGATGACGTCACAAACGTTTTTGATGACGCAACTGTCAAGAGTTTTGATCGTAAATTTGAAGAGTGTTTGGTCAAACGAAACATTGCAACACTTTGGGAATATCAGCATCATCATTATTTTGAGGTCCCAAGGCGTCTTCGAGTCCTTGGCGGAGGTCTTGCCTCATCCTCCTATATGCAATGATTCCAAAAAAGAATACCTAGCGTAATCATGTGTAATTTAATACAAATATGTGCCAAGCACGATAATGCATCCGATAAGAACAAAGTTTCTACCGCTATGCAATGTCTGACAATATCATTATCTAAAGGTGAATTTACACAGTATCCGTTTTTCGTACGTTTTCGTCCGTTTTTTTTACGTTTTTGCTTCTCCTTGACAAAGTATGCGCTTTTTCATCCGCATTTTTATGTGTCCATATCCGCACTAACCAGACAGTCACATACTGGACAAAAGTTGTCCGAAAAAATTTTTTGTAAAGGGGTACGGCGCTATTTCGAAATATCGCTCTTATCGTTCATACACAAAATTTTTGAACAAAATTTTTATCTGAATATAACAGTCTACTTAGTGCGTATATGGACTTATAAAAATGCGGATGAAAAAGCGCATACTTTTTCAAGGAGAAGCAAAAACGTAAAAAAACGGACGAAAACGTACGAAAAACGGATACTGTGTAAACTCACCTTAACGCAAAATAATGTCCAACAGTATTATTAACCGACATTATTTTGGCGTATTTGCGATATCATTGCAATGTCTGACGTTATTATTATCTTAATCTATAATAACCACGCTAATATTTGACAATTTGATGCCTTAACAATTTTTTTATCGTTGCAAAAGCTTGCTTCTTAAACTAAAAGTGCAGATTAACTTTTTAACTGCGCGTGGCAGCTTTTCAATAAACATTCAACTTTCTTGATCAAACTGCAAAATGCATCATTTTATTTTACTCCCCTATTGGCAGTGGTGGGCACATTACTGTATAAAAGTAATGACACTACGTCACCAAAACTTCGTGTAAAAAAGTAATAAAATTACCGTATTCGTTACTTCTCAGATAAAGTACTCTGTAATTTGTTGTTACAAATTTCAAATTACCGGTACTTTGAATGAAAAGTTAAGCCAAAATGACAATAGTCTACATCACTATTTCTAATGGTGCCAAACGAAGAAAAAACTTGGATTTCGTCCGTGATCCAAGTTTCAATATAAAGTTATAGCTTTTATTATGCTGCTCTTCGATACGGTTCAGTGCTCACCAATAATATTTTGATTAGAGCATTACGTATGAGCAATTGAGCATGGATCCCATGGCCTGAGAGAGTGTAGAATTATTTCATTAAAACTAAGCAAGTTTCGAATTTCCGGTCTTTTGTTTCTGCGGTCAAGGTCATATCATAACAAGCCGGCTGCTGCGGTTCCTGGTGGGCCGAACTAGATCACGCTTACGTTATGATTCAAGAAGCAAAATCGAGTAATAAAAATCTAACGCTGTAAATAACTCCAAATTTATTGCACTTCCTCAAGTTTTGATAAATAATTTCCGATAAGTCGCCAAATATACGCTAATAGTCTAAATAACACGCGTAAGGTAATTCTCACATGCAGGTACTATCAAGATAAAAAATAGAAAAAATACTATGTGATTGATCTATTTGTAGGTCGAGCGGTAACGCGTTTGCCTCTGGAGCGGGAGGTTCGAGATTCAAATCTTGGACCGGTCAAATCAGACACAGTGTTCCCAAGAGCTCGCCACTGCAGCCACATTTCTTCGAAGGAAGCTGTGTTGCCCGGGAGCAATGACGCGGAAATGGGCACCGCCAACTCGTTACACGCTTCGGCGTAATAAAGCAAGTAAAATGAAAGATTTGATCTGTCACATTTCGTAGTATTTTTTCAATTTATTAACTTGACAGTACTTACCAACCGAGCCGAGTTTACCGTGTGGCAAAATGGCGCCACAGCAGTAAACTGTAAAGTACCAGTTTGTCTTTTTTCCTTGTGGTTCATTTGTTCCAAAATATGCCAGTTCGTCCAACCAGCGTGACTTTTTTCTTCACTGTTCACTCGTTCTACGAATATGTGCAATCAAATCAGTAGAATAGGTGTGACCGCAAAAAACTTCGAAACAAGAGCAAACTTTTTTTTCAATGCTCTTATCTTTTTCTCCGCTCGTTTGTTTCTGGTCTACTGATAAAGAGTAGATGATGGCGCTGTGGTTGAAGCAATATTGCGACTTCTGGGTGGCGAAAACTTTTTTTTAGGTTGTTTTCGCTCCATTTTCGACGGAAAATGCGACTCCTAAGCGGAGGAAAACTTTTTTTTGTCAACAAATTTTGTTGGGAGAAAATGTGGTAAAGGGTCCAGAGCAATGTAAATTTGGTCCCGCCTACTGGCGTCACCTCTCTTTAGTAAATAAAAATATTATAAGTTTATAAAGAAGTGGTTGGTGATTTTATTCACTGTTTGCAAACTTATTTGTGTTTATTACGCGTTTATTTTTTTCTTCGATATTTTTTGGAAAGAATTCGTAGTTTTCAGCGTTTGTCCTAAAAATTTATTTCGCATAAAATGTTAAAAAATATTAATTGCTGTGGACAAAAGAGTGTGGCAGAGTCGGAGTCGAAGGTTTTTACGGGGAGTCGGAGTCAGAGTCGAAAAAAGGATTTTGCCGGAGTCGGAGTCGAAAAATAATGTTTGACTCCCAGTGTTCCGCAAAAATCTGATTAAAATGTAAGCTACGTCCTGTGTTAACGTAACTGTAGTCAAGTTGCATGTAGCATTAGCACGTATTAATCTGGCTGCAACAGTATACGCTTAAATTTACATCTTCACATTTTTGAATGGGTTTGAATTTAGTTTCCTGCAGTGTTGCAGAGTCGGAGTCGAGTCGAAGGTTTTTACGAAGTCGGAGTTAGACTCGAAAAAAGGAGTTAGCCGGAGTCGGGAGTTAGAGTAGAACGAAAATAAATCCCGGGAGTCAGAGTTGGAGTCGAACCAAAAAAATGGCTGAGAGTCAGAGTCGGAGTCAAACTGATTTTGCTTCGACTCTGCAACACTGGGACAAAATACTGTCCTTTTTTTGTATTGATGTAGTAGCTATGCCAAAATTTTACCCATTGGCATATGAATGAACAGGGTATTGCAAAACCTACCATCAGTTTTTGCACATTGAAATTTGATACAACGCGAAGGTAGATAATAATGTTAACCCAAAATACGGCAGATTATTCAGATTGATGTCTGTTAATCAAAGATACAAAACAAAACGCTCGTAAATAAAGCCTGGGCATGTCTATAATTAAGCAAACATACAAGAAAATACCGCCACCAAAGTCTCCTCCTTGAAACCAACGGAATTAAAAAACTAAACCGCATATTTTTTATTGTTATTACGCTTTTGTTGCATCCCTATGAGCTCAACCAATGATCGATCGTGTTAGACGAAACTAGGACTGCATGTATAAACCATTCTAGCACGCAGAAAGACATATGGCCAATGGTACGACCCTGCGTCATTCTCAACATAAACAACTTTTTTGATTGGCTGGAAGTATGAAATAAGCAGCCAGTCAAGCGTTTCAATTGGATGGTAACATTTATGAAGTACTGTAATTTGTAATTTTGAGACCCCTAAAACAGTAACAACTTTACCACCAAAGTTACTTTTTTGAAAAAGTACTGTTATTACAGTAAAAATTACCAAAAAAGTAATTCGTTACTATAGTAATTCGTTATTGCCCACCACTGCGGAAGGTCCAAATTTTATCTTCTTGAATACTACACCAGAGTTTTACTGACAACACAGTTTTTGACTTTCAATTGATTGAATTCACAATATAATTCTCCCAAGCTTAAAGCTAAAAAATTATGTTTGCGATGTTTCGTTTGGTCAAACATTATTTCAAATTTACAGTCAAAACTGGTGGTGGTGGTACTACCCGACCCCTTTCGAGGGATGGGGGCGCGGAGGAACTCCGCGGAGACCCAACAGTCGGCCACACTCCAAGGTCTGGACCATAAGTCAAGAATAGAGAGGAGCCGAAGATAGATTTACGAAGGGGTTCAGAGGTAGGACAGTCAAGGAGGAGATGATTGAGGTCCTGTAGAGGGTGTCCACAGGCACTACAAGCAGAATTCTCCTTCCGACTGATCCTGTGAAGATACGAGGATAAAAGAAGACTGTGGCCATGGCAGCGAAGACGGGAAAGCTCACAGCGAATGGGGCGAGAAAGGAGCAGTTCCTTTGAAGAGACTTCGGGGACTTGGAAGTTCAGATGGGAGTGGGAGATGTGACGTCACCAATTGTGGTACTGGGAATAACGGACTTTGGCAACGACTGGGGGGAGAGGGCATGGGATTGCGTCAGTGGGCAGGGAGGCACTAGCTTTGGCAAGTAAATCTGCTTTTTCACTGACGGGGAGACCTGCGTGACCGGGGACCCATTGGAAGCTCAAGGTGGTGTTGCTGGAGAGGGAGAAGACGAGGAACCAAACCTTCCAGAGCGACTCAGGCAGGAGATAAGAAGGGGGGACTGGGAGTCGGTTAGGAAAAGGACTGACTGGAATTTGCAGGTCATCAAATGGCTAGTACACCAATCGAGACCTTGCTTGAGGGCAAAGGTTTCAGATGTGAAGCTGGAGGCAATTGGACCAGTGGATAAGGACAGGGAATTGGATGTGTTGCCATTTGGAGCATGTGACGTACACTCCAGCACCACCGGAACCAAAAAGGGAGAGGACAGATCTGTCAGTCCATACTTGGATATCAGAAGGGTGGAGGGAGGATAGTCTGCTTGAAGCAGACTGACAGTCAAAACTCGTGACAGATGACGTCATCAAAAACGTTTGTGACGTCATCATTTTGAGTTACGCAATTTTTTATTTGGAATCAAAAATCTCACTCTCATTTACAATTCGAGCCATCAGTACGTCATTTTTTCAAAAACTTTGGCAATGACGTCACCAACAATGACGTCATCAATTTTTAAAGTAAATTTTTTAAAACCTAAACTTGAAAACCAACTATTACTCAAAACTTGGCACTTCTATAACTTTTGGATTGGCTGTTGGATAGTAAAGGCTCTTTGACACTAGATGGCAGACTTTAAGGCCGATAAAGGGGAAGTCCCATGTCCAAAACATGGGGATTTTTTTTGGTGGCTCAGGCCATGGTTATGAGTCAGCACGCCAAATTTCAGCTTATTATAAATTTTTTCCCGGTAAAAGCTATTTCTACCGGACTAATTTAATTGTAGCATAGTAGTTTCTGCTCTTCAAAAGCTTACTGAAAAGGGTCCACGACAACTGACCGCGAACCAACTGATCGCAAAACTCACCTCCGAACCAATTGACCCCCGACGTGCCATCTACGCTTGTCGAGCAGTGCACAATATGTCGCTGTAGCGTTAATCGTGCTAAAAACGTAAGACCATTTCAGGCAAATAATCCAACTCTAGTCTAGAAAAACTAGAACAGCTATGAACGAAATTAAACTACTTGTTTGCTGTTTACAACTAAAATATAGCAAATTAATTGATAAAAAATATGAATATGAAACAATTATTACTGATCAGTTTGTTACTATAACTTTATTGCTACCCCTGCAAAAATAGTTTTTATCGTCCATATTTATTTCTTTTCGTTATTTGCCTGTCGTTTTAATTTCCTGTTTTTTTTTGTCTTATTTTTTTGTTTTGCTATTATTATTTCTGACTTATGCTTAAACACTTTGGCAGAGTCTTGTGGTACTTAACTTTAGTGCAAAACCTAAAGAACTCGGTAAATTATCGATTTACTAGAGCTTGAAATTACTTACACAATAAATGTAGGCAATTAACTGCTTGCTGGTGAATTTCAGTAGTTTGCATGGATAGAAATGTAGTGCCGTTACCTTTGAATTTGATTATTACCGGACTCTGCCTAACTGATCTGAGGTACACTCCATCAACAATGCATATACGCATATTTAATATCTCTCATGAAAAACCAGTATACCTGTGTTCTGATTAAAATATCGAAGAGGTTATAAGTTATGGTACTTTGTACCAGCTATTTATTTAGACGCAATGTGGATGGTGTGACTCACTATTGCTGTGTGTTGTATGTAGTAATTTTAAATTCAGTTAAGGGGGTTCAGCACAAGAGCACTTGGGACATTGTTTCACAAAATGAACTAGATGGAGTTTGCCAGCAAACCCAGTGAACGACCGACGCATAGCTAATGCTGCGACACTCAAAAGTACTTTTTGTCTACCGTAAAATCAGCAATTATTCAAAAATATCTGATTATGGAACCTCCAGAAAAGCAGAGTCAAAATATTTGTCAGTTAAATATCTCCTGATATCATAACAAACTGACACCCTAGCTTGAGCTGTTCAAAAAATTGATTTTTGGGGGGTCCATCTGGGGGGTACCCAGGGGGGTGGCACCCCCAAACTATGTCAAAATATTTGTCTGTTAAATATCTACTGATATCATAAAACACTGGCACTCTAAGTTGAGCTGTTCAAACAATTGATTTTTGGGGGGTCCATTTGGGGGGTACCCGGGAAGGTGGCACCCCCAGACTTTGTCAAAATATTTGTCTGTTAAATATCTACTGATATCAAAAAAAACTAGCACTCTAGCTTGAGCCGTTCAAAAAATTGATTTTTAGGGCCTTCATTTTGGGGGGGTTTCCGGTGGAGTTGCCCCACAAAATTTCGGGAGAAAAAATTGCGTTTGCAGCTCAACAACTTTACACAAAAATTAGATTTCGATGTTTTGTGGTTTAGAAGAGCGTACAAAAATTAGGTAAAAAAAAGGAAAAAAAAAGAAATGAACCTCATTGCGGCCAATAGTGAGTTGGTTGGGATGAAAGGGTATCTTAACACATACAACTGTATAAAATATTTTTTGGCGGTTTTCGGGTTCTAAAACCAGTCACGTGACCTATTGCCTCGAAATTTGGTACAAACATATAGCTCATTAATCTCAAACTGCTGTCAAAATTTCATGAAGCTAGACCCAACCGTTCTCGAGTTATAAGCAAAAGTCTGAAATTTCGCACTCGTTTGTTGGAAAATGGCCGAGTAAAAACAAAGGAACACGCGACGCGAGCGTCGGTCGTTCCAATAATGATTTAATGACAATATGACAATACATGGATTTAAGTCGGCGCGAGATATGTTATTTTAATGTATATGAATCAATTACAAAATTGTTATTCTCTTGATACTATGACCAGCTGCCACTTAAAATGTATTATCTTTTGCAAATTCAGATAAGTTTAACCTAATAAAAAACTGCTATACACATAGGACAAGATTGAGGCAAAAAACAACTTCTTTCTTCCAAGAACTAGAACAAGATTACGGCAAAAGTCTCTATCATTCGCAGGAATTAAAATTTGGAATGAAATTCCAAGCAGTATAAAAGAAGTTTCATTCTACAGATTTAAAAAAGCTGTTAAAGCTCATTTTTTATCAACCTATGAAACCGATAAAAGCTAAAATAACAGCATTCTATCAGCAATGCAGTAGTAATTACAGGAAACATAGTTGCATATTTATGCTTGAGTTCAACAATAACCTATTCTATTGCTTGAATGGCACGAGATGGTGCATTCATCTATCACACATTTATACAATACGTCATCTCTCATTTTGATGTGCCCTTGAATTATAAGTAATTATGCAGTAACTGACTGAGATTGATATATACTGGTATTGGAAATTGTACCAGTACTAATGACATATTGGCAAACAATACAAAAAAAGCAAGGAGGTGTTTTTTTCACTCCAATTGCCCACTTTAAATTCTTTAAAACATAAATGAGCATTATGGACTTTATTGATTTTATTTTCTATCCAATCTGTAGTTACAGTATTTTTCTTTTTTAGTATGCTTAGAGTTAGAACAATTCTAGTGTTGCCTTGCATTTTCTTTACATGTTGACTGTGAGTTTTGTGTATACACTGTACAAAGTGTACATATCTTTGCAACACTTTGTTTTAATTTTGCATAAAATTTTTTATCATAGAAAGGAGCAGACTGAGAAAATCTAGAAACTGTTTTTTGAACCTTAACTTGGTGAGGTGGCAGTAGACTTAGATGACCTTTCGGTCCTTCGCTGTCTCCTCACCAAGTGACTAAATATCGCTTTGACTCTGCAAGTTTGTGTGTTGGTTTTAAAGGAATTGCATATTTCGATGCTTTGGTGATAGACCTAGAGGAAGATGCAGTTTCTTCTTGTGATATGACGTCACTTGGTAAATAAATAAATATGATGATGATGATGATAAAAGATTTCCGGACCCGGTGAGGTGTCATTGTCAGGGTGATTTTTCTTTCCTCACCATGCTCCATTGAGCTAAAGGTAGTTTTGGGCCAGTTGCGCCACCTACGTAACCGTGCCCGGCCTCGCACTGGTCACTGACCCCTTTCTTTCCTTTATCAATTATTTGATCGACTACTATAGCCGTTAGATTTACTTACATCTTGTGTACTTGCATGTGTATGTCGATGAGTGTGATTAATTAGGCATATATTATGCATACTTTAACTGGTGTACGTTGGGGAGTGTTAAGGCCTACTTTGTCCGTATTTCAACTGGTGTGATAGGTGTAACAACTACGAAATAAAAATCGCTTTTTTTGTTTTCAATATCGTCTACATGTCTTAACGTCTGACGTTGTGTCACTACTTCCTTTTGCTGACTCAACGTGGTATTATTGTATTACTGCGCATTCGCTATTGTTGTGGTGGTCAAGAATAAAAAAATTAGTGAATGAATGGATGGAAATCATACTTTGTAGCCATTTATATAAAATTATATACAAAATTAATTAATGCAAGTATAGAAAATGAATTTATGAATATGGATGACAGTGATGCAAAAGTTCATGAAAAAAATCGGCGAGCAGTAACTAAGATTGTGTAGCAACGTCTGAAGCCCGAAGACCTACCAAATGAGCGTCAAACATATAGTAGATTTACTACCGCACCCATTGCTATAATCCACAGTTCCACGCTTATCAACTCGGATCGAGCCACAATAAGACGAAGTGCAAAAGCGAGAAAAATTGAGCAACTGTGATTAGTTGCTGCAAAACCGTGGCAAAAAATACGCGTTTGAAAAAAACAGTAAGCTTACCCATCGAGCAGAGGCTCGAAGCGTAACCCGGAAGCTTTAGGACTAGCAACAGCTTTAGTAACTAAAAGACTGCACATCTACTATAGCAATCAGGAACAATCATCTTCAATACACGAAAGCACTATGCGATATGCAGTTGTTTAAATATTGTGCAGTGCTGTCGTTTGCGAATTTGGTTGCGAGGTTACTGCGACTCAAACTCGCTTTAGATTTACCGCGAAGAATCTGTGAAGCCACAGAGCATAAAATTTGTTACGCTATCGTGGCGAATTGTTTATTAGAAATTAATTCGCAATGAAGTCACAAACAATTCGAGCTCGATTTGCCATTGCTATGCGACTCCAAAAAGACTTCGTGACGGAACTACTAATGAAGTAAGAATTGAGCCGCAAGTGATGTCGCAGGAATAAGGGCGATATAGATCAAAATAAGTAGCTAGACTTAAGTCCACAAAATAATGCGAGCCTGTTGTACACATTTATTCAAAAACAATTAAACTAAATTCAAATTAGCCAAGATAACAACCAAGTTCAGAGAAACAAGTTTTTTTTCTAAATTTTCGAAATTCAAGTGCTGCAACAGAAGAGTTGTTTAGGAAGAACGCAAGAAACTAAAGATTTTAAACTTGTTAATCTCCAATAGAGATGCACGAGTATGCGCGCATGTATGCGTAAACTTTACATATTAACATGCTACGGCAAATAAATTGCAAAATCTAAACACTTTCTCGTAAAGTAGACTATCAATTATGAAAGCAATTTACAAATAGCCTAAACCTGCAAGGGAATTTGAGGGAGCTTTGCAACATCTAGATCTTCAAAAAACAGTGTACCATAGCTAGCTTTCAGCAACCTCATCCACAACTGTAATATGCGACACGACCGAGCGTGTAAACCTCACTCATGTATACCAACACCAGAATTTTTGTCAGACCTAAAACGCCACTTTACAGTACTGGTGGGCCAAACATACTTAAAATATCGAGTCAAAATCGTGCGATAAACAAAGGTTGCACAACGGAGAAATTTCATATTAACCTTTTTGGCCCCGCGAAAACCACAGACGGGAAAGACAGGAAAAGGAAAAGACGTATTTAAAAACAAAAATTAAAAAAAATTGTTTTTGTTCGAAAAAAAATTATTTGAACCAAAAAATTTTTTTGGAAAAAATTTTTTTACCTCTGGTGCATGAAAGTCCAGGCACTTAAAAGTCCCGGCGCATAAACGTCCCACACACAAATGTCATCGCCTAAAAGTTGCACACCGCAATACTTCATACTATCGGTAATTAGTTTTCTATACTTGTGTAAGCAATACATTAGAAAACCGGGCAACTCGTAAAAAGCAAACAATTACTTTAATTTCATTTGTACTTGTTCTACTAAAATTTTTCTGGAGTTTGATTATTGTGGTCTTTTGTTCTCAAAGCGATAAACGCTAGGGCAACCTATTGTACACAGCGCGACAAGCGTAATTAGCATCTTTGGTGGCCAGTTGGTCCGCGGGTGAGTTTCTTCAGCGGTCAGTTTGCGGCGGTCAGTTGACGTAGTTGGTACTGAAAAAGCATGCAAAGCACTTAGCAATAGATGTGTCACACACACAATTTGCACTATGATGAAAAAAAAATTTTATGATAAAATTGGGCTGCGCTTTCCGTACAGCAATAGCAAAAAATTATACAAAACTATATTAATTTTTAATGCCAATAGAGTTACGAATTCACGCCGTTTGTTAGAAATTAAACCAGCTTTCCCGATTAATCAAAAGTATAGATTGATAGTCAGGGATGTTTGTTTAATAAGCCGTTTACAATTACAGACGCTTTTGCTTAAGCTAACAACGGTAAAATTCAAACGAAGTCTTTTTCACGCCACTTTCGCATTTTGAAACAGATGCTGTGATTATATGCATTCACTATTTCAAATTAATTTATTTGACTTTGATTTCCACCTAATTTGACTTTGATTTCCACATAATCTCAAAAAGATCGTACAGACACCGTCTATATTTTGCGTAAATTCGTGAGCTTGAGACTTTATTATTAGTTTAAATTTAATACATTTGACGTCTTACTAGCGTGCTAGATACGCTCGTACGCAGGTGTAGACCGAGCGTGAAGCGGTAACTTACTACGGGTTAAAAATAAACCCAAAAAAGTTCTGGGTTAAATTTTATGGATTCCGATCCACTACTTTAGAAATCTGTGTTTGAGAAGATACTTTGTGAGGTCGATTCTGCATAGTTTACGTCTCAGTAATTTGGTTTAATTGAAATGCTGAGAATTTTCAAATACGATATGCTTTTGTGCGCATAGCTATGAAGCGAAACTACTAAAAATTTTGCTTGGAGTTTTAAAGTTAAGCAATTTACAGTTATTACACTGGTTTTCAAGAAAAAAAGAGATTCTCGCGCTTAGGTCCGGGCTTTATTGATCTTTACAGGACTTGATACCGTGAACGTACGAGCGGTATTTTAGTTTACTTTAAACAGAAATTCGATACGCCCGACACACTGCTTTACCAGAGTATTAGCTTCCAGTTGGTTAACAAACTAAGATTAAAATTAAATAGTAAAATATTAGTAAAGATACGCTCGTAGACTCACGATTTTACGCACAGTATAGAATGTACACCGGGCCTAACATAATATTGTAATTAGAGATACCCAGGTAGGTCGACAACTTTTGCGCACGGGCGTTTATTCGCAGGACGATTAGGCGCCCAAATAAAGCATCAAAACTTTTGGGCACCTGAGCTAATAAACATTTTGAAAAGATTTCAATAAACAAATTTTTGAAATTTTTTTGAAAAAATTATGTTTTCAAAATGTTTTCAGCTCTGGTGCATGAAAGGGATCACGTCTTTTCGGTGCGACCATTTCGGCGCCACCTATTTCGTTGCCGCAGGTTTTCTGCACAGATCGTTTCGGTGCCAATTCAGTGCTCTTTGACAGTTCACTTATTTAGGGTTTGGGTTAGTGTTAGTAAAAAGCACAGAATATTGGCGCCGAAAAGGGCTGCACGCCCAAAAGTCGTGGACCCTGCATGAAAGTCCTGGCACATAGTAGTCCCGGTGCATAATCGGTGGCGCATAATCGTCTCGCGACTAAACGTCTGCGCTAATAGTCACGGTCTGATCCAGCTAATGAAAATTTAACGGCATTAGTATAATAATCACACAGCACCGTAATTGACTTGATAGATCAATATATTGTAAGCACAGAATAAATTTGCGACGTCAGTTAAGTTAGTACGGAGCCACAATAAGCATACGATCACTCCAAACGTCGTCACCATGAAAATAAACGCAATGCCACAATTGGATAGACAAAGGGTACAGTCACTTGTGGGACAATCTGGCTCGTTAGAAAGACACAAATGCCGCATTTGCCACACCTACGTAGCGTTAAAATGCTTTCAAAAACATCTCAGACAAAAATTTTTTGCCCTCTGAAATTTACTTTCTTCGATAAAAAATCGACGCCTATGGCTGGCAGTTTTCAATTTTTTTTTCAATTTTGAATCTTATTTGTTTTTAATTTGTTCTTAAATTCTAAGAGTATTTCTTTCAATTTAGCAACTATGTTTGTATTACTGCTTATTTGGCAATGTTGTGTCTATTTGAGCAAGCACTTTTTTGCTGCTTTTTACGTAAAATGCAAAAATGAAAATTTTCAATCTCAGATTTGAACGATTGCCAAGCATTTTCTTAAGAGTTGCGCAGTGAGCAACAGCATTTACGGCATCTCCTTATTGCCTGAAGTAGTTCTCATTTCTTCAATAAAACCTATTGTGAGCTGGTACTCTTAAGACTTTTGTATCGGTTAGACCGCCAAATACTCCGAACAAAGCAAATGGGCCATATTATAGGAGCAATCACCTCTTCCACCAAAAAAATCTCAACTGGTTTCAATAAAATCTTTTCATGAAATCTGTTTTTTTTTTTTTTTGCCAATAAACACATGCCTTATACTTAATAAAAATCAAAAGCTTCGAAATCTCCCTGTGATCTTGCTAAAATTTGCAACCTTGCAACCCACAAAAAACACAAAACCAAGGTAATTAATCATAAAAATCACAGCCAATGTTATTGTAATAAGTTTATTGCGAACGTTTCGGCCCTCTCCTGGTGCCATTATCAACGCACAGTAGAAAACTTACGCGAATTACATCCTGATATTGATTGAAATGAAAACTAAAAATAGGCCTATGTCTTTCACGCATTAAAAAAGCGGAGTGGATAAGATGAGGAGTCGAGGTTGAGATTAGGTTTGAGGAGTTGGATGTATAGTGATTCTAGGATCAAACGTTTGTGTTTGTCTGGGCAGGAGGTGAGTATTTGTGGATTATGAAAATCAACTTTGTTGGAAGGGTTGGATTGCAAATGGTTGCAGACTTAGAGTTGGGGCTTGATTAGTGTTCTTCCAGGCGTTTTACAAGATTTCTCCGGGTTTGTCCGATGTAAAACGATCCACATGAGCAATTGAGTCGATACACTACATTGCTTCTTGTTAGTTGTCGTTGACGGTCTTTAACCAAAACTTGTTTAAGTTTGTTGGTATTATGGATAAACCTTAACTTAGAGTCTGGCATATGGGTTTTTGTGTACTGGTGAAGTTCTTTTTCGATGTGGTGGGAAATGGAGCCCAGATAAGGAAGTCTAAAGAGTAGATAAGTTGAAGGTTTTGTTTGGGTTTGTTTGGGGCGTTTTGGGTTGAGCTTTCTGTTGAAAAATTGTCGGATGCATTCGTCTAGAAAACTCAGTGAGTATCCGTTTTTTTAGAAGGGTGTCTTTGATTGATTGGAACTCGGAATCAATCGTAGTATAGGACTTGCAAATAGAGTAAGATAGTTGTAAAAGGTTGTTGACTAGATTTCGTTTGTAATGAAGAGGGAAAACGCTTGCGTATTTGTTTAGTAGGTTAGTTTTGGTAGGTTTGTGATATGTGCTCGTCTTGATTCCACTATTGGTTTTTTCTACGAAAACATCGAGAAAGGTTAGTGAATTGTGTATTTCCAGTTCTTTAGTGAATTGAATTTGATTGTGAATATTATTGAGATTGGTTAGACATATGTCGATAGAAGTTGGGTTTAGAAAAGTAGTGAAGCAATCATCGACGTAGCGGCAAAAGAAGTTTGAACGATGGGAAGGGGGAGTGAGATCAAGAGCTTTGTCGATAACATGGTTCATTATGACGTCAGCCATTAGAGATCCTATTGGTGAGCCCATTGCAACGCCATCTAGCTGTTGATAAAATTTGTTGTTGAATTAGAAGGTGGTATTTTGGGTGCACCAGGTTAGTAATTTTTTGAGCCGATTACGATTTAAGCCATTCCAGCTTGTGCATCCGTTACTGAAAATAACATTGGTTGTGATTATAAATAACATTAACATTATTGAAATAACATTTATATAATACCTATATATTTATAAAAATAATATTTATAAAAATTATAAAGCAAAAACAAAACAAAACTGAATAACATTTATATAATACATTTATATAAAAATAACATTACTGAAAATTACAATAACATTGGCTGTGATTTATATGACTAAAATATTAGCCTCCTCCCAATTACAGTATACCGTTTGCCAAAGTTTATCGGCATGCATTATGGGAGCCTACCAAAGAAACAACTACGCAAGCTTGAAGAATTGCAGAAAAAAGAAGTAAGGCATAACCTACCAATTCGGTTCTTGGAGAAATGAAGCCTTTACAATCTTCAACCTTAATTTCCAAAATTCCGATTATACAAACCTAACCTAACCAACTCAAAACTAGCCTATACCTTTCGCCAAACTCTACTCTTCAAGGAAATCAACTCCCACCGCCATTCCCTAAAAAACATCGAAACCAACAAACGACTAAAGTTGCAAGAAATTCGAAACAACATTAGTCTCATCACCTACCCACTAGTCAACCGATTTCCGAAACGAATTCGGGATACCGAAGAAAATACCGTGAAACTAAATCTAATCAAAAAACTGGAAAACCTTGGAATTAACCTTACGGAACCGACCAACATCATTCGAAATCTTTCCGACCGCATTCTAACAAAAACTGAAAGTGAACTCTTAAACAGAGGACTGGATTTTTGTTTATTTCCAACGAGATTGCACATTTAATCAATTCGTACTGAATTTGAAGGTTTTTATTCTCGTATTCGTAATCTATTGTCAACATCACAATGTTTAATCCTTAAACAAAAATTAATCTCTCTATATAGTCGATTTGTCACTAGCTTTCACAATAGTACCAATAATAATTATCGTAGGCCTAGCGAATCCGTATTAACAAACGATCGAAAAAGTGCATTAACTTCTCTACGTAACGACCCAAATATAGTAATTACTCGACCGGACAAAGGAAATGGAGAATGCATTTTAAATCATTGCGATTATGTTTCAAAAATGCTTACTATTTTAAATGACCAAAGTAAATTTAAGCCTAGTAATCACGATACCAGTCTATCCAACCTAACCAAATTTCAACGCTCACTCTATTATCTTAAATCAAAAACGGCAATTTTAAACGATGTTTATGAGAAAATTTACCCTACAGCTACCACCACTCCTTCCCTCTACGGGTTACCTAAACTTCACAAACCTGGTATCCCTCTAAGGCCCATCCTTTCCTGCTCTGGTTCGTTCAACTATGAATGTGCACGTTGGCTATCCCATTCTTTAAACAACTTACGACAACATCCCACCAATATTCCAGACACTTTTCAATTTCTGACAAAACTGTCTGATATTTCTTACAAAATATCACAAACCAAACTGTGGTTTCATTTGATGTCGAAAGCCTCTTTACATACATTCCCACTACTTATACCACCAATCTCATACTAGACTCTATCTTCAGTAACGGATGCACAAGCTGGAATGGCTTAAATCGTAATCGGCTCAAAAAATTACTAACCTGGTGCACCCAAAATACCACCTTCTAATTCAACAACAAATTTTATCAACAGCTAGATGGCGTTGCAATGGGCTCACCAATAGGATCTCTAATGGCTGACGTCATAATGAACCATGTTATCGACAAAGCTCTTGATCTCACTCCCCCTTCCCATCGTTCAAACTTCTTTTGCCGCTACGTCGATGATTGCTTCACTACTTTTCTAAACCCAACTTCTATCGACATATGTCTAACCAATCTCAATAATATTCACAATCAAATTCAATTCACTAAAGAACTGGAAATACACAATTCACTAACCTTTCTCGATGTTTTCGTAGAAAAAACCAATAGTGGAATCAAGACGAGCACATATCACAAACCTACCAAAACTAACCTACTAAACAAATACACAAGCGTTTTCCCTCTTCATTACAAACGAAATCTAGTCAACAACCTTTTACAACTATCTTACTCTATTTGCAAGTCCTATACTACGATTGATTCCGAGTTCCAATCAATCAAAGACACCCTTCTAAAAAAACGGATACTCACTGAGTTTTCTAGACGAATGCATCCGACAATTTTTCAACAGAAAGCTCAACCCAAAACGCCCCAAACAAACCCAAACAAAACCTTCAACTTATCTACTCTTTAGACTTCCTTATCTGGGCTCCATTTCCCACCACATCGAAAAAGAACTTCACCAGTACACAAAAACCCATATGCCAGACTCTAAGTTAAGGTTTATCCATAATACCAACAAACTTAAACAACAAGTTTTGGTTAAAGACCGTCAACGACAACTAACAAGAAGCAATGTAGTGTATCGACTCAATTGCTCATGTAAATCTTTTTACATCGGACAAACCCGGAGAAATCTTGTAAAACGCCTGGAAGAACACTAATCAAGCCCCAACTCTAAGTCTGCAACCATTTGCAATCCAACCCTTCCAACAAAGTTGATTTTCATAATCCACAAATACTCACCTCCTGCCCAGACAAACACAAACGTTTGATCCTAGAATCACTATACATCCAACTCCTCAAACCTAATCTCAACCTCGACTCCTCATCTTATCCACTCTGCTTTTTTAATGCGTGAAAGACATAGGCCTATTTTTAGTTTTCATTTCAATCAATATCAGGATGTAATTCGCGTAAGTTTTCTACTGTGCGTTGATAATGGCACCAGGAGAGGGCCGAAACGTTCGCAATAAACTTATTACAATAACATTGGCTGTGATTTTTATGATTAAAATATTAGCCTCCTCCAAATTATACCGTTTGCCAAAGGTAATTAAGCAATACCAATATTCATTTTGGGCTAGCAAATTGGATGTTGACTTCAGAAAATTGTGTTGAATTATAATAAAATAACTTTAAATCACTGCTTCAGAAAAAGACCAAAACCAATTTCTTACTAACACAATGGGAAACAAGCTATGAAGAACGTGCCTTATTTGGTACAAATACCGCAAAAATAAAGATAATCAGTGGTGCTAATGATCTGATTGACATCGGTTCCTAAATTTAGTGAAGCAGTTCATTCATTCATTTTTTATTCTTGACCATTGACCACAAAAATAGCGAATGGATACAAACACAAAAATAACATGTAGAGTCAGAAAAAGGAAGTGGAGACAAAACGTCAGAGGTTATTAAAGATCAACACGCACAGGATATTGAAGACAAAACCAGGCGATTTTTGTTTGCATGGTTGCTACACCTACACCTATCGCACCAGTTGAAATATGCACTAAGTAGGCCTTCACACTCATCAATATACATGTGCAGGTACATCAACATACACTCAACATCTGAACATACACTCATCAACATACAACTTTTTATACTTAGCGAAGAGACTGGTAAGATTGCTTGCTTAATATTTTTTGCCAATAAAGTTGCATTGAAAAATGTGAGCCCTAAAATGGACATTGTAAACATAATAAGTACCAGTCAGTAATCGCTAGCACACTTGCATTTCACCAGCAGCCAAATTGCGCCAAATGTTTATAGTGACAATAATACTGTAATTAATTTTTTTTTGCTTAAATTATTATGAAAACCATAAATAATAATATTGAAACATTAGTGATACCATTCCCAATAAAGCAACATTCATTTGTCAACAGGTTGAAATGGGTGAGAAAGATTCAATTGAAAATCAAAAATGTCGAATAGAATGTCATTAAAAGAAGATATCCAGGATTTACATACATAAAATCATCAAATAAATTTGAATACCCACATTACCCAGCCAATACAATACCAATAGGCCTAATTAATACAAACATGAAAAACAAAAAGAAGTACATTAGAATACGGTTGCTAAACGGCAACATTAAAAACCAGTGTTCTCTCGACCTTTCTAGCCAATCGACGAGAGCCCAAATTATCTTAAAACAATTGTGCCCAAACTATCTCAAAACAACTGTGCCCAAAGCTGAAAAAATACGTTTATGTGCCCTAAATTTTGCCCCAATCCTTATCAAAGTATACAGGAAGTCATATTTCCACAAAATTGTCAACTTTTCTAAAGCTAAATTTATCATATTGCCAGAAAATATGTGCACTTGATCCATCAAATCGCTGTTTCGTTGACAAAAATTGGCTTAGTGAGAACACTGATAAAAACTATCGCAAGTTAAAGGAACCATAGACCAAATGCCATTAACATGAGGTTCAAAAAATATGACACATTATCAGGATCTGAGTATAAGTATTATGCAATAACTTGAATAGCACAGAAAACAATAAATCTTAAGAGTAATAGATTATACAGTACATTAATCATTTAAAGCTAGCACAGGAACAACTAACAAAGATTACAAGAATTTAAGCATAAAGTAATGAATAACTGTAATTACATTAAAGCAATTAATAGCTAGCTACATTGCTGCTGTTACTGGAAATTGCATGAAATTTTTTTATTTTTTTACTTTCTACAGCGTTTCAAGCCAGAAGTTTAGGCATACTGTCCACGGAGGGCTGAAAATCTAATCTATATGAAGATGCATCAAAGCATTTGAAATGCATAAAGTAAAGGAAGTTCTGAAAAAAAAATTGACTAACTCCTGCTGCTAATGCCTTCGCAGTTCAAAGACTTTAATTCTCCAAAATGACTTGGCGCATGGAACGTGCGCGAATAAATAAACAAAAATTTTCATTACATCACTCATTAGGAACTTTTTATTTTCATTAGTCCTTTTAAGCTTATAGGTCATGATTAGGTTTTTAGGTTTTATCATCAAATGCTAAATATTAAATGATCCGCACACTTTTTATTGCAATGACTACTTCGTGGTTGGAGGAATCTGGAACTGTCTAAGAGTTTCCAGTGATCCAACATTCCTGTGGATTTCTTCGAATTCTTGTCCACTGAATTTACTGCTTGTTCAAAGCCACCAAGCAGAGATAATCATTGTAAAGCATCTTATCCAAGGACGCAACGATGTGACCATGGCGCAGGTCTACCCCAGATCATACCATCAGCATTGTATAAAAATGACGCCTTTTCCCTCTTGGCCACACATAAGAGATGAGTGGATTGTATTCTTTCGAACTCGAGTCCAGTCTGATTTATTTAAAGGATAGTCCAATCTGAACCAACTCTGAAAAAAAAAGGCAAAACTGAAAGTCCAAAGTCTAAAAATCAGTTTTGTTTCTGAAAACTATTATCGTATGATTGCAACTTTAAAAATGGCGATAATACCAATGTCATTTCAGATATACTGGCACTGGCGTCGATTTCAGGGGGGCCGGGGCAGCGTCCCTTCGAGTCTGACATTAAAGGGGGCAAAATATGTCTGGCCCCCTTGGTTTTTTGGCAGGTAATGCCCACTTAACACTAAGTGTGTTGAAGAAATATTTCAACGCTAAGCGGGAATCCTGACCAAGTCTCCACAACATCACCATTTAGAAGAGCATTGAATTCACATAAGCAGTAAAGCCTGTCATTACATTTAGATTTAACATACAATCTGAAAAAAGAAAATCATTACTATGGCAAGCTACAGCACAGCAAAAAGATACCAAAACGTATGCATTTTTCACAAAGTACTGTTATAACCAAACGCTACTTCTACAATAGTATAGTAACTTAACTAACTGTGTTAAACAAAAAATTTGTCTGAAAATCACTGACGTGACACACTCAACTCAACGAAATTCCAAAACTGCTATTAAATAAGAAGAATCAGCATTTGATTGGGTATCACCATTTCTCAAACAAAATTAAATATCTTTGTGTATCTTGCAAAATAAAATATCTTGTAAAATCAAATATTTTTAGATCAATGTGATGACCTTCAACTAACATTTTGCTACAAATACCGTAACATGATTTAAGCATGTTTTTTGTTCAATATAATTATGCTTTCGTGCTCAGTAGGGTTGTTCAAAAAAATTTTTTTTCAAATTTAACCCACTACCCCTGCAAATTGTTAGGTTGGTGATAAAAACCCCACATACCAAATTTCAGCTCATTCGGTCCACTGGAAGAGAAGGGCATGCAATTTGAAATTTAAATTTTTATCAAAAAATATGGATTTTTTGCCCACTTTACAGTTTAGCATTAGTTTTTTCAGTCAAAATACCTGTTATCTAAGCTTTTCGTGATTTAATATTGCTCAAAATACATATTAGACCTAGTCTAAACCAGCTTGTAGTATTTGTTTTGTAAATTTATTAACAAAAAAATTTCCTGTTTTTTGCTATTTTGACTGAAATATGTTAAGGTGCTTATGCTGTCTCGACTGCTTTCTAACACCACTACTGTCAAACAACCCACTGCATAAAATGAGAAAAAGACCAATTTCTATCAAGAAAGTCATCTAATGTCCTTTTTCAAGTCCAGGAGATAACATAAATCAAGTCTTTGAAACTACGTTTTGGCAAGTTCAACCCATAAGAAACATGATTTATCATTACAATCACAAGTGCTATAATGTGAGTCAACAACCAGCAGTTGACAAAAATTCAAACATTATTTTCTCGCGATCCAGCTTTTTTGTGTTAGTTGTTCTGATTCCTAGCAAGAACAACTTCAAGATCGTCCCATTTTTTGACTCTTTAGTTTTTTAAGGTACTGTGAAACAGTAAAAAGCTGCAATGATTTATTGCAAAATGTTACGAAGTCTCACAACCAAACACTAAATCATCTACCAATTCGATTATATAAATTTTGGTTCAGCAAAAACTTAGGAAACACAAATTTTTGGGTTGTTTTAGTGTAACTGATTTCGTGATGTAATAACAAAGTCAGCTTGGCAACTAATGTCCTGTTTTCTTCTGGTTCTAACCAGGCTTAGAAAAATTATAACTGTAATTGACGAAATTGTAATTAATTACACGATTTTGCAGTAATTGTAATTGAGAATTTTCAAAAGTCAGTAATTGTAATTGTAACTGAAAAATTTTCTGCCTATTTTCAATTACAATTACTTTACTATTCATTAAGACCGATGATAACAAAATGTGTTTGAATAATATCAATTTTACAACGGTTGCAAATCGATATCGAAATTTTCTACTGATTAAATCACATCTGACGTCACAAACCGAACATCAAAGTAGGTTAGGGATAATTCGAATTAGTTTTAGAGATAGGCTTAATCATATTCATAACCTAAACTTAGCACCTACTCTAATCATAACTAGGATTAACTCTTAGCCAAAAAATAGCTTAACATAGAATTGGCCTACGACGTCAGATGTGACTGCAACCAGTGGTGTAAGCAACCATTGTAACCATAGGTGTAGCCAAAATTTTTGATTGGTGGTGGCATAAACCACAAATTACATGCAATGATGTCATCAGAACTTTTCAAACGAGAAAGTTTTTGTGGGGCAATTGTATTGTAGAATGGAAGATCCAAAATCTTGCCTGTTGTTGGCAATTAACCAGGATTTTGCTAAAGGTAGAGGTAAACTAATAGTTAAAAAGTGCAATTGTCTAATTTGGGAGACGTGTTGAGTAAGTTAATGTAACTTTACCGTATCTCAGACGTGGGTATGGGGGCAAAGGCGAAGCCCCCAACTGCTGGGCAATTTTTTGTAATTTTTTGAAATAAAAAGCTATTTTAATGCCATTGGATCACATTTCACCATAGGTGGGCAGGTTGATGCAAAACGTTAGCTTCGTTAACCACTAGTCCGTTAACAAACTTCACACCTCCGTTAACGTTAATCCATTACTTTCTGCTTTAATTAACGAAAGTTAATAAAGTCCGTTAATATTTTGAGTGTAATTTACATTTCTTTTTATTCACTCGCTTCTAGAACACATATTGACGTTGTTGAGCTGATTGTAAAGAAATATTTATTGCTATGGTGGTCTTTTTTGTGTTTTGGAAGTTAAATTTTACAGTCTAATCTAATTTTAAGATAAAAAGTTCATATGCACCAACGAAGCTGCGATTGAAAATCTTTGGAAATTGCGAACAGCGATAATTAATAGAACCATAAGGCTGCAGCTTATTATTTGCAGCAAAAAAGCGCTCCTTTCTTTGCTTTTTCTTCTATAAAACTTGTGTTAATACGCAACAAGTGCTACCAGTGCAAACTGGTTTGTGCCTGTACGATGAATGAATGGTGCAAGATATTAACGATAAAAACCTTAACGTAAGTCAACAGAAATTAACGGAAGTTAGTTTAGTCTGTTAGCATGAAAAAACTTTTTAACGAATTAATGAGTTAATGAAAAAGTTAGCTTCA
The DNA here is from genome assembly GCA_963965965.1 of Trididemnum nubilum. Lineage (NCBI taxonomy): Eukaryota > Metazoa > Chordata > Ascidiacea > Aplousobranchia > Didemnidae > Trididemnum > Trididemnum nubilum. The sequence continues at coordinate 36,567,602 of OZ014489.1, forward strand.
TTATTAACGGATTAACGGACTTGTGCCCACCTATGCATTTCACGCGTGTTCAGAGCCAATTGAAAGAATTAGATTGTTAACATTTAAAAGCCAATCAAAAAAATTAAATTGTTCAATCCTCCTTTTACTAGCAATTTAAGTTTAAAACACATTAAAAACCTTGCAATGTGTAGTTGAATTTTAATTGTAAGTGATTTATTTGGCTCAGATTGAGCCAAGTCAACTGACCATGACAAACAGACCACGAACAAACTAACCACGAACCAACAGTTTTGTCACAGTGATTTCGTCACTGATTTCGTCATAGTGATTTCGTCACAAAGTGAGGGTTTGAGCAAGATGGCTCTGGGGATAGTAAAATATTTTTAGGATCGCCCTACTCAGCCAATCGAAGTTGTTCGCGGTCAGTTGTCGTGGACCCACCCAGATAGGGAGAAGTAAGAAACATTGCCTTTTGCAATATTTAGTAGTAAGTAATAATCCAATCAAAGATTTTTCTTAAGAGATTTTTTTTGTCATGAAGTTAACCAGTTATAGGAGTACATGTACGATCAAGGGGCCAGGCCCCCTTAATTCAAATTTAACATTTCGTTCAATGAGTATTTCTCCTGCTAATTTTTTTTAAGTATTTTGTGCCGAAAAACTGGCAAGGTGGAGACAAATCGTGATTGAAAAATGGTACAGTACATCAGATGGTTAAGCTTACTAACCATGTTATTCCCAGGCCAGATTTACATTGCACGAGGCCTCTGGTACTTTGGGGATTTTTGCAATGTCATCTTTCGGCAAAAATATAGCTGAAGAACAAAAAAAGTCTTACCGTCTAAGCATGGGGCGCTGGCACTGTGCCATAGGTCAAATCCGGCCATGGTTATTGCATTACGTTCATAAAAAGGTAAATGAGGACCTGAGATAGCAACTTTCAGGGCAAAACCCCTCATTAATTTCACCGGGTTTATACATTTCAAGTGGTTTGTAAAATCAAATTGATGGCTCCCAGGCTTCCTGGTTGTCAACATTATCGTTAATCACTGTTGTACGCATGTACTGTTGTAAGCGAAGATGCTAAAAGAAACAAAAAATGAAGAAACAACACTTTTTCTCACATTTTTATCATTGGTGGCATTTTTATTGGGGTGGACCCGGGCTGCATGGGCCCCCGCCCCTGGCTATGATTGTAACTTCAATGTTATGTGTGATATTAAGATTTTGTATGCGTTTTTGCTTGTTTGCCTTTGTGTGCATGTCAAAGCAACACTAATGGTTCTATTTTGTATGATCATGCTAAGTATGTGATATTAATGGTGAAAGTTAAAATAGTGCTAAATAGTAGTTGTAACTTTGAAGTTGTAACGTATACAATTTCAACTTTTTTACTATTTTTAATTGTGTTAAAACTTATTTTCTTTTGCACAAATAATTGCAGTATGATACCAAGGTTTAGCTAAAACCATATTGCTGCTGAAAGCGATATGAATTCAATTACAAACTTGACAACTGCTTACAAACGAAATTATGTATTGCAAAACTTAAAGTTAAACCAAGATTGGTGAAAGAACAAGAATAGGGAGAAATGGGGCTTTAACAGGTCTGGTATAGAAATACAAAACAAATCCAGTGTTGACATAAGCAAAATTTGATGCTTCATATGTAAGTGAATTGGTCGCAATGTTTTGAGAATTTTTTCACAGTAATTGTAATTGAAATTGTAATTGAATTAGAATTACTTGAATAATTGTAATTGTAATTGCAAATTTTAGGTAGAAATTGTAATTGTAATTAAAGCAAAAACAAGTAATTTTTCCAACCCTGGTTCTAACTAACGCCTTATAAATAATTGGTAACAGTGTTTTTCCACAAAAATAAAACTGTTGTTTGATTAGATGGTAACACTAACTACACTACCACCATCTCAAAACAAATCTACGACTTTGTCGCATACCCATTTTGAAAAGACAAATGCAACATTTGTAGCTGAACATAATATTACAAGTGTGATTGTATTGTGCATCCAAAAAGCAGCGTCTTCAATATTTGTGACTTGAATGTTAGCAACCAAAACATTATAAACTGGCGGGCAAAATTTTGCTCAAGAATGTTCTGTACATTATTCTTGATGGTCACACATCTGAGAAGCATTGCTATCACTCTATAATTCTGCATTGTCTGAACAAGAAGACCACGAGAGGTTGGTAATTGGGCTGATTAAATGGGTTGTAAAAACATATACTTAGTATATACCACAGATAAAACATTGAAAACCATTCAGTCTGTTTTACCCCAAGCTATAATCGTTTCAGAAGTTAACCTTCAAATATCTTGCTGAGATAGTGTGAAACAGTAGGGTTTTTAATTCTTTCATCTATGATGTTCTAAATAAAGGCTGGGCCATAACTCGTACATAGCCTACCAAAGCATTTGAAGCAATTTTGAGTGAACTAATTTAACTGATACATACATTCAATGTTTCAATGCTCAACTAAAGAACATGTACTTAATACCCTAAAAAAGTGCACAAAACACACGTTCTTTTTCAGATTTAACACTGTTTTACATCGATCTGCGACATCCTGACGCAACTGCCCTGACGCGAGACAACTCACCCCGGTAATCCTGACGCCAGGGACATCCTGACGCCAAAATTTCCAAACTTTTGCGCTCTGCTTTTTTTCTTCTTTTCTCTTTTCCGCGCTACGCTTTTAATGATTAACATTCAATGATTGTGGTGGCATAAGTACAATATTTTCCGTTAATTGCAAACTTCATAGGAATCTCTGTTTTGCAGAAACAGTTCAAACGAGAGTTGTATTTTCACAAAAAAAATCATGATAAAATCAATGCCAAGTTAGCCGAAAAAATAATAATAGGCAAAAATAATAAATTTTAATCGCCGATTTAATTAATTTTGATTTGCGATACCGGTACTTGACTTTGAATTATATTTTTAATATTTTCTGTCAACATACAATTCCTTTTAGAGCATTTTTCTCTGTAAATTAACCACACATATTATTGTTTATGAAATATCTACGTGGTCGTTTAATAATAGCAAAACATAATTTTATTACTTTCAATCGTGGCATTCATTCATCGTTTGAAACTTATCGCCAGGATTTTTACAGATTTGCTAACTTGGATTTGATTTTATCACGATTTTTTTCACAAAAATACAACTTGCGTTTGAGTTGTTTCTGCAAAACAGAGACTCCTATGAAGTTTGCAATTAATGGAAAATATTATACTTACGTCACAATAATCGAACGTTAATCGTTTTGAGAAAAAAAGCAGAGCCATGGCGTAGCAAGGAAAAGAAAAAAGCAGAGTGCAAAAGTTTGGAGCTTTTGGCATCAGGATGTCCCTAGCATCAGGATTCCCGGGGTGAGTTGTCTCGCGTCAGGTCGATCGCGTCAGGATGTCCTGCTTCGATTTTACATCACACTTCACTTGATTTTTTGGTGTGAGACTTATGGCCAACCCTGTATATAAGTGGGCTAACTACTACTGTTATTGAGCTCTTCTCAAGCTTGATTGGTAGAGACAGGAGGAAGAATGCTCTAAACCAACACAACAAGGTCTATGACTTTTAGGCAAGGACGTTTAAGCGCGAGACTTTTAGACACCAGAGGTAAAAAAGTTTTTGCAAAACTTTTTTTCCAAGAAAATTTTTCTTTCAAAACAACAACTTTTTTTTGAAAAAAAGTATTTTTTGCAAAAAAACGTATTTTTTCCAAAAAAATTTTTTTTGTTTCAAATAACAGTTTTTTGTTTTTTTTTCAAAAAAAAAAACAAATTTTTTAATTTTTTTTTCTAAAACGTATTTTTTCAAATAAAAGCTTTTTTCAAAAAAAAAAGTTTTTCACACAAAAAGGTATTACTTCGATTAAAATGTTAATATTTTCGAAGCTTTTTATCTAACATTTGTCAAGAAGAATCGTCAGAATCAGGGGCGCACCCAGAAATTTTTAGAGGAAGGGTTTAAACTTTTCAAAAAGCAACTAGTAGCCAATTGTAGTTAATTTAGTAAGAGTCAAACAGGGTTTCATGCTAATAGTTGCATGGTTACAACATTAGTTTATTCGAAAGCCTTGTGATAACGATTTTGAAAGTTGTTGGTCATGAATATTGCATGCAAGATAACACTTTACCCCTATGGGGGCCTGAGTGTGAAACGCCCAGCCGCTGGGCAATTCTACCAAATTTTTAGAAAAAAGTAGCCATTCTAATGCCATTTGGATGACGTTTCTCACATTTTTAGAGCAATTAGGAAAAGCTAAATTACTAAGATGGGGGTCTAGGGGTGAAGCCCCCAGCGGTTGAGCAATTCTTGTAATTTTCAGAAAAAAAATAGCCATTTGGACAACATTCTGCACGTTTCTACAGCAATTAGAAAAAGCTAAATTACTAAAATAGGACCCTGGGGGCGAAGCCATTCAGCCACTGGGCAATTCTTGCAATTTTTCAGAAAAAAAGCCATTTTACTGCCATTTGGATGACGTTTTGAACGTTTTCAGAGCAATTTGAAAGAGCTAAATTACTAAGATTTGGAAGAGTTCAAAAGAATTTATTTTGCTCAATCCAATCAGCCCCCACACATTTACAGGTCAAGTCCAAAATATGATTAAATGCTGAAAGATCACAAATTTGGCTTGAGTTTTTTAAATCTAAATGTTTTTTAACTTAAAAAGCTTGTTAGTGGCACAAAATTTAAGAATAGCTTTCATCAGTATTAACATTCATTAGCATTTCATCACTTTCATTAGCTATAATTTCCACTCTTTGAGTAACGGGTAGTCTTGAAAAAGGCTGTTTTAGATTGAACGTTTTCATCCAGCTCTCTTCATGAATTTACGCTGAAATGAAGAAAAACTAAAACACGATGGTATAAATAGAGGTTGATTACACTAAACTAGACAATGGGTTGTTATTATGACACATGATGCTGCAAAATCATCTAAAATACTATGAGGTTAATGCAAAAATATAGAAAAGATCATTTGAAAATGATAGTTCTGACGCTATTAAAAGCTGCTTTTAAATTCATGAATACATTTGCAGAATAAAAATCTTGACGTTTAAATGTAATTTTGTTGTGGTTTTCGTCTTCAAATAGCACATTTGTTAGCTTTTTTTTTGCAATAGTGCATTTGGCTTAGTAGGTTTATTTTACACAAGAACGACTTTTTTCACTAAATGGCGTCTGTCTCTTCTTAGTGTCAAGCTCTGTTCAGCGTAGAAGTTTATGAATGGGTATAATATAATCCATTACTCAATGGATATAACAAACACATATAGTTACAAATATACCGTATTTATTCCAGTATAAGTCACATGCGTGTATAAGTCGCACCCTCATATTTGACATGAAAAACAGTACAAAATTTTTTTTAACATTATTCATTAGTTGCAGTTACATTACATAAAATTTAAAAACATTGAAGTCATCACTGCTGTAACTGTCCTCAAATAGTCCCAGTTGACCTCTGGAACATCCCATGAGGGAGGCAAGTAATGCAATGTGATGTGACTCATGTGGATAGGTGATAAGTAATACGACCTTATCAAAGGCAATAGTGTAGAAAGTAATAGCGTAATAATATCTCAGAAAAATTTTGTATCGCATGCAATACACTTCATATATTCGTGTATAAGTCGCACCTGACTTTTTGGGCAATATTTTGGTACAAAAACATGCAACTTATACTCGAATAAAAACGGTATATCTGTCTTGTAGTTGAAACACTGTAGAAGCAATACTGTAGTTGAAACAAATGCAAAAATCTCGATTTCTTGGAAATATCTTGCAGGATCAAATTACAGCCATAAAACAACATTTTAAGTGATTAACAACAACTTACATGATTATTTAGTGAAAAGTAAATATGGCAAAGTGTTACAAACTGAGTTATATCAATAAAATTATGTTGTTTTTTGAGTTCCAAAAGGGAAAAGGGTTTCAACCAGAGGTGGAGTCCTCGAGGACACATTTTCAAGTACTTGGCCTTGGCCTCAAAGCTTCAAGTCCTTGGCCTCGAAGCCTTAGGTCCTCGAAAATTGCCCTGTCCTCAGCTCGAGGACAGCACTATTTTCTGAACCGTTGAAATTTTGTTGTAAAACACCAGAAACCTGGCGGAAAATTTGCGAACACCTTTTTTGTTTTTCTCAATTGGATCATTGGCGTAGCCAGGGGGAGGCAGGTGGCCCGCACCCCTTCCCAATTGAAATTTCGCCAATGATAAAAATGTGACAAAAAAGCCTATTGTTTCTTCAGTTTTAGTTTCTTTTTAGCATTTTTCGCTTACAACAGTAACTAACAACAATATTGAAGACCAGGGGCCCTGGGCCCCCCTCAGTTCAATTTTTGCCAACCAATTTAAATGTGTAACCTGGGTAAAATTAAGGTTTTTTTCTTAAAAGTTGCTACCTAGGCACTCATGTAAACTATTTATAAATGTAACGCAACAACCAGAGCCGGATTTATTCAATGGCACAGTGCCAGGGCCTCGCGCTCAGATGGTGAGACTTTTTTTTTATCTTCCCCTATATTTGGCAGGAAGATCTTGCGAAAATCTCCAAAGTGCCAGGGGCCCAGCGCGATGTAAATCCGGCCCGGCAATAACATGGTTACTAGGCTTAACCTTCTATTGTACCATTTTTCAATACCGGTAACAATTCAGTAATTCACCTCCACCTCCCCAGTTTTTATGCACAAAACACTTTTAAAAAATTAACCAAGGAAAATGCTGATTGAGCAAACCATTGATTGAGCAAAACCACTGAAATTAGCCAAGGAAAATGCTGATTGAGCAAACCTACCTACAACTAGTTATTTTCATGACAAAGCAAAAATCTCTTAGGAAAATCTTGGAGTGGATTATTATTTACTGTTAAAATGTAGCAAGAAACAATGCACCTTACTTCCCACTACCTGGACCAAATCACTTACAATTAAACTTGAACACTAGAATGCAAGATGTTGAACATATTTTGGACTTAAATTACAAGTAAAAAGAGCATCGAACAATTTTATCTTTTCAATTGGCTTTCAAATTACAAAAATTTAGTGCTTTCAAATGATTCTGAACATGTACAAAATGTGATTCAATGGCATTAAAATAGCTGTTTTTTCCAAAAAACTTACAAAAAAAATCACCCAACGGCTGGGGGCTTTGCCCCCAGACCCCCAAAGCCTCTGGCAGCTGGGGGCTCCGCCCCCACACCCCGGCTGTGATACGTTTGAGATACACTGGCTTTCTCAACATGTCTCCAAAATGGAATATTTGCACTTTTCAACTATTAGTTTAAGCACTCTCCCTTTGCAAAATCCTGGTTAAGTGCTAACCGGCAACGATTTCAGATCTTCCATCCTATGACATCTTTGTCCCACAAAAAGTTCCTCTTTTGAAAATTTTTGATGACATCATTGCATGTGATTTGTGGTTTGGGCCCCCCTACCAATCAAAAATTCTGGCCACGCCTATAAATTGGAGATTGCCTGAAAAACTTTTTTGAAGACCATTTTTTTTTTGGAGAACACCTGCGGCTGTGTCCCTGGTCCTTGGCCTTGAGCATTTCTATCCTTGGCCTCGAGAGGGTCTGTCCTCAAAAAGGCTGTCCTTGGCCTTGGATATTTTTTGTGTCCTTGGCCTCGAGCCTTGTGTCCTCGACTCCAACTCTGGTTTCAACCCCTGAAACCCCCCTCCCCCCACTGGGTGCATCACTGATCAGAATAGAGAGCGCAGGAAAAGGAGCGACTATAGGCAAAAGCCAAGCACTAATTGGCCGGAAAAGGATTGATGAGAGCGTCATTTGTGTACAACCTTTAAGTGGAGAACAAATTCTTTTTGTCCACAGAGGGCGGGGTTAGAAGTTTTGATGAAAGTGACTTCAAAAGCAGATAGATGGAAGGAGAGCAAAAAAAGTTTCACAAAAAATTGATTTCTAATTGTATATTTTTCAATAATGCAACTTTTATCAAAACTTCTAACTAGAGCCAGGGCATGGTATGGAATGGAATGGAAAATGGAATGGAACGGAAATTTCGATAAGGAATATGGAAGATGCCAGAATGGAATTGAATGGAAGATTTCAAGAACGGAATGGAAGACAATCTTCCATACTTCCATACCAATTCCAAACAAGATTTCGCGCATTGTATTTACAGAAAAATACATACCAATGTCGGGTAGTGATAAATAATATTGTCACAAAAGTATTCAACTTCAATATCTACGCACATTATTTGTCGACAAATCGCGGTACTTTGGTTGTGTACATTGCGCAAACAGTGTACGTATTGCATCATTGTAAGTACATAGCAATTTAATTGCAGCATTGATGTTACAGTTGACGACCTTGATGGATTTGACTTGTTTTTTTTTTTATTTTGAGGCTGACAATTTGCCCAGTCTTAAATTTTGTTTTCTTACATCGTCACAAAAACTCATATTTGCTATTTTATCCCCGTTTCAGCTTAATTTTATTTAAATTTTCAGTTTTTAAGCTAATAGTAATTCTTTTTGGTGTTAAAGCTTGGTATTTCTATTATGGTAAATGTTCTAGTTGATGTGAGGGCAAACTTGTACGGTAATCATTAAACCATAGGCATAGCCATAAGGACCAAGCCCTCTGCCTCCCCCCCCCAAATGAAAAGCTACCAATGATAAAAATGATGACACAAAGCCTATTTATTTAGTTTCTTTTAGCATTTTTGGAGTGCAACAGTACATGAGTACAACGGCAATTAGCAATAACTTAATATTCACAACCAGGGGGCCCATGCCCTCTCAATTTAAATTTTTACCAACCAATTTTAATGTACAAGCCCAGAGAAATTCAGTGTTTTTGTTATTAAAGGTCTAATCTCAGGCACTCATCTAACTTGTTTTTGCAATAATATGTTTTAGGCCCCCAACTAACTTTTATATTACAATAACATGATTACTGACCATTTATGGCATCTAATGTACCAACTTTAAATAACAATCCACCTTCATCTCACCAGTTTTCTCGCGACGAAATGCTTTTGAAAAAACCTAGTTAGGGGAAATGCTTATTGAACAAATTAATGAATTTGAATTAAGGGTGCCTGGGCCCCTGGTTGTACATATTCCTAAAACTGGTTATTTTCATGACAAAACAATAATCTTCAAAGGCAAATCTTCGAGTGCATTATTTAATGCTAAAAATGTTGCAGAAAGCAATATACCTTGATTTCCCTGACTTTGGCCAAGTCACAAAATTTAACCCCAAAATGCAAGATTTTAAACGTGTTTTGGACTTAACCTAAAGTAAAGAGAGGGATTTTTTCAATTAGCTTTCAAACATCAAAAATTTTGTTCTTTCAAAATGGCTCTGAAAACGTGCGAAATGTGATCAGAATCGCATTAAAATAGCCATTTTTTTCCAAAAAATTACAAAAAATCACCCAGCAGCTGGGGGCTCCGCTGCCATGCCCCCTCTGTGACATGTTTGAGTTGCACTAATTGGCTCACCACGTTTCCCAATTTTGATGGGATAGAAAAATTTTTAACTTGCGGTTATAGTCCTTCCTATATAGCAAATCCAGGTTTCAAGCCAAATCAGACGCCCAGCTTTTGATCTTTCGTTGTTTGTCCCATAAAAAGTCCCTCTTTTCAAAAACTTCTGATGATGTCATTGCATGATTTGCGGTTTAGCCCTCCTCCCAATTCAAAATCCAGGCTATGCCTATGCATTAAACCATGTGCAATATGCATACCAGACACCGGTCATTGCATCTTAGTATTGTTGGCGCACCTTCATGAGCGATTGCTTACAACTTTGCAAAGGTGCAAAGCAACAAAATATACATTGCATTGCTTCCAGTCTAAAATTTTTTGGTATGGAATGGAATATGGAAGAAAATTTTAGTATGGAATGGAAGATTTTTGGTAAGGAATGGAAATGGAATGGAAGAAAATTGCCAGTATGGAATATGGAAAAATCGTCTTCCATTCCATTCCATACCATGCCCTGACTAGAGCTCAACCGATATGACTTTTTTAGGCCGATACGGATATCGATATTTTGGAAATTTTTAGGCCGATACCAATATCGATAACAGATATATTAACTTATTAACTACAAAATTTTGTCACTATTTTTCAATTAACTTGACACCAAAAGCTTCACTAATTCCTCCCGAAAGAAAGACTATTGCAAACACAAGCCACATTCCAGTATTATTTAATAAAAACCAAACCAAAAATACGATTTAGCAATCAATAGTCAAGAGCGGTCGTGCTTGCTCTCAAAAATAAACAGTTCAAAGTAATTGTGCTAAGCCGATATCTTATTGGTGGTAGATAGCCAATACAATATATCGGCATGGCCACAATATCGGCCGATATATATTGGCTGACCGATATATTGATTGAGCTCTACTTCTAGCCCCGTCCTTTGCCGACAAAAAGTATTTGTTCACAACTTAAAGTTTGTACACAAATGACGCTCTCTCATCGATTCTTTTCCAGTCAATTGCTGCTCGGCTTTTTCCTATAGCCGCTCCTTTTCCTGCGCTCTCTAATCTGACGATTCCTCTTGACAAGTGTCAGATAAAAAGCTTCAAAAGTATTAACATATTAATCAATGTAAAACTTTTTTGTTTGAAAAGCGTTTTTTTTGAAAAAAGCTTTCATTTGAAAGAAAAATACGTTTTTGAAAGAAAATTATAAAAAATGTTTTTTTTTGTTTGAAGAAAACTGTTATTAAAAATATTAATATATTAATCAATGTAAAACTTTTTTGTGTGAGAAAAAAAATTTTTTAAAAGCTTTCATTTAAAAAAAAATACGTTTTTGAAAGAAAGTTATAAAAAATGTTTTTTTTGTTTGGAAAAAACTGTTAATTGAAACAAAAAAAATTTTTTTGGAATAAAAATTTTGGAAAAATTTTCTTTACCTCTGGTGCCTAAAAATCTCGGCGCATAAAAGTCCAGGTGCATAATCTGTGGTGCCTAAACATCCATGATGCCTAAAAGTCACGGTCCGAATACAACAAGTATTGTGCATACATGATGGTTGTTCAATTCATGAAAAACATAGACCAGATGTATCTGGCCAGCTATATTGGCGGTAACCCAGGTTAGAATTTAAGCATTATCACCTGAAGAACAATCAGCTTCGACACGAAACTTTGTAACATTTTGCAATGAATTATTCCAACATTTTTTTATTTTACAGTACCTTGAAAAACTAAAGAGTCAAAAAATGGGACGATCTTGAAGTTGTTCTTGCTAGGAATCAGAACAACTAACACAAAAAAGCTGGATCGCGAGAAAATAATGTTTGAATTTTTGTCAACTGCTGGTTGTTGACTCACATTATAGCACTTGTGATTGTAATGATAAATCATGTTTCTTATGGGTTGAACTTGCCAAAACGTAGTTTCAAAGACTTGATTTATGTTATCTCCTGGACTTGAAAAAGGACATTAGATGACTTTCTTGATAGAAATTGGTCTTTTTCTCATTTTATGCAGTGGGTTGTTTGACAGTAGTGGTGTTAGAAAGCAGTCGAGACAGCATAAGCACCTTAACATATTTTAGTCAAAATAGCAAAAAACAGGAAATTTTTTTGTTAATAAATTTACAAAACAAATACTACAAGCTGGTTTAGACTAGGTCTAATATGTATTTAGAGCAATATTAAATCAAGAAAAGCTTAGATAACAGGTATTTTGACTGAAAAAACTAATGCTAAACTGTAAAGTGGGCAAAAAATCCATATTTTTCGATAAAAATTTAAATTTCAAATTGCATGCCCTTCTCTTCCAGTGGACCGAATGAGCTGAAATTTGGTACGTGGGGTTTCTATCACCAACCTAACAATTTGCAGGGGTAGTGGGTTAAATCTGAAAAAAAAAATTTTGACAACCCTAATGCTCAGTGCTTGGTAGGCTTCAACATGCTGCAACACAATTAGCCGAAGAAAAGTAGTAAATTTGAGTTCTGACATATTTTAAACTTATCAGTCAACTCAGAAACACTTTAAAATTAATATTAATCCACTTTATTTCAACAACAATAATATTACATGATACTATCTTACAGTAGGCTACTGAAAAACCATTTTTATAAGTTCATTTTCAATACGATAAGCAAAATTATTGCTAAGAAAGGTTTCTTATATTTCAACTAGCTTTAATTCAGACTATTAGCCAATTTAGCAATTGTTACCACATGAAGTGAATCAATCATCATGGCTATTAAGTTATTACTCAGTAGCCTAGATTTAGGGCCACCTTTTTGGTTAGTTGAATACGCCAATAAAAACAAAATCTGAAATATGTACCCACTCGAAATGGTGATGAAATTGGCTTAATGGTTACACAGCTTCAGAGCTTAGGCTATTTACTGACTCAACTTTGTAGTGAATAACTGCTTCACAGTATCAAATGTATTGACCTTCAGTAATTCCTAAAATGGGTTAACTTAGTGTAGTATCTGAGTACATATCATAACACTATTCTTGTGTTATTAAATACCCACGCTTTACTAATTTAAAATTTGGCTTTAATTACAATAAGAGTTTGAATTTAACTGTTTTAAAAAAGTTCTCAAAAGCATTTGCTGGAGCACATATACTTCTGTACTGCATAACATTAACCTGTTAACACGGTACATGTCACATATATACGGTATAAAAATTAAAAACCCTACAGACCAGCAGACTTTTCTATCTGTAATCACAATCATTAGAAAAGTATTACCGTACCGGTACCATATTGATCATGATTATGGGTGAAACAGTCGGTGGGGTTTTAAAATTTAAAAGTTTGGAAGTGATTGTGATGCTGGACGTGTACTGCGTTATGATTTGACTTACTAGCAAATTATATCGTACCTAGACGAGATTTCAATCTAATCTAACCAGCACTAAAATCACACTCATAGCCTAACACATACCAACTCATGACAACAATTCCTATTTCATCTGTTTTTTTAGTTATTCCTAAACCAGCATGACAAGTCTAGCTCAGAAATTGACCCTGGATGATTCTTGTTTTAAACTTATGTTCACGTACCGGTACAGTACATGTTGGCACTACTTTGAAATCTCACCGTACATGCCTACACTGTACAGGCCAGCACCCCTTCTAGAGTTGCTCTAGATCACCTTGTTTTGCATTATAAGAGGGCTTTTAGACCACAAAATTTTGCATTATTTATAAGAGGGCTTTTAGACCTCAAAAATGCAGACTTACTGAAGTTAGATATCGTAGGTTGCAGGAAACTTTACTGATTTAGAATCCATTCACCTCCTACAAATAGGCTACATGTTGCACTCCTTCCAGTACTTCATCTGGCTTAAATCATTCAACTACAGACTACCAAACAAGTGTATAACACCAATACAGTAGCATATTCCAAAGATCAAATAAACTAAGCTGCCAGAAACTAAACATAATCTACATGCTAATCTGCAATAGCTCAGCTACAGTTACCGGGTAACTGGTTACCGTAGCTGAGCTATTGCAGATTAGCAGATTGCAGAATAACACTATTCGTTCTCTGTTTTATCTGTTTTTGTTTTCTTGTTTATTTAGTGGCGTCAATACACAAACTTGATCTTGAACAGGCTAAATGATGTGAAAGATAGCCTAGCTGACTAGGCCTACCAACTGCTGGGGACTAACATAACTGTAAATAACCTCATTAACTGTACCAGCAATACTGAATAGCCAAACAGTGAACTAGCAAACTTACCGGTACCTGTACCAAACTCATTTATCATTTTATGGTACGAGTATGATTTATTGGCCTACCGCCCTAATTGCTCAGGCAATGTTACATACTAACATAAGCTACCATAGGTAAAAACTAGGGATATGTTCGTGTTCCTATATCAGGTATAGGCCTACAGTAGCCCTGTAGCCTATCTCTAATAAAAACATTTTTGAAAAGGCCTAATTTCACAAACTAGGCTATTTAAGTTTAATTTCCAGCATTAGGAATAGGCCTACTGTAGAAAAGTATCCTAGGCTCTGGCAGCGTGGCTATTTCAATTGGCCTAACGATAAATAAGATCATACAACAACAAAAGCAATTCTAAGATAGATTTAGGAATAAGCATAGATGGGCACAAGTCCGTTAATCGTTAATCCGTTAATAACGAAGCTAACTTTTTCACTAACTCGTTAATCCGTTAAAAAGTTTTTTCATGTTAACGGACTAAATTAACTTCCGTTAAGTGCTGTTAACAGACTAAAGTAACTTTCGTTAAGTTCTGTTAACTTCCGTTAAGGTTTTTATCGTTAATGTTTTGCAGCTTTGTTGTGCATTTGAACTTGTTTTTACGTTGAAATTAGATTTAACTGTTAAATGTAACTTTCAAAACAGAAATAGACCACCATAGCTATAAATATTTCCTTAAAATCAGCTGAACAGCGTCAATACGTGTTCTAGAAGCGAGTGAATAAAAAGAAATCCAAATTACAGGCAAAATGTTAACGGATTAACGGACTTTATTAACTTCCGTTAATTAAAGCTGAAAATAACGGATTAACGTTAACGGAGGTGTGAAGTTTGTTAACGGACTAGTGGTTAACGAAGCTAACGTTTTGCATTAACTTGCCCATCTATGGGAATAAGCTAAGGCTTACTCAACAACGTGTAAAAGCTTTTCACAAAGAAATCATAGTCTAGCACTAGCAGTCTAGACTTACACCTACACTTACAGACTTAGGGTAGGTTTACTCAATAACGGTACAAAAGCTTTTGACAAAGAAATCCTACCGTGTTTCCCCGAAAATAAGACAGGGCTTATATTAATTTTTACTCCAAAATATGGCACTAGGGCTTATTTTCGGGGGATGTATTATTTTGATAGGCCTATATATTATCAAAAAATGAAGTTACAAAGTAAAAATTACGAGATTTTAAATAAACAGAAATTACGAAAAAAGATCTACATTTACTTGCCATTAACATGTATATCAAAATGTATGTATACATGTACATACCAGTACATGCCATTAACATGTATATCATGTACATCTTTCTGCCACTTGCCATAACTTGCCATAAGTAATATCTTTCGTCTTTCTGCCGCTCTCAACTAGGGCTTATTTTAAGGGTAGGGCTTACATTAAAATCATCCTCAAAAATCACGCTAGGTCTTATTTTGCGGGTAGGTCTTATTATCGGGGAAACACGGTAGTCCACTAAGTGCTAAGTTAACTACCGGTATTTTACCGGTAGCCTACTTGAGGTAGTGATAACTTAAACTTAACCCACAACTTAAACTTAAACTTAACCAGTGATGACTTAAACTTAACCCACAAAAGCTTAATCAAAAATCAGTCCAACAACCTCGTATTTCAGATTTTAGGTCAAATTGTTAAATCAGGTTGGTTGGTGCTGCCAACGCAGCAACACGCAGCACTAAGTGCCTTATTGACTACGAACACAAAATTCCCCTATTTCAAAAGCTCTTCATGTTTATTTTTCATCTGAACGGAGTTGGGAAGAGTCCAAAACAGCAAAAGTAACGCAGTCAGAATCGATACGCTTGAGTGATTTCTTGATAAATGCTTGACGTAAATTCACAAAACTGCCTCATTGTTGCATCATAGACAATAGTCTATGGTTACATATTGTTAATTAAACAATGCCTTTGTTCCGTTTTCCGAAAACTTTCGAACACATACACAAAATTAAAATTTCAAAATCTCTCAAGCAGGTCGATTCTGACTGCTTTTATTTGGTGTTCTAGACTTTACTGGAGAGTTGCAAAAACAGCAGAACAGCTAGCAGTGTAGCCATATTATTGGAATGAATTGCATATTCCGGTTTTGATTTTTTTTTCTTTGTTTTTTCCAACGATCGAGCAAAATACGCTAAAATGTGTACAGTTTTAATTTTTTCAATCAAAATTTGAAAAATAAGGTTTGTTTTCTTTTTTTGGTGGCGGTGCTGCAGCACTGCAACATGTATAGGCGAGCCATCCCTGTGTTTGGTCCGGTGGTTTTAGACACAAAAATGAGTAAAATTCAAAATTTGAAAATTTCTGGGGTGCAAATGAAAGCTTGCTCAAGAAATTTTTGCAATTTAATAAACGAGATTTTTCCCCAAAGAAAAAAATTGTTTGGGAAGATCAAGATTTCCTGGATTAGCTAAGATGATAGACTGTCTTTTCTAAAAAAAGTTTATCTTTTCAATTTCCAATTTTTGTTTTGGCAACTTGTTTGCATTGCTGTATGCTATATCATGCGTTGGGTATTTATTGGGCAGTATATTGAAGCGGCAGAGTGTACAACAAGGACTAATGAACAAAAAACGGACAACCATTTCGACAGAGGTGGAGTCGAGGACATAAGGCTCGAGGCCAAGGACAAAAAAAATCCAGAGCCAAGGACACAAAAAAATTCAAGGCCAAGGACAGCCTTTCCGAGGACAGACCCTCTCGAGGCCAAGGACAGAAATGCTCGAGGCCAAGGACCAAGGACACAGCCGCAAGTGTTCTCCAAAAAAAAGGTCTTCAAAAAAGTTTTTCAGACAATCTCCGATTTATAGGCGGACCCAGGATTTTTGATTGGGGAGGCCTAAACCACAAATCACATGCAATGACGTCATCAAAAATTTTCAAAAGAAGACGTTTTTGTGGGACAAAGATATCGTTCGATGGAAGATCTGAAATCGTTGACTGCTGGCACTTAACCCGGATTTTGCAAAGGGAGAGTGCTTAAATTAATAGTTGAAAAGTACGAGTATCTAACTTTGGAAACGTGTTGAGAAAGCTAACGTAACTCAAACGTATCACAGACGGGACTCTAGGGGCGGGGCCCCCACCCGACAGAGGCTTTGGGGGTCTGGGGGCAAAGCCCCCAGTCGTTGGGCAATTTTTTGTAATTTTTTGGAAAAAAAAGCTATTTTAATGCCATTGAATCACATTTCGCGCCTGTTCAGAGCCATTTGAAAGCAGTACATTTTTGTCATTATTGAAAACCAATTGAAAAAATGAAACTGTTTAATTTTTTTTTAATCAGCAATTTAAGTCCAGAACATGTTTAACATGTCGCATTTTGGAGTTAAATTTTAATTGTAAGTAATTTGGTCAAGATATGGTAAAGTGAGGTGCATTGTCTCTTGCAACATTTTACCAGTAAATAATAATCCACTCAAAGGTTTTCCTTTGAGATTTTTGTTCTGTCATGAAACTAACCAGTTGTAGGGATACATGTTTGGCCAGTGGGCCCAGGCCCCCGTAGTTGAAGTTCAATGATTTGTTCAATCAGCATTTTTCATGGAAAAAATTTTTTAAAGTATTTTGTGCGTAAAAACCGGCAAGGGAGAGGTGAATTACTGAATTATTATCGAAAAATGGTACAAGAGATGGTTATGCCTACCAACCATGTTATTGCCGGGCCGAATTTACATCGCGCTGAACCCCTGGTACTTTGAAGATTTTCGCAACATCTTTCTGCCAAATATAGGTGAAGACCAAAAAAAGTCTTACGATTTGAGCGCGGGGCCCTTAGCTGGTACTGCATCATATTACAGTAAATCCGACCCTAGTTAATGTATTACGTTCATAAAAAGGCTAGATGTGGGCCTAAGATAGCAACTTTTAGGACAAAAACTCTTCATTTCTTCCGGGCTATACGTTTAAATAGACAGGTAAAAATTGAATTGAGGGGGGCCCGTGGTCTTCAATATTGTTGCTAGTTACTGTTGCAAGCGAAAAATGCTAAAAAGAAACTGAAACTGAAGAAACAATAGACTTTTGTCACATTTTTGTCATTGGTGAAATTTCAATTGGGGGAGGCGGGCCCCCTGGGCCCTCCCACATGGCTACACCTATGCTCCAATAAACGAAAACAAAAAAGGTATTCGCAAATTTTTCGCGAGGTTTCTGGCGTTTTCTAACGAAATTTCAACTGTTCAAAAAATAGTGCTGTCCTCGAGCCGAGGGCAGGGCAATTTTACGAGGACTTGAGGCTTCGAGGCCAAGGACTTGACCTTCGAGGCCAAGGACTTGACCTTCGAGGCCAAGGCCAAGGACTTCAATATGTGTCCTCGAGGACGTCCTCGAGGACTCCTCCTCTGCATTTTGACCCTTTATTCCCCTTCGTGCCAAAGTTGTGACGCCTCCACATGGCTCAGCATCAAATTCTTGACAAACGCAATGGTTGCCATGGCGGCACAAGCTGTCGCTATATGACAACAATGACGTCATAAAACCACAGCCAAGCGATTTTGGCCCTTCATCCCGTTTGCGCCTTGGTTTCAAGTTTCAACACTGTCACACGACTCAGCATTGAATTTTCCACAAATTTAGTTCGTTGCCTTGTTGACATAGTACGTCGCTATCGCAAAAATGACGTCATAAAACCATAGCAATTTTGACCCCTTTCCTACCGTTTGTGCAACAGCTTGTATACCACAAGGAAACCCACTGGGTTTGGGGAGAATTCAATGCTGAGTCGTGCGACAGTGTTGAAACCGAGACACAAAGAGGAATAGGGGGTCGACAGCACTTGATCATGGTTTTTGGACAAAATATGATATTATTGTTGCCATAGCGACAGCTTGAGTTGGCCGTTATTCAGATCAGTGTTGCAGAGTCGAGAGTCGGAGTCGAGGGAGTCCAAGGTTTTTACGGGGAGTCGGAGTCATAGTGGAAAAAGAGATTTTTCCGGAGTCGGAGTCAGAGTCGAAAAAAGGATTTTTCCGGAGTCGGGAGTCCGAGTCAGAGTTGAAAAATATATGCTCGACTCCCAGTGTTGCATAAAAATCTGATTAAAATGTAAGCTACGTCCTGTGTTAATGTAATTGTAGTCAAGTTGCATGTAGCATTAGCACGCATTAATCTGGCTGCAACAGTATACGCTTATATTTATATTTTCACATTTTTGAATAGGTTTGTATTTAGTTTGCTGCAGTGTTGCAGAGTCGGAGTCCGGAGTCGGAGTCGAAAAAAGGATTTTGCCGGAGTCAGAGTCGAACGGAAATAAATCCCGGGAGTCAGAGTTGGAGTTGAACTAAAAAATGGCTGAGAGTCAGAGTCGAACTGATTTTGCTTCGACCCTGCAACACTGATTCAGATTCTGCCTGAATAAATCCATTGTCACTCTTTGGAATTTCTATCGAAGTACAGAGAGAGGGTTTTCTTTGTATGAATTTACTCGGCAGATTGTGATTGCTCTGTTGGCTTCACCATAAATGGAAGCTCGAAGAGGAGTTCGCCCCAAAACAAACGAACAGGTGCTCGACGTAACCAGACTTGATGGAAAGGAATACCAATGTTCCAACTCGGGAGTTGGATCATATCCCGGGGGAGCTACACGGGTATTCGCTGCGCAGCTTGACTCCGGCTTACTAGCCCAGCGTGGATTTCTCAGACGTGGCTACACTCAGTAACTCTAGCCGCATTTACACGGGCGACTTTTTTGCGTGCGATTTTTTGATAAAAATGGATCTGGCAAAGTTGCCTTTGCTCAACAGCGGTTTTGATCATGATAATTGGGACCTTACTGCTGGAAATAGTTCTCTTAAGCTGGTTTCATACCAATATTGTTATAATTGAAAACTTTAAAAGAGAATCGGTGCTGCGGTAAAAAATCGCAGTGAGATCAGTTCCGATTTTGTTTTAAAAAGGTTTAGAATATCACTATTGGAATGGAAACAACTAGAGACAGTCATTTTCAGCAGTAAGGTAACTTTTACCACTATAAGAACCATTATTGAATACCAGCACCTTTGCCGCATCCAATTTTATCAAAAAATCGCTCGCAAAAAAGTCGCCTGCGTAAATGCAGCTTAATATACACCGAACTGTACTTTATCAGATTTTATTGAAAACAGAGTCAAACAGGCAACAAAATATTATCTAGATTTTTGCCGGCAAATAAACGTCTTCCAACTTATAAAATTCCAAGATTCAAAAATAAAAATGTGAGCTTTTTGCTTCACCACTAAAATCCGAAACTAAAAGCTACCGACACTCGCGAGACAGGCCAAAGTGCCACGTGGGTGTGACGTAATTTAGAAAAGCAGTGCGCAAAATTAACAAAAAAGGTGATAGGCCAAAATTACTTGCAACAATTACAAAAACCAAAACAGTGCGAAACTAATATGTAAATAAGGTGAAACGGCAAAGTGGCACGTTTCGCAATAGGTGATGCTGAAACAACTAAGTTCCCAAAAATAGTACAGGCACTCAAAGGCGTTATGCTACTTGTGAAAAATGTGCGAAATTTGTTTGCATCAAATGCAATTTAGGATTGGATCCAGACACTTGTTTTGTGCAATACAACAGTCAACAAGTACAGATTGATGTGCTAACTCTAAATTGTACTATTTATGATTTATTGGCAGAGGTGGAGTCCTCGGGAACGTCTTTGGCTTCGAGGACACAATTTGAAGCCCTTGGCTTTGGCCTCGAAGCCTGCAAGTCCTCGAAAATGCTCTGTCCTCGGGTTGAGGACAGCATTATTTTTTGACGTGTTGAAAATGGGCCAAGGTCATGACCAATTTATTTCGTATTGAAGAACGTCAAAGAGCTTGCGAAAAAATATTTGAAGACTTTTTTTTCATGGAAAACGCATGAAGTTTGCGGAAAATGTACGAAATTTTGGAGCGAAGGCCTTTTCTTTGGAGATCACTTCCGCGTTGTGTCCTTAGTCCTTGGCCTCGAGCATTCCTGTCCTTGGCCTCGAGAAAGGGTCTGTCCTCGGAAGGGCTGTCCTTGGCCTTGGCCTCGGATCTTTTTGTGTCCTTGGCCTTGGATTTAGCCTTGGCCTTGGCCTTCGCCTTGGCCTCGAGCCTTGTGTCCTCGACTCCACCTCTGTTTATAGCTACTTTGCCTTAAAAGTTGATATCCATAACTATGGCAACTTAGTTTGATTTTGTTTCAAAGTTTTACAGGTTGGCCACTTGTTTAAATTATTATCTTTTTAGACTAAGTGAGTAGGCATGCACAGCGCATGCTTTGCATGCATGGAGAATACGCTTCTGACACACACTACTTTAAAGAACAAAAAGTACTAATTCTGCCTTAGCTACTCTGCAGTACACGAAATAATCATAAAATATCTGCCCAGCTCACACCTATAACAAAACAGCTACAGTACACCATTAATTCATTAAAACGGGAGGGATTGTAGCTCGCATTGCTGCCATAAAATATAAGCTCAAATTAGCTCAGGTGTTACTTGTACAAACGTTAAATCTGCCACGTTGGGACCGAAAAGCTGTCGAATAGGAAATCGGACAAGAACTGTCGCTTGATACGAATAAAAAAAGCATAGCAGAAGCAGAGCGGCATAGCACAGTTCCGTGTGAAACATTAAATTCCCAAAAAAGTTTATGTTTTGTAACATTGGGCTAAGAGTACACGTGCTGAGGCTGGTTGGATGGCTTGGGCATGAAGAGGGAACAAAGTTCACATGGGAGCAACAAACCTCCAAAACCTTCCAATTGCCAATTTAGTAATCCAGGTTGGAAATTTCAAAATCAAATAGATTTCACTCATTTAGTTTTTGCGCCACGCCAAGCTACCATTCTAGTTTTTGCGCCAATTGAGATGAAAAAGGGAAGAAGTATACCTATATTTTAAATGGATAAAATTTGCGTAAAATACCTAAACTCTTGACGTTGGCCCAAGCAGGGACTCGAATTGCAGTTGCCTCAAATTTGTAGTTGTGCCTTTTTTACTTCAAGCCTTTGTCGTTTTTCACTAACGCATTTTCTCGTGATTGCATAGTTTTGCTCGGTTTCTAGTAATATTTGTGACGTCAGATGTTTGCGATTAATTTGGAAATCCTTTGCGAAGAGAAGATAGGTTTGCGGTAGTAGCAATTAAGCTGGCTGTTTTTGTTTTTTTTTGGAACAAGTTGTTACTTTGAACTTGAATAATGTTGCTGCTCTGCGTCCAACCTTTTTCTTCGCAGAAAATAAGAACATTGTTAATGTTATGTATTACACATATACCGTACTTGGGAATGAAGTTGCAATTACACGCCTTTACCTATTGTATAGTCAAAAGTTGGTAAGGCCCTTGTTATGGTAGAGTAAAACACGAAGTTGCAGAATTGATTGATATTAGCCTTTCACTTCATTCAAGATCATAAGTTTAGTTGTATAACTAATAATAATCGTAGGTTTGTTGTATTCAGCACCCAATGTTTTCACGTGGTCTTGTGTTAATTGGCAGACGCGTACGGGACCTTCACTTATCCGCTTTGCCGCTTGTTTAGTTGGAGGACTAATACTTGGTAGTTCTAAACTTCGTGCATTTTTACTCTGAGTACAAGAATTTCTCGTGTTGATTGATCCATGCTTGGTCTTTTTCACTGTAGAATGTGTTTGTTTAACGTGTTTTTACATTCTTTATTTTCAATTTCATTGACTAGGATTGATTATTCTATATGCAGAAAAAAACGGCTTCGCATGCTTTGATTCGTAGCTATAGTCATTGTTGGTTGTTTGCAATTGAATATAAACGGATTTACTGTGGAAAAAGAAGCCCGTTTAAGCGAGAAGCCCAAATTCTCTTTGTAGCCTGTGTCATCTACAATTTTTCTTCCAGAACTCTTGCGTTTTTTGTGCTATCTACTGTCACGAATAATAATTTTGAATGCCTAAGATATGATTATTTGCTGTATTTTAACGTGTACGTGACTGATCATAGATCTTACAAATATAATTGTAAGATCTATGGACTGATTTACTACTTTTGCCGCATTTTTGATTTAGAATATTCAAGATAATTCCTTTCTAGTGCATTCTGCTATTTTTTGCAGTTATCGATGTTTGCGTTGTTTACGACTCTTAATTGCTATATTTAGACTTGAAGTTTGTGACATCATAATTATGTCGAAATTTGTTTATCGTAAGCTCGTGTATTTTTTTCTATTGCGACGTATCAAGGATTTTTCTGGGATATTCAATAGCTTTTGTCGTAGTATAAATAGGCAGGTCGTTTTTCATTCATTATTCTAATATTCTAAGAGTGGGTGATTTTAGATATTAGTTTCGCAGGCAGTTAAGCCAAGTTTGTGTATCTGGGGTTGGCTCGTATAGCCGTTTAGTAAAAAGTGTTCGTGGAGCGATTTTGCTCAGTGAGTTGGTTTGTGTTTTCAATCTTAAATAGAAGTTTTAATTTAAGATTGGTGTGCTGCTTTCTGAGATTAAAGAAGCTAAAGGAACTATCAACTGCCATTTTCGATTCGTCAATTAACATCTCAGTCGTTCTCTAGTTTCAGCCGACGAGGGCAGTTCCAGAGATTAAAGGTTGTACTCTAGCCAAGTATCAACGATTGCGACATCTACTTACCGCCAAACAAATATACAAAACAAAAAAGTCTCCACCCCTCGGGATTGCAATTATCAAGCAGTTTTCCATCGTCCAATGCTTATTTTACGTTGTTGAGGGGCTTTTGCACTGCGCCAAAGCTTTCTTTGCTAAAATGGAGACATATTGCTTATTCGCAAGATTTCGTAATGCTTGTGCCCGACATAAGCGTAGCCAGGATCTTTGATTAGGGGGGCCCCAAATCACAAATCACATGCAATGACGTCATCAGAAACTTCGAAAAAGGAATTTTCTGTGAGGGCAAAGATATCGTAGAATGGAAAATCAGAAGCCGTGGCCTGGTGTTGGCACGTAACTAGGAACTCGTTCTCGGGGCGAAGGGCTTAAACCAATAGTTAAAATGTGAAAACGTCTAAATTGGGAGACGTGTAGAGTAAAGAAGTGTATAGTAATTCAAACGTATTATTGACCGGGGTCTGGAGGCGGTGCCTCCAGCCGCCGGAAGCAATGGGGGTCTGGGGATGAAGCCCCCAGCCGCTGGGCGATTTTTCGTAATTTTTGGGAAAAAAAGGTGTTTCAACACCATTGGATCACATTTCGCACGTATTAAGAGCCCCATTTGAAAGTACTAGATTTTTAACATTTGAAAGCTAATTGAAAAAATTAAGTTGTTCAGTTCTTCGTTTGCTTGCAATTTAAGTCCAAAACACGTTTAAAATCTTGCATTTAGGGGTTAAATTTAGTAAGTGACTTGGTCCAGGTAGGAGGAAGTAAAGTACATTGTCTCTTGCAATATTTTAGCCGTGAATAACAATCCACTCGAAAATTTTCCTTAGAGATTATTGTTTTGTGATGAAAACAATCATTTGTAAGAGTACATATACGGCCAGGGGGCCAGGCCCTCTCAATTCAAAATTTTGTTCAATGAGCGTTCCCCTTACTGTAGCTAATTTTTTTCAAAAGTATTTTGTTGCATAAAAACTGGCGAGGTGGAGGTGAATTGTTATTGAAAAATTACAATAGATGGTTACGCCTACTAACCATGGTATTGCCAGGGCCGGATTTACATTGAGTTGGACTCCTGGCACTTTCAGATTTTTGCAATATTTTCCTGCCAAATATAGGTGAAGATAAAAAAAAAGTCTTATATGAGCGCGGGCCCCTGGCACTGTGCCATATGTTAAATCCTTCCCTAGTTATTGCATTACGTTAATAAAAAGGTTACATGAGGGCTTGAGTTAGCAACTTTTAGGATAAAAACCCTTAATTTCACTCCGGTTATACGTTTAAATTGGTTGGCAAACATCAAATTAAAGAGGTCCGGGCCCTCTGGATCAATATTATTATTGGGGGTCCATTTAAATTGGGGGCCATTTAAATATTGTTGTAAGAGGCCCAATTAAATTGGTTGGCAAAAATTAACAGAAGAAGCAATAATCTTTTTTGTGACATTTTTATCATTGGTAGCATTTCAATTGGAGGGGGGCGGGCTCCCTGGCTACGCCTATGGTGCCCCATTTATGAACTTTTAAATGAGGTTTGCTACATTGGAGACACCAGCAGATCGGAAATTTGAATTAATTTTATCCAAGATACAAAATTATAATTATTTCCATATTCCCAAATTTCCTTGGCCAAAAGGCATTTAAGGGACTATTCAGTCTTCGGGTCATAAACTGCATGTGTCGTGTGTCTATCACACACGGTAGGGGTTCACATTTCGCACAATCACACTGCCCCTTTAGGCCTTTTTATTGCTGAACATCACTGACCATTATCAGGTTGGAAAGTTTAAATACACTGCGTCGGATTGCTGCACCAACCAATCAATGTTAATTCGATTATTATCCGCGGTGAGGAATATATTTATCACCCTGTTGCCGAAGAGCGTCAAACCCTAAAGTCTTTAATAGTAGACTAGAAACTGCCACTTTTTTCTTTTTTTCTTCACGTTCATTTGTTCTAGAATATGCCGATTCGTCTATTCAGCGTGATTTTTTGTTCACGGTTCAATTGTTCTTTGAATAGGTTCGACCAAATCAGTCAAATACGCGTGACTGCAAAAAACCTCCACAACAAAAGCAAACTTTTTTCTTCCATGCTCTTCTCTTTTTCTCCGCCCGTCTGTTTTTGTCTACTAAATAAAGAGTATTAATCACACGCTAATTCTGCGCCCTTTTTATTGCAAAAATAACTTCGTTCTGCTTAAGATTTTCCAATGCATTTCTTCGAGTTTTTGTACATTGATTTTGCTGCTTGTTCGAGCCACCAAGCAGACGAAATCCTCTGAAAACGTTTTGTTCAAGGACGCAGCAACGTGACCAGGGTGCGCGTTGAACTCACATCATGCGATCAGAGTTGTCGTAAATACGATGCTTTTCTCCTGTCAGCCACGCTGCGGACAGAGATTATCACCCCTATGGGTCAAAATATTATCAAGCAGTTTTCCATCCTCCCAGCACGCTATATTTTACATATAAGTTGAGAGGCTTATACACTGCGCTAAAGCCACTTTTAATTGTTATCGCTACGTTTGTTCAACTTTCAAATTTTTGGTCTAATTTTTGATCAAAATGTACAGTTTTTATAGTACGGGGGGCTATTTATAACATTATTTGGGCTATAATTTTTTCCAAAATAACTTAAGACGGTAAGGAACTCAAAAATAAACTTTTTGTTGATACAAAGTGTCGGAATTTGCATTGAGCGCCAGGCAGAATATCATTACTAACTATGTTACATCATGCTTTCATGATATTGCTCCACTGGTGATATTTACTTGCAACAAGGTACAATTTTTTGATCTTCCATTGTCTTCACAGTCTTAACAGTTTACACAGTATGCATTGTTTACGCAGTCTAAACATCCACGCGGGGCAAACGTGGTCGTTCCAATTATGGATAAGTTGAGCCCCATCTCGGGCTATGGTACGCGTCTGAGGGGAAGCTATTGTGCCATGCCCCCCCCCCCCTTTTGGGCCATGGAACAATGAAAAAGTTTGTAAAAAAACTTTAAAATTAGCGTTCTTAAGATTAAAATGCCTCTGCCAATACCAACTACAGTTTAGCGTTTGCTGCTTGGCAAGTTACAAATAACTAATCTGTCACCAAAGCTACAAAACTCTTACTTTTTCTCGGCCTTAATTCCGTACTGTACCGCAAGGAAGGATGACTAAATATCCTGTGCTCTTCACCTTCAGTTGTTTTTATCCTTATATTGTGTATGGTTGCGCTGCTAAAGATATGCTATTTAAACTGAAATTTAACTTAAAATGGTCTTAAATTTGAGTTATTTTTGTAAAAAAACATAAAAAGTTTGCCTCCAATTGAGTTACAACATTTGTTGAGCCACAACTAGATCCCAGAGTTGAGCCACAACTTTCGTTCCATGCCCCCCACCCCTTTGGAATTTCTGCTTACGCCAATAGCTATACCAAAACGATGTTGCGTCTGATGCTAGTCTGATTAAATTAAAAGGGCATTCAAGTCGTTTTTTTTTTTGCTCGGCTTTCTCTCGAACATTTTTTGACAAATCTGAAGACCTATTTCACCAGATTTGAGTTTTCTATGACCTTACGTTTCCGAGATAATTCCGAGTTTAGATTTCTCCCTAGAAAAGCTTTTTTCCTTAGAAATTTTGCCAGTGTTGCCATTTAAAACCAACATTTCAACGGTCAGAATTGTAAAATTAGCTGCTTTTCAAGTAAATATAAGCCAGTTTTCTAAAAGTCAATCTTCTGTGACTACACTTGCAAAATGGCAACACTGAAGTTTAAAAAAAAATTGTTAATTTTAAACTGTAATATCTTCGCAAACGGCAAGACGTAGAAGTTCAAGTTTAGTGAGAACGCATTTTTAGGCTTTTTCCAACATTTTGGTCAACAGTGAAAAACTGGACTGGAATGCGCTCTGATATTGTTACTTTCGTAATGCATTGCAACAAATAAAATTGTATGAGCAGATACTAATAATCA
Organism: Trididemnum nubilum; assembly: GCA_963965965.1. Taxonomy (NCBI): domain Eukaryota; kingdom Metazoa; phylum Chordata; class Ascidiacea; order Aplousobranchia; family Didemnidae; genus Trididemnum; species Trididemnum nubilum. Next base: position 36,594,849 of record OZ014489.1, read on the forward strand.
TTAATATTAGCAGCGTTGCTAACGGCTTGCCACCGTTGCAACATTTTCTTTGAAAGGAGCAGTGTTGCCTTGGCGTAATGACGCGGAGTCGGGCCCCGCAAACTCATTACGCGCTTCGGCGTAATTCAGCGAGTGCAATGAAAGATTTGTTTTGAATGATTATAATAATTGAAAAAAAGCGATGTGTAATATACAGGGCACCTCATTTAGTTCGCCCCGGGACCTCCCTTTGTAAGTTCACTATTGTAAGTCGCTAGGTTTCAAATTTAATGCAGTAATTAATGCAATAATTAGTTAATTAAGGTTTGCTTTTAGATACATATGATATTGTCATTTTTAGAATATTGAAGATACCAAGATGCTATTGAGAAAAGAGCAGATTTTAATCTTGCTTGAAAGGTAAACAATTTTTGTTCTCATATTACATAGAACAAAAGACAGAAAAACTTAATTTTGTATTGTAGCTCCACATATCTATACGATTCATCATTTCAGTTGAACCTTAATTGGCGAACATTTTTGATTAACAGAATTTCTGCTGCTCGCAGAGCGTTCTTAATAAGATTATAGCAGCTTTGAGATGGGCAGCAATTGGATAAAACATTTAACAAAGCAATATTACAACATACAATGTATTGTATACGAAAAATAGTCCTTTAAACAACCTCAAGGTGTTGCAGAATTCAAATAAGACTTTCAGCAGAGTTTGTATCCTGCTTTTCATCGGAAGCTTTTCGGACAAAAACGGTTAGTGACAATATCTGTCTGATTTAAAATAACGAATAAAAATTTTGTCCGAAAAGTTTCCGATAAAAAGCATGATATTGACTCAGCTGAAAGTCATAGCTAAAAATAATATTGTCCCGCCCAGAGTTGTATGTCAGGCCGGACTTTTCGGGCCGGGTTCGGGCCTAAAGTTGACAAAAAATTTCGGGCTTAATTCTGGCATGAGACATGCTTTTTGTCAGATGCACAAAAATATACTCAAAATAACTTGGCAACATTGCTGAATTCTTCAGACGTAACTTAACTTTTGTTTTTTTTTCGGGCATGATTTGGGCTTCAAATTAGTTTTCGGGTTCTGGCCGGGTTCGGGCCTGAACTCGTCGTTCCGTTTACAACTTTGGTCCCGCCATTTGTAATGATACAGCGTAGCGAAAAGACAGGTTTTAGTCGCATGTTTGCCGAATCGAGCTTTTTTTTGAAATATTTAGTGCAAGATTGATTAACAAAATTTTTTGTCAGTTTTGTAACCAAAACAATTTATTTACTTTGGTCGAAACTTGACTAAAATTTTGGTTTCAGAACGTTGGGCTGCCCAGGCACAAACATTGTTTAGGCGTTTGTGTACCATGAAGGAATTTGGGACGTTACGCCGCACCGTGTTTTGCGAGGCCTATCTCCACGTCATTGCGCCCGGGCAAAACAGGTCCTTTGGAGGAAAGCTGCAGCACTGTGTTGATTTGGATGGCCTCAGTTTCTAACCCCGACCTTCTGCGAACGCTCGACCAAATGACCAAAACTTTATTTGTAATTGGTAATATTGAAGGGCATTTGTCCATGAAAGCATACCTTGAATGCAAATATATAACCCTACTTCCTTGAAAACACAGAACACTTGCTCTAATTAAGTCGATAACTTTGAAATTCTTTTCTCAAATTTTTAAAGAGGCATTATATCCTAATTTTAATTTGTTCAAAGCAACACAATAAAACTATGGGACAAAACGATGGTAATTACTTATTACTTTTTTTTTCTTATTCAGAGTTAAAATTCAAATATTAGGGTATAATAATTTTTTAAGCCTAAGCCAATCTAAAATGTCTTTTAGCTTACAAATGTTTGTATTTGTTTAATTAAATAAAAGTAAGTTAAACTTTTCAGGAAATTTTCTTTAGTAATAAGATGCTTATGTGTGGTGCTAAGAAAGAGTACAATGTTTCGGAATGGAAGAAACTTGAGAAATCGGAGTACGCTACTCATTGGCAACGGAGTCACGTTTTGGAAAAATATTATTGGGGTACTTGTGTGAGAAAAAACCCAACGTTTCGTCTGCGATGGAAATCCATCTTCTACTTAATGCTGATAATTATTGCAATAATAATCTCGATGTATTTTTGGATTTCGCGACAATCATATCCAATGGTGCTCACTACCACACCAACAGCAATCATGCAACCAAGGTACAGAATATTGAAAGTAAATATCAGCAGTTTACATTTATATTGATCAAGTTGCTTTGGCCGAAAAAAGCAGCGAAAGCACTTTTTTGTTCTTCAGTTCAATCGAGTTGTCTAATGGATAGAATGTCTGCTCCTGAAAGAATAAGCATGGATTCGATTCCCGGTCGGGTCAATCCAAAATTTATAAAACTTGGTTTTTCAAGCTTTCCAGCTTGATGTTCACAAAAAATGTCAGTGCAAAACCTCCACTGTATGTGGTAGAACAGTTGGGTAGATGGTAGTTTGGCTCGTAGCCCAAAACATATCGTTTCGCTGAACTTTGCTCAGGACAACTTTGTAAATAAAAACGTAATTGCAGTTACACACAGTCACGGCTTTCTCTTTTATACTGAATGTCAAGCAGGAAAGCTACGAATGCCAAATTTTTATTCTTTGGCTAAACCCGACTTGGATTCGAACCCGAGTCTACCGTTTCAGTAAATGCCTTATCCACTATGGTCAAGCCATAATGATAGGAAAAATTAGAGTCATTTTAAAAGTTGCCCAGATTTTTTTGTTTTTGAAAATTAATACAGATATGAAGTAAACAAAAATCTGTTTTGAAGCAACATTTAACAATACCAAAAAATTTATCTATATTACATTAGCATTTAACAATACCAAAAAAAATTCAAAGCGCTTAGCCAAGTATAAAACGTAATCCAGCTTTTTGGGAAAACGAACAATATTTGACCGGTTGGTCGAGCGGTAACGCGTTCGTCTCTGGAGCGGATGGTCTGAGGTTCAAATCTTGGGCCAGTCAAATTGGACACAGTGTTGATGACGGCTTGACACCGCTGCAACATTTCTTCGAAAGGAGCTGTGTTGCCTGCAGGCGCAAAGACGCAGAGATGGGCCCCGCAAACTCGTTACACGCTTCGGCGTAATACAGCGAGTATACTGAAAGATTTGATTTGGTCGCCGACACTGCAAATTAAAAAATTTTTTCACGCTTGCATATCAAAGCTAGCTTGTCTTGCATGCAGTCATGAAGCCATGGGGAAGGAAAAGAAAATTATCAAAGAAGAAATAGCCGATAAAAACCCTGTCATTATTTTGGACTATGAAGCAGAAGTAGCCGAAGACGAGTGAGTGAACTGAACGTTGACGAGTCGATTAGAATTAAAATGATCTGGATACTTGATATTGATAGCTCTAACGGTCAGACTCAAAAACCAAATATCTCAGTCAATCTTAAAAATCTAAGTCCAACTTGATTCAACAAACTGTCAAAAATTGATAATTTCACGAAACAGTATGATGACGTCATCTAACTCAAATTTGGATTTAAATCCATGTTCACGTTTGTAACTGCTTTTTTTCTTACATGGTAGCTGCTCGGCTTGAAAAGCGAATAACATGGTCGCTTCGCAGCTTTCTGCTCAGAAAGATTTTTGTCTATGTTTGTTGGCTAGAGCGAAACAAACTCTCTTTTTAAAATTTCATAATGTTTGATCAAAAATGATGCACCTTCTCATTTTCGATGAACCTCAAAGTTAAACGTTCAAAAGTTTCAAAATTAATCCTATATAAGAGCAATTTTATACGAACACGAGGCTTGGTTTTGCTCAAAATTTAAAAACAAATTGAAAACAACCATGCTAGCCTCAGCATGGAAAAATGTTTAAGAACACGAGCCAGTACAATGCATTTGTAAGCAATTAGTAACGTTTTCTTGGCCTTTTCCGTAGTTGATTTGTCTATTGTCTTAAAATAATCATGATTTTAAGACAATAGAATATTGCCTATTGTCTATTGTCTTAAAATTCTATAGCAAACGACAACTTTTAACCAACCAAGAATCACTCTATTCTCCTATAAAGTAAGGAAAAATTAAGAACAAATGCGACTGAAAATTTGCAAAAGTTTAAGAGCAGCCAGCCTCAACTCAAAATATACTGGCATTACAAAAAAAAGTGCAGCTAAATCGCTTATTGTTGCTTAGTCCAGAGCAAATGACAACAATGGTGCCTCCTCCGAAACTTCCTGACGAGAAGTACATGAAGAATCTAAGCACACCGCGAGCGCCGGCGGAGTTCAGCATCGCTCCATGGAGAGTGATTGAACGATTAAATGACAAAGTCTATGGAAAAGACTGTGTCCACATGAATCCACATAAGACATACAGTAAGATTGTGTAGTAGGGATGGGCATTTCAGAATAGTTGGCTATTCCAAAATTATTCCGAATAGGTAAAACCGAATCCAGAATACCTAATCCTATTCTGGTTTAAATTAATTTAATTTGCTGAAAAAGTAAACAACCAGTCAACCACCACCGATATCCAGAAAAAATTCATTCAACGATTTACTTAGTTAAAGCAACACTTTATTGCAGTGCATGACATTGAGTGCTTCGAAATGTTCATCACTTAGTTGTGTTCTTAATTCGCTCACAGTCAAGTCCAAACATGATTAGACTCAGGCGCATAGCCAGAAATCTGAATGGAAGGGCTGTTTCAGGGGTCTGGGGGCAGAGCCCCCAGCGCTCGAATATTTTGTATTTTTTTGTAAAATTAACTTAATTTTGGGCTCATTTGATAAAAATTAATGCTTTTGAAATGTGGCATAGAAATAAGCAGTGCAAAAACAAAAACATGATTTAACTGGTTGCACAAATGGGCAATAGCTATATGGATTGTGGCTAATGGTAAAATTTCAGTTCTCTTATTTTTAAGCTAGTACCGTAAATCATGAAGTCTTATAGATCATTGAAACTAACAGCGCGTACTCCATTACGTCTGCATTTGAGAGAGAAAAAAGATTGTTTGGGCGGGCTAATGGAACGATATTTGAGTCGAAGTGATTTGTAATTAACTAATACTAAATACCCTGCCCCCTTTTCTGAGCTTATATTTTTTTTGTAAAACCTATATTCAGCATGTTTCAACAAGCGATCAAAGTTGATTGCTTAGTTTTGGCGATTTGTTAAAGTTTTTACTGATTTGTGAGTTATATTTTTCACAAATTAGCGCCCCTATTCTAAATAAATATTTCAAAAGATGCTTTAAATCATGGGTTCTTAACCGGGGGTAAATTTACCCCCTAGGGGTAAATTTTGCCTATCCAGGGGGTAAATTTACTGAATTATAAACTAAAGCAAACTTCAATTATCAGATAGTGTTGCACTGGATTGCCGTTGCGCCATATTTTCGATGCGCAAAAACCCTTGAAATTTCGGTGAAGACCTTTTTTTTTCTTTTGGAGATCACCTGTTTTTGGACGGAAAAACCCTTGCATTTCGGTGAAAACCTTTTTTTTTTTGGAGATCACCTGTTTTTGGACGGAAAAATCTTTGCATTTCGGTGAAGACCTTTTTTTTGGCCGGAAAAACCCACGTTAGAAAATTTAGGTAAATTATAGTGTTTTCATTTGGCAAGGGGTAAACGAGACAAAAAAGGTTAAGAACCCCTGCTTTAAATCATCTTTTAGTCCATTCAGCGTGTTAAACATTTTCAATGATATTAAACGTATTGTTGCTCTCTGTTTTGTTTGAGTGGTATCATAAAATGGTGTCACCTCAAATTGGTGACACCCGGGGCGGGCAGCTTCCCTACACATTGCCACTTCGAGCACGTTGTTGATACAATCATACTCTCAACATACGTTATTGAAGCGCGCGTAAATTGAGAGCATGCGACGCTCATACAATTACAGACCAAACGGCTCACTACACTGTTATGTGAGAATTAGCTGCAAACAATCTTACCAACGTAATTGCGTTGATTTGAAACCGGTTCCAATTATACGATTTATACTTCAAGTTCAATCTGGATTCCTGATAGTTTGGGATTCGGATCCTTCTGGATTTGGTATTCTGAAATGCCCATTCGTGGTATATAGCTAGGTACTTAAGCATGATCTTTCAGCATTCATTACCTAAAATACATACAAGCAATAGAATTTTGGTGGCAATTTTCTATTTCCATCGCATTGCCCTTGTCTCACACCATTATTATAAATGCATTTTAATGTTCTTTAACTTCTTAAAGTCGATTAAAAATGAATGAAGATACTGTCAATGCCACAAGGTTATTTTAATATGTTTTTAAAATGGTTAACTTCCTTGCAAATTACAGTACGATAAACCAGACACCCGTGACTTTAATAAACTACACTGGCTTTTCTGATATCTCTGTCAAGTGTAGCATAATTATTTTGTTTTAAAACCAATGATAACACTCTGCAGTGACGTGAATGAGAAAAAACGCTGTGTTCACTCATTAGTGTATTCCTATTTAGGAGGAAAATGGTCGCTTATTATCATGGTGAAATCAAAGTCATCGAACCATGACCGTAGAAGCGCGATCCGGGCCACATGGGGAAAGGTGTATTTCCTAAACCAGATCCGCATTGAGAAAGTATTTGTGGTGGGCCAAGCGGAGGACCCCACGGTCCAGGAAGCCATCCAGGCGGAAAGCGACATCTACGGGGACATTTTGCAATTTGAAGGACCTGACGATTACAAGTAAGTTTGAGCCTCCAAACCAATTTCAAACCTACTCTTTTTACTTAAGTTTTACTTTTTTTATATAAGAACCATTAAATTTTGGGTTGATGCTTGCTGTTTTTGAATTTTCACGAATTTTCGTTCCTATTTGTTTTTAAGTTGCTCTTAAACTTCGTTGGAGAATGAAGTAAGACAAATACATTTTTGGTTGGTATGTGTTGAGTGAAAGTTTTGTCGATTCTCAAAGTTGTAAGAACATGCGGTACAATTCATTGCCCATGATTGCAAATTCCGGTTATTTCGGTAGGATACTGCACTGTGTATATTGTAATAATAATTAATTTTTTGATTTTAAATCAGTGCTTGTCAACCTTCTTTCAAATCGTGCATCCTTTCAACTTTTACTTAAAAGCTTGTCCACCCCGGTCTTCACTTCACAATACACTGAAATTGCATCAATAATAATGGAAAAAAATGAAACACCAGTTAAGAAAAATATCTATTTATACAGTGGTCACCGCTTAATGGAGCATCGGTTTACAGAGAAACCCGCTTTTCGGAGCAGTTTCAGGTGACAAGAAGTGGTACCTACCTTTTCCTGTTATAAAATCCTCCATTTAGTAGAGCAAGCCACAGCTTCTAAGAGCAGCTTTGTTGTGTACAGTCGCTATCGTTTGTGCGTGATCGTGCAGCTCGGACAACAGCGATGAACATGGGGAAGATGTAGGGTTTCAAGAAGACAACGGGAATGTGATCCCTCCATCTCGTCATGAAATGCTGCTTGCAATGCAAACTTTAAGGAAGGGACTGCTTTTTCGCAATGCTGACCAGTGGTCATTGTTGTGTAAGCTTGGCGATGCTGTAGAGCAAGCTACAAAACATGAAGCAAAACAATAAAAAATTGAGCAGTTTTTCTGTGCTGCTAAAGCTGAAGAGCAGCAATAGTAAACATGTTTAACATGTACTGCTCCGGTACAGTGAACTTTTTATGTTGCTTTGCACACTGCATGGTAGTGCCCTGATACTGGCATGTGTGTTGATGAACTCCGTAATGTAAATGACACCCTATTTTCATGGCCAAAACGTTCTCATCTGATTATAGAGCCACCGCTTTTTAGAGCAGGTTTTGCAATCCCCGAGGGTGCTCCATTAAGCGGTGACTACTATACCAATACCAATAAGTCATTTCAACAGCCATTCAATGCGAACGTTGCTGTTGAATTTCACTCAGCTAGTTGAGAAAAGCGAGGTCTTGTTTCAAGTGATCCTTGCATCAACGTATCAACATCTTTGATTGCGTTTCTTTTCTTTGATTTAATTTCAACAAGAGCGGAAAATCCATTCTCGTAAAGGTATGTCGTAGTGGCGCTAGCAGTGTCAATCAGAATTGTAAACGGGCCGACTAGTTTAAGCCCGAACCCGAAAATTATTTTGAAGCCCAAATCATGCCCGAAAGAATCCGAAAGTTAAGTTAAGTCTGAAAAATTTAGCAATGTTGTCAAGTTATTTTGATTTTCTTTTTGTGCACCTAAGACAAAAGGCACAGCTCAGGTCCAAATTAAACCGGAAATTTTGTCAACTTTAGGCCGGAACCCGACCTGAAAAACCCAGCCCGACTTATAACTCTGGTGTCAATGCACCACAGCACCTACAATCAGCTTAAATTGTCTCTGTGGTCACTCGTGTATAGAGGCCTTAAAGTTACTCCAGTACAATCGCGTTAGAATCATAGTTCTGTCTAGTTATAATGATACTGTGACACCTGGTATGAAAATAAATTCACAACGTTGTTTTATGGTATGGTGTACACCCCACTACACCCTATTATAGTGGTACACCCTTTAAAAATTTTGGTACACCGTTGGGTGTACAATACACCCGGTTGAAAAGCACTGTTATAAATTATGGACCCGTATTCTTAATTATTTTGTTCATGACGAGGCTGGCATTGTACTTAATTTGTTCTTAACTTATGGGCAAAAATGAGGTCTGTGTTCTTATAAAATTGTTCTTATAATCGCAAATTATAAATATGATCATCTCGCAATAAAAGGAGATTGAAAAATGTCACGTCGCTGTTACATGCGGTTGAGGTTGATAGTTTTCTTTTTAAAGTGGTGTTCATAGCTGTGGCGAGCCATTGCAAAAACAGTACCGACTAGATCGGCCTCAGAATTCAACTCCAGAACTCCAGTTTTAGAGCCAAGCATGTTAACGATTCAAAACTGGTTGCCACCATTCAGAGCACCATTAATTGAGTGCACTATTAAACCAGAGCATCAAAGCCAAGCATGTTAACGATTCAAAACTGGTTACCACCATTCAGAGCACCGTTAATTGAGTGCACTATTAAACCAGAGCAAATCAAATCTTTCATTGCACTCGTTGTATTACGCCGAAGCGTGAAACGAGTTTGCGGGGCCCTCAGTCGCGTCATTGCGCCCGGGCAACACAGCTCCTTTCGAAGAAACGTCGCAGCGGTAGCGAGCCGCTGGCAGCACTGTGTCTAATTTGATCGGCCCGAGGTTTGAACCCCAGACCTCCCACTCCAGAGACGAACGCGTTACCGCGCGACCAAGTGGCCGGCAAACCAGAGCAATGGAAACCAATATCTTTTTGCACGTCCATTGTCTGGTGGGCACCGGTTTATTTTTTGCTCCCTCAACAAAAAAAGCGTCAAAAAAGAATAACATTAAATAAAAATGGCACTCGAAAATTAAAGAACCTTGATGAAAAGTTGCACGCGTAAGGAATTACAAAGTTGAAGGTGGATTGAAACCTATGGTCTCTCAAATTGGATAAACATAAACCGTGGCAAAAAATTAGCAATAAATAAAACCGCAGAGACCATATAAGTGCTGAAAAATAGGCAAAAATACGAAGTGCTGCATAATATTAGCGCTTTCCAAGACAAATGCTTCAATTTGGAAAAAAAATTAGAAATAATTTTACATTTTTGTTTGCCTTTATTGATATCACAAAACACACAAAATATTCCGCAATAATTTTAATTTTTTAGGTTTTAAACTTTGTGCTACTTTGGGCTGACACCCCTGATGATCCCGATTACGAGTGAAACACTCTGTGGGGTTGTAAATTTTAAATTTTGGGCGTGTACTCTGTTATGTTGTCACAAACATACCGTATTACTTCGTAATTGCTTTAAACGGCAACTCGCCATCCCCCAGTGGTATTATAGGATTTTAATGAAAGCGTGATTTATTACAATCTCATTGTTTCAAAACAATTCAAAACATTTACGTGTTTAAGAGAAAATTGATTAATACCCTTTGTATTGTAATGTAATTTTATCTCACTGTAAATATGTTTGCTACTCAAAAAGAAAGGTTGCGAAGCGCCATTTGGAAAAAAATTTAGTATCTTTTTGGAGCAGCTTAAAAAAACTAAATCGCTAACATTTGAAACTTGGTTTAAGAGTGAAATCGTCTAGCCCCTTTGAGCTCCCCCACCCTTTACTTACAGGTCACGTCCAAAATATGTTTAAACCCTTGAAAATGCAGTTAAAATTTCTAAGTGACTTGGCTAAAAGGGGCTGAACCACCTTAGACCCCCTGGCTGCGCCACTGATTCGCACAAAGTAACTGTCCTATACTGGAAAAAAGCTTTTCAAAAAAAGTTTGCAAACGAATACATCCTTAATTTGAAGTATTGCTCTTGTCGTTCATACACAAAATTTTCAACAAAATTTTATCAATATTTAACAGCCTACTTATGGTACCAATCCAGACTTACAAAGTGCCGACGAAAAAGCGCATACTTTTTCTGGAGAAGCAAAAACGCAAAAAAATCGGACGAAAAACGGTTGCTGTGTAAATTCACTTTAATTCAGTTGATCACAAAATAATTACCTACAGTACGTTTTGATTAAAAAGTTCCATTTTTTGATGATAATAATTTTGTTTTGTGCTTAGAAACATGCCAATCAAAGTTGCTTCCGCCATGCAGTGGGCTTCATCCAATTTAACTCCAGACGATTTCTATGCCTCGTCAGATGACGATTTTGTTGTCGATTTTGTGAGTATTTTTGGCTATTTGGAATATCAAGTTAAATTACAAAAATTCAATGAAGAAAGAAATGGACTTCATCGACCGAAAGATGAAATTCGTGCAAGTATGCCCATATTCTGTGTTTATTATCTTGACAAAAAACGAGGCCCAAATCGAGATAACACAAGCAAATGGTTTATTAATGAAACTGAATACTCTCTGAATAGATATCCACCTTACTGTGGAGGTGGATTCTACATGATGCCTGTTTCCATGGCAACCGATTTGTATACCGTATCCAGAACCACGAAAGTTTTGGCGATGGATGACGTTTGGGTGACCGGGGTTTTGAGGCAGAAACTGGGCCGAGGAGATGACAATGTGGTCAAGGTGGAGTGGCCCCTCACCAATCAAAGAAATGAGGATAAATCGAACGTTTTGTGGAAGCATTTATGGGGAGATTATGGAAAGATCAAGAAAGACATAGCCAAGTTGCTCCCTGAGGCCTGGGAGGACTGGTTTAAGGGTCTACAAAAGCGTCCTTATTGTTTAATTAAAGATTACGAAGATGATTTAACTCCTTTATCAAATTCCAAAACAATCAAAAATGAAACGATCGTACTAAACAAAAACAAAATATAAGCAATCGCTGGTTCCCCCAAAGTAATACGGGTACTATCTTAAAAGGCTAAATTTTCAGCAGTCATTCCACAAAGCAATTGAGGTCACTTTTTTGAGCTTTTGTCGGGAGTCTTTAAGTCATTAATTCCACGAGCGGATCTGAAGATTGGACATGTTTATGATGCGTGATATGCTGAGCAGATTGTTTTTCTGCCCCGCACCATGGGCGAAAAGGAGTACCATCATAGTGCTCATTGATTTAAGCTACTCTTTTCCCTAAAGCTTCCAGTAGTAGCCCAAACCACATTATGTTTAAAAAATCTGATCATATATGTGTGACGAATTCAATTTCCCCATTCGTAAGCGAAATGTGTTAGAAAAAGTCGTCAAATTGTGTTTTTGCACGTCTTTGAGCATATAATTTTGGCGACATATCAAAAAATTGAAGCTACTTCAAAAATTTAAACAGGAGTTGGTCAAGTTGTCAAGTGTAAAGAGTATTAATAGAATAGGCTAATCTAACAGTTTTGGTGATTGTTTCAAAATAATTTAATTTCACTCAATTTCGTAATTCAAAATAATTTCAAAATTCAAAATAAATTCAAGCGTAATTTCACATAACCACATTTTCTCTTCCCTGGAAATTCTGTTTTGCTTTAATGGGCTCTTCAGGGGGCTATTGCCTAATCTTGTTCATATGGAACTTTGTTTTTGTTATTCACACTGTGATTAATCTTTTTTACTCAATATTATTTTTTTTACAGCTTTGTGCTTTATGAGGTCTTGAAATGTGCTCAATAACTACAATTAAAGCAGAACGGTATATCGTATATTTTGCACACCACAGACAACAAACTTGCTTTTTTTGACGTTTGCTGGCCAGAGCTTTTGATATTTAATATTTAATCATATTTAATCGCTACCAGTGGAAGTTGGTAGCCTTAAGGCCAGATAGTACGCAAACGATTAAATAAAAGAACAAATAAACTTACTGTTTGTTTCACTCTAGCGACAGGCGCGACCAGAATTTTGCTAAAGGGTCTTGAACCAGAAGTTAAAATACTTTAGTTCAAAAAGTGCTTCATTTAGGCGATATGGCGAGCAAACTGGTAACACGCAAGTGTGCCACAGCAGCAGGGAGTCTGAAGACAAAGCCCCAGCTGTTGGGCAATTTTTGTAATTTTTCGGTCAAAAATAGCCATTTTAGCGCTAGTAGATCAGATTTGCAAATTTTTAGAGGTGTTTTAAAGACCTAAATTGTCAAAACATGTAAGTTCTATAAAAGAATTAGATAGTCCAGCGCTTCCTTCACTCCCCTGGTTACTTACACGCGAAATCCAAAGCACGCTCAACGCTTGTATTAGGGGTTTAATTGCTCTAAGTGACTTGACTGATGCCCACTTAGCTCCTCCTGGTGGCGCCAATCCTTTACTGATCAGTGGTCGAGTGGATAGAGCGTCTGCTGCTGAAGCGGTAGACTCGGGTTCGATTCCCGGTTGAGTTGGGCAATTAAAGGGACAGTGTGAAACCTCCACCGTGTGTGGTGGAAAGATAGGCAGGTGGCAGCTTGACTCGAAGACCAAAAGGTCCCTTCGCTGTCTCATGGCCAAGGAAACTTGGTGAATAAAATGTAATTGCAATTGCAGCTGTATTCAGTTCTGTGGTAGAGTTTTTAATTATTTTAATCTTTGGTGTGCAACGTGCTATAACTTCTAAATATGTGTGATCATTTATTAATTTAATGTAATTAGTTTGATAAAAAATTTTTTTGGAGGCATTATATAAATTTTTTGTTTTGTTGGAAGTTTTTGGTGTTACAGTACTGTGGAGTGTAATTAAAATTTCATTTTATTCACCAATTTGCCTTAGCCAGGATACAACGAAGGAAACTTTTGGTCTTCGAATCAAGCTGCCACCTGCCCACCTGTATACACCACACATAGTGGAGACTTCACATTCTTTTAATGCTGAACATCAAGCAGGAGAGCTGTAAATACCAATTTTTGTAGTGTGTGGTTTGACCCAACAGAGAATTGAACCCAAGTTTACCGTTTCACAAGTAGATGCTTTATCCATTCGACCACTGATCGGTTAAATGTGCCATCCAAAGAAACTTGACCGAAATAGGCTTTTGCTGATTTCGATTTATTCAAGATTAAATTCGGCGTTTAGTTCTGAGAGTACGTCAGTCCATTTTTATAAAAATCTAGCCACAAAATTAGCGGATTTAGGTACTTTTAGAATCAACGTGAGGCATCATGCTGGTTAAGCCATATGAAAGTTTATGACTTACGGACTTTTTTTGGTAATTTTTTTTTTACTGGAGGTTTTTCTTGTAGCAGTACACAACTTAAAACCATCCGTAACTCAATTTTCATCAAAATGTGACATAAAGTACTTTTAGAACTAAACGCTTCAGTTTTTATTTACTGTGTTGTCTATTGCTTCAATTGGGTCTGCTCGAATCATGCAGTAGGCCTACTGCAAATATTTAACCTGAGTCGCGAGAGCCGTGTGCCGGTGTGCCCTGTCTGGTGAATAGAACGCGTTCCTACGCGGTCGACCGACCCAGATGACAGTAAATATTGCGTGTAATATCAAGTGACTGTGGTTACACAGCCGATAAATTCCGGGCATTTTAGATTATGTTGATTCAATGAATCTTATATTTTTGGTCAGGGATAACAGACAACGCTACATGTGCCCTGCAAAAATCTGCTCCTGAAACAAAACGTTAAATTCTCTTACTAACTCGGATTCAAGTTGATTCCAATTGATATAGACTTTGAAACTTTGAAATTTGCTTTTTGTGTTTCTCCGCTGGGAATAATGAGGAGAATGTAGCTATAATTCGAAAATGATTAAAATCGCTTTGCTTTTATTTTCTGGCTCAGGTAACTTAAAAAATAATGGAAGGAGTAACCAGAAATAATTCATATCACATCAAAACTTAGCATAATAGTTTTTCAGTTGGAATTTCAAACCTTAAATGTTATTTGAATACTATTGTCCGTTGAAGTATTGTTATACACTGCATTGTTATTGACTTACTGCTTTGTATAATATCATAAAAATAGTATTGTCTCAATGTATTGTATGTTACCTCAAACATAGGTGTAACCAGATTTTTTCATTGGGGGGGGGGTCAAACCACAAATCACATGCAATAACTTCATCAGAAATTTTCGAAAGAGGAATTTTTTGTGGGGCAAAGATATCGTTGACTGGAAGATCAGAAGCCAAAAATTAAAAAGTGAAATGCCTAAATTGGAAGACTTGTTGAGTAAACTAATGTAATCTAAACGTATGACGGACGGATATCTGGGGGAAGAGCCCCTAGCCGCCGGAGGTTATGGGAGCCTGGGGGAAAAGCCCCCAGCCGCTGAACGACTTTTCGTGATTTTTTGGAAAAAAAAGCTCTTTCAATGCCATTGAATCACATTTTGCACGTGTTGAGAGCCGTTTGAAAGGACTAAGTTTCTAACAATATTGAAAACCAATAGAAAAAATTAAATTGTTCAATCCTCCTTTTACTTGCAATTTAAGTACAAAACAGATTTAAAATCTTGCATTTTAGGGTTAAATTTTGTAAAAGTAAGATACATTGTCCCCTGCAATATTTTAGCAGTAAATAATAATCCACTCCACGATCTTCCTTAAGAGATTTTTGCTTTATCAAGAAAATAAACAGCTTAGAAGTACTTGCACGACCAAGGGGCCCAAGCCCCCTCAATTCAAATTCAATAATTTGTTGAATGAGCATTTCTCCTTGCTAATTTTTTTCTCAAAAATATTGTTTTGCATAAAAACTGGCGAGTTGGAGGTAAATTGCTATTTGAAAATGGTGCAATAGATGGTTACGCCTACTAACCATGTTATTGTCGGGGACGAACTTACATTGCGCGGGGCTCTTGACACTTGGGAAATTTCGCAACTTCTTCCCGCCAAATACAGGTAAAGACCAAAAAAAGTCTTAACATCTGAGCGAGGGGCCCCTCGCACTGTGCCATATGATAAATCTGTCCCTGCTGGTTATTAGTTTATTACATTTTGTTCATAAAACGGTTATATGAGGGCCTGAGGTAGCAACTTTTAGAACAAAAACCTTTAATTTCACCCGGGTTATGCATCTAAAGTGGTTGGCAAAAATTGAATTGAGGGGGCTCGGGCCCCCTGGTCGTCAATGTTATTGTTAATTACTGTTGCACGCGTGTACTGTTGTACGCAAAAATGTTAAAAGAAACTAAAACTGAAGAAACAATACGCTTTTTTGTCACATCTTAATTATTTGGTGGCATTTTAATTGGGGGTGAGGGGCCATGGGTCTCTCCCTGGCTACGCCTATGACCTCAAACATTAAGTTCTGTAAAAAAATTTTGCTTTGTTTGACAGCATAATGTACGGTCTTGAGAAAACTGGCAGTGGAGACGTCCTTACACAATAATTCGAAACGCGCTCAAATTGCAAATAGTTAGATTTCTATCTAGGTAGTCTATTTAAACAGTTAGGTTGTCACCTTGCGGTAAAAACTGATGTCGGTTGCACAGCATGAACAGAATGAGCGAACGTGACCAAACAATTGAGCTAGAGAGCACTTGAGCAATTACAACGATACCTATAATGTCAGTACGGTAGTTTTCAATACATAATAGTTTTAAATCGCTTATAGATGACTTAGCTTATTTTGCTGCTGTGTCTTTTGTTATGGTTGGAGTTGATTTAAGAAATTAATCACTAAGTTGCCTCTGTCACTTACGAAATTTTTGGACACAATAGTGACGTCATTCACAATTAAAACGTTATTTATGCTGACGGCTTTAATAATTAGTTATGGTTGCTCATATTTAATGCATTTAACCGCCATGATGTTATATGATGTGTGCAAGAGAATATAGACTTTGTGCGTACATAATTCAACGCGCATGCGCAAATTGCGAATATCATCAGTTTTTACTTTGCGTTATGCACATGACATCATGGCGGTTGCATAACATAGTTTGTTGCGCCCGCACAAAATCTATTTTGATTTTTCAATACGCCGAAGATGTAACTTGCATACATTAATGCGTGGGGCTGCTTATTTTAAACAGTTATGTTGTAAAGCAAATCGCAAAATCGTAACGATTGAAACAAATCTCTTACGCATGAGGTCATGGCGTCCATTACCGCAACAAATCTTAATGTTTTAAATTTGCAAAGCAATAAGGAGTTGTTAATTTTAAACAGCTAGTCCAAATTAAGTGCTTTTGTATTAATAAATGAGCCATCAAATTTAGATGATTTTTTAAGAACTTAAATATGACGTCATGGCGGCTATTTTACAACTTTTATCGTCGTTATACACATTGTTTCGAACTTTTAAAACTCTGGTTTGTTGATTTGATTGAAATTTTAAATGGTACTTTTTGTGCAAGATGCTTTAAAAGTAACACTATAATACGACATAGCAACGTTACACCATTTTTAGAAAAACTGTTTTTCCGGTTATTCCATCATCTTGTTTTAAATTTGCAATACAGTCCTGCCTAGATAAGCAAGCTGCAACAGATGACAAAATATCATCGAAATGTTTTAGCAGCAACGCCATTTTAAGGATGACAAAATTTTTGATCCTTTTTTAAACGTTTTGCTGAACACGACTTGATCGCAGGTACAGTATTTTCAAAGTTATATTATAGCAGCAAAAATTGTTTCAATTTTGGCAATGCAATTATTTATTCATTCGTAAGCCGGGAATATGGAGCAGAACCTATTAAAAGCTCTCGAGTACGAAAAGCGAAATTAATTTAAAAAATTTATAAATAGTTTTAGAATGTTTTACCATTATGTGACATTATAGTAGCTCTATTGCAGGTCCTGGCGCAGTATCAGCAGTTGTTTAACTAGACCAGTGGTTTTCAACCTTTATGTTCAGCGGGCCAATTTTAATCGGGGTTGGCGGTCGTGGACCTCGTGCAAATACTTAATTACAAAGAAAACAAAATCACACACAATCAAAAATAAGAAATGTTTTATTTTTTCCATTTTCAACCGTTCAATGCGAGCCATGGGGCTGCACTCTTTTCACCAAATCTTCAGATGTTGGTTGCAAGAGTGATTCCTGATAAATTATGCAGGGATATTCAGCAGTATTCTTCCTGCAAAGTGTTCTAACTTATCGCAGAATCCAACGTTACATCCTGTCATAGCTGGAGCTCCGTCAGTACAAACACGAGTCAACTTGATTTTTTCGAGTCAACTTGATTTTGGGTCAACCCGCTGACAGTTGATTTTTTCGGCACACTTTTTTGAGCGCATTAAATATATCAACTCCTCGGAAAGGGGTTGCGGGCCACAAAAATGTACCTCGCGGGCCATAAGTGGCTCGCGGGCCACGGGTTGGGAACCCCTGAACTAAACTATTGACATCGTCAGTATTAATATGATTGACTGTTTTTTATTTGCACTACTGTACGTTTAACAGAACCTAATCTGACAGTATTAACCAAAAAAAAAAACTTTCGTAAATAAAACCAGCGTACTACTTATTTATATTATGCTTAAGTAAACCGACAACAAAATATAACCGTGGAACTATAAAACTTGACCGTGATTTTTCTAATGCTATTGCGCTCGGGCTGCTTACATTTAAACCAATCTATTCGATTCATCGTCTTTTTTGACGCGCAGAAAGATATGCGGCCAATGGCATGACCATGCGTCATTATTAGACACAAACTGTTTTGATTGGTTGAAAATCTAACATAAGCAGCCAATCAAGTGTTACTCCTCGATAGTGCCAGAACGGCGACGTCATCACATACACGTTGTTACAATTTCAACTTGATTGCGAACATATACAGTGCGCGTTGTTTCAACTGCAAACACTTTTTTGTGACCTGTACCTTGTCTATAAATAACACTTAAAAAGCAATTTGTAATTAGTAGTTTTGAGCTTTGACACCTCTAAAAAAGTAATAAAATTACCACAAAAATTACTTTTTTAAAAAAGTAATGTCATTACCGTAAAAATTACTAAAAAAGGAATTTGTTACAGTAATTCGTTACTTTAGTAATTCGTTACTGCCCAACACTGGGGATAATTCTGCTTCCACTTCTTGTTTCAGCTTTTCCAATTTTTGACACTTCAAATACTGTACATCATTAAAGAGATATAGAAGAAGTTTTGACTTAAAGTTAAACATAAAAATGCCAACTTAATTGTTTTGGTATAACTTTTCTACATAGAGTAATTTACACTTACTCTATGACAGTTTTTTTCGCTTTTCTAGTGTTTATTGAATTTATTATACACTTTTTGCATGTTCAAAGTTAACGTGTTGTGTCCATAACACCACTTTGTAACTTATAAGACAGTATAGTAATTTGCTTTAGATCAAAGAGTAATATAATATTTTAAAAGTTTTGCAGTTGAGGTAACATTGCATCTTTTTAATTAGAGACTAAAACTTTTTCACAACTGTGAGGTAGCACTTCTCTTATACATCTACCTCACATTTTCCAAACCTGCTATGTAACTTCCGCATTAGACCAAAAGTTGAACGTAATTTCAGAGCAGAGAATGTGAGTTTCGTACTAAGTGTGATCAGAGAATAGAAACTTCTATCAGAATAAGATTGATAATGGTTTAAGAATAAGCCGAAACGTTTCTAATTCAAAAATGTTTTATATATTTATGGTTTTAATTTTTCTGATCAAACTTGATCGTATTTGTTTCAGCAGGTTTTGCATACGTACAGTAATTTCCATAATAAATTTGGTGTTAGTTACTTCTTTTAAATTTCTATTCCTCAATGTTAAACCAAATTAATTTGTGGTTTGCTTTTTGCTGTACCAAGTATCATGTAATTTGTTTTGTTAAGATTAATTTAGAATTTGTTGCATGAAAGCCAGTTATGAATGTTTTGGAGATTTGCTTTTCCGTTATGAATTAAGTTATCTACAGGTTTGTCTTTGACGAAAACGCTGATGTCGTCAGCAAACATAATTGAAGAATTGTGTTTTGGACTTATAAAAATTATTAACATATAATGAGAACTGTGAGGGACCAAGAACTGATCGTTGTGGCACTCCATATTCAACCCGAATGATATTTAAAGATAATACAGAAGCAAATTTGACTTGTTGTGTTCGTCCAAAAAGATAGTTTGAAAACCAGTCATGAGCATTGCCTTTGACACCATATTTCATAAGTTTTGCCTAGAGTAGGCCTATGCCATGTTTAACATTGCCTAAGGCTTTGCTTAGATCCTGAAGTATTCCTAGCACTTTTTCTTCATTATCTAAAACATTTGCTACCTGATCTGCAAGGTGTATTATTGCATAATTTATTGAGGGGCGTTTTCTAAACCCAAGTCAAAAAGAAATACAATCTTACATGAACAATTTTTTCAAGTGTTTTTGAAAAAACTGATAGCAAGCTGATTGGTCTAACTTGGTATGCTGAAGAGGGGCAGCTTATTTTGGGAATATTGGTATTACGTTCGCTTTTTTGAAGTGAGAAGGAAAAATTACAGTACTGATAGATTGGTTAAAGATATGTGCTAAAACAAAAAGCAAATGGTCCGGTTTTGATTTGACGTTAAATGAAGAAATGTAATCCCACCTCGAGCTACATTATGAAGTAAAGTTTTTTAAAATTCTTTTTATCTCCCATGGACTAGTTGGAGATAAGAATAAGGAGGATTTTAATTCATTGTCTATGTTACATTTTTCGTTCGAATTGTTAAGTTTAAATAATCTTTTCCTCGTAAAATGATATCGCTTTGCAGCTAACTGTTTTTGTAAGATAAGCTTGTCCTCGAAATTGTCGATTTTTTAAACTGAATCATATTTTTTGTCAAGTTTCGTTAAAGCCTTTGAAAAGATTCTTGATTTTTGTGGAAAGCTTAGGACTTTTGTCGGGAGTATGAGAAATTTTTTGCTGAGGAAGGCCTTGGCTAATCTTTGGTGTCAGTCGGGTTTTGTTGTGTCTGAGGTTTGAGCGTGTAGTCTGACAAATATTCTGTCAGCACAATAGGGTTTTTATTTTTTTTATAGGAACTTTTTCAAAAGAGGTTTTAATTATCTGTCTTTTTTTTTTGTTTTACATGTACATATTCATATTAAGCTTTTAGTGACGCAGTTTGAAATATTGAATTTGTGACTACCGGGAAAACTGTGGACCTTTATTGCGGTCGATAAAAGATTTGGTAAGTGCCGTTTCTGTATAATTTCTATTTACGCTTAACTTGTGAACTTGCTTAGTTATTTGTAACCGATGGACACTTTTTATTGATATAATTGACGATCAGCAAACAGCAAAACAAAAAAAAAAAAATACAATGTGACGGCGAAAAATACAAAAAAGTTTTGCAACAAGAGCAAACTTTTTTCCTTCAATGCTTTTCTCTTTTTCTCCGTGCCTATGTTTCTTCTTTTTTCTTCATTGCTATGGGGTGCCGTTTGTGTACCTTAATTTGTGCAATGTTTTTTTGCACATTTAATTAAATTGTCAGTTTAATTAAATGTACAAAAATATATATACAAAAAAAACACGCGCAAAAATAAATATGCAAAAATTTTTGAACATTTATTTACACCATAATTTGCACAACGTTTTTTTGCATATTTAATTAAATAGTCATTTTAATTAAATATACAAAAATATATGCCGCAGAATAAACCGTTGGAAAAACAAACAGACAAAAAATTGTTACACAAAAATTTTTTGCGCAAAAGTTTTTGACACAAAAATTGTTGTTGCAAAAATAAATCCACAAAAATTTTTGTGGTTTTATTTTTGCAACATCATTTTTTGCATCAATTTTTTTGCATTACAATTGTTTGTGTCACAAATATTTGTACATTTATTTTTGATAGCAAAGAAACAACACACGCCAAAATAAATGAGCAAAATCTTGTGACGGAAAAAATGTTGATGCAAAATTTCTTGTCGCAAAAAAAACGTGTGCAAAATACATCGTCAAAAATATTTGACTATTTAGTTCGTGTCCATAATGATAAAGGGTTGGAATTATGTGGGCGGGAAGGTATCGGCAAGGTATAAAACTGGAACTTCAAAACGAAAGCTTTGGGATGTACGGCAGTCTAAACCACAGAAATTTTTGTGGATTTATTTTTGCAACAACAATTTTTGTGTCAAAAACTTTTGCGCTAAAAATTTTTGTGTAACAATTTTTTGTCTATTTATTTTTCCAACAGTTTATTCTGCGGCATATATTTTTGTATATTTAATTAAAATGACTATTTAATTAAACAATAAACATGCAAAAAAACGTTGTGCAAATTATGGCGTAAATAAATGTTCAAAAATTTTTGCATATTTATTTTTGCACGTGTTTTTTTTGTATATATAATTTTGCAATTTGATTAAAATGACAATTTAATTAAATCTACAAAAAAACATTGCACAAATTAAGGTACACAAACGGCGCTCCATACATTGCTCGCTTTTCCGTGAGGGTTGCGGGGGCAGCAGCTCGAGATTAAGCCGTTTTACAACGCGATGTTATCGCGTTGTTCATCACTTTGTTTATTCCAGGGTGTCGAACCGAACCTGAACCCGAACCGTAAACCCAAATGAACCGTTTCATTTTGGTGAACCCGAACCGAACCTGAACCAGCAAAATTTTTTTCAGTGAACCCAAACCAAACCTGAACCCTCAAAATTGCGCTCAAGTGAACCCGAACCGAACCTGAACCCCTAACAAAAGTAAGAATATATTTTTTCCATATCCGGATGCCGCTGATCATGATGCTGGTACACGCACAATAAGAGCAGTGGTGAACTTCAACAGGATCAACAATTTCTCCTTTTTTTTTTCTGGACGAAACGAGGAACGACAGTTAAATTTTAAGTCAATGAACCCGAACCGAACCTGAACCAGTAATATTTTACTTCAGTGAACCTGAACCTCGAAAATGGTGCTCAAGTGAACCCGAACCAAACCTGAACCGCTGAAATATTTTGAGCCGGAGCTAAACCTGAACCCGAACCGTTATTTGAAACGGTTCGACACCCTGGTTTATTCTGCAAAAAGTTTGCAACAAGATTATTGGAACGACCGACGCTCGCGTCGCGTGTTCCTTTGTTTTTACTCGGCCATTTTCCAACTAACGAGTGCGAAATTTCAGACTTTTGCTTATAACTCGAGAACGGTTTGGTCTAGCTTCGTGAAATTTTGACAGCAGTTTGAGATTAATGAGTTATACGCTTGTACCAAATTTCGAGGCAATTGGTCTTGTGACTTTGGTTTTAGAACCCGAAAACCGCCCCGCAAGTTGGCGTAAAAAGCGGTCTCAATCAAAAACGGCTTAAGTACGGCAAAAAATATTTCATATGGTTGTATGTCTTAAGATACCCTTTCATCCCAACCAACCCACTTTCGGCTGTGATGAGGTTTTTTCCTTTTTTTTCTTCCTAATTTTTGTACGCTCTTCTTCTCCTAAACCACAAAACATCGAAATCTAATTTTTGAGTAAAGTTGTTGAGCTGCAAACGCAATTTTTTCTCCCGAAATTTTGTGGGGCAACTCCACCGGGAACCCCCCAAAATGGGGCCCCAAAAATTAATCTTTTGAATGGCCTAAGCTAGAGTGCTAGTTTTTTTTTTATATCAGTAGATATTTAACAGACAAATATTTTGACATAGTTTGGGGGTGCCACCCCCGCTGGGGACCCCCAAAAATCAATTTTTTGAACAGCTTAACTTAGAGTGCCATTGTTTTATGATAACAGCAGATATTTAACAGACAAATATTTTGACATAGCTTGGGAGTGCCACACCCCCGAGGACCCCCCCATATGAACCCCCCAAAGATCAATTTTTTGAACTGCTCAAGCTAGGGTGCCTGTCTGTTTTGATATCAGTAAATATTTAACGGACTAATGTTTTGACATAGTTTAGGGGTGCCACCCCCCCCAAGGACCCCCCAAATGGACCCTTTAAAAATCAATTTTTTGAATGGCCCAAGCTAGGGTGCCATTGTTTCATGTTATCAGGAGATATTTAACAGACAAATATTTTGACTCTACTTTTCTGGAGGTTCCATAATCAGATATTTTTAAATAATTGCTGGTTTCAAGGTAGACAAAAAGTACTTTTGAGCGTCATAGCACTAGCTACGCGTCGGTCGTTC
The DNA here is from genome assembly GCA_963965965.1 of Trididemnum nubilum. Classification (NCBI taxonomy): domain Eukaryota; kingdom Metazoa; phylum Chordata; class Ascidiacea; order Aplousobranchia; family Didemnidae; genus Trididemnum; species Trididemnum nubilum. Next base: position 36,618,290 of record OZ014489.1, read on the forward strand.
ACTGGGTTTGCAGGCAAACTCCCATCTCGTTCTTTTCTGATTTCACGAAATTACCAAGTAGAAGCTAGTCATGCAAAAGTCACGTAGGCAGCCACATTGAAGCGTAACCCTGTATTGCCTTTTTCTCATACATTTGGTTTAAATACGACATTTTACCTCTTCAATGCTGCAAGCTGGGCGGTCTAGTGGTTAGTACGCTTAGCCCTCGATCCGCGGTAACTGGGTTCGATTTGCGGATGGATTGTGCATACGTGATACAGTATGCAGGAACCTCGAAGGTGAAGCATGTAATAATCTTTTTTTGCTTCTAAACCTTGCATAACAGTTAGGGTTAGGGCAGCAATGCCAGTCTGAGGGGATAGCAATTACGTAGCAGCAGCTCTTTAGCTTACAAAAGCGACATACTGTTACGCTTGAGTGCGGCTCCCTACGTAAGTTTTGCACGACTAGCTCCTCGTAAATTATCAAGGTGGAGTTGTCAATGGTACGGAGTCAACCGGATTAAATGTATCTTTGCGGGTAAGGGTAATAGTGAAACAAGGTTTGAGACCCCTGTTTATTACCTCAAGTAATTCTCATTCTTTAATCAAACCGATTTCGAGCAGTATCTCTAATTACGTCAACTACTTGTAGTTTTCTTTTTTTTTTTTATAATACTCAATCTCCAACAGGAAAAAGATCGGATTAAGCTTCAAGGGGATGCCCCTAACGACAAACAAAACCTCAGTTCTTAGCAACTTAGTCGCGTTAAGTTTCCGAAGGCTGTTGCAGGCTGTGATTGCAGTTGTGGATGTGAGCTGACTTCTGCCATTGAGTTTGGTGACTCAATATCACGGAAGGTCTTTTTTGACCAGTTGATTATTAAATCAACTTTGAACAGCTTGCCCTATGGAGCATGTGATGTGTTATTGTTTTTTGGACTAGGCTGCAGTACCGGCTGACCGGTACATCAGTGATCTACTCTAGTGACTGATACAGCAGGCAGGATAGAATGGCGTTAAAAAAATACTGGTTTCGATACTGCTCGAAATCGGCTTGATTGAAAAAGTGAGACCTAGTCTACTTGAGGTAATGAAGACAGAAGAGTAGCCCCAAATCTTATTCCACTATCAGACTAGCCTATTCCCCTTATTTCATTTGCAAAAATATACAGTACTTAATCTGCTTGACTCTGAACCATTGGCAGCCCTGTATTTCAAAATTTTGTGACATAAGAAATGAGAAAAGGATGAATTTTCGAAATTTTTAAAGAGTAAGCAACTTGATGTTCAATATTCTGCAAGAAATTTTGCAAATTCAGAATTCATCCTTTTCTGATGTCACAAAAGTTCAAAATGCAGCCTGCAGGGTTGCCAATTGGATAAAGTCCATAGTCAAATGGATTACTATAAGTCTATTTTTATGAATAATTGGAATAGCCTAGTGCAATGTGGAACAAAATTTGGGACACCTCTTTGCCAGACTGCCTAAAGTAGTCTGGTACAGTAGTTCTCATTTCTTCAATGAAACCGATATTGAGCAGTAGGCCTATCTCTTTAACTTACCGTATCAAAGTCTGACAGTCTGACAGTATTGTAGCTAGTTGATATTGTAACTGCATAATTATTACTAGGCTACCATCAGGGTTGGAAATATCGATAATCGATACTGCATTCTTTGCTTTTCTGCTATCGATTATCGCAGATGCTTTGCTTTCAATTTTTTTTATAGATTATCTCCTTTTCTATGCTTTTTGCTTATGTTTTATCGATTGGTAGAATCTTTAAACTTTACTTTTGTTCTTGTTGGGTCTGCCTAAGCTTACATCGTTTTGTTTCTCTTATGCTATATTGCTCTTTATAATATTAAACTAAAAGTGTATTTTTTTTATCCTTGATAGTACCGGTAATAATAGTTTGGAAGGCTTTATTTCACCGGAAATTTTTATCTAGTTTTTTATTAATTCTGACTCAAAAATAACACAAACTCAAATGCTTAGTCTAAAACTATTCCCTAATCGAACCCTAACCCAAACCCTAACCTAAACCCTAATCTTAACCCCTAAAAAAGCAAATGAAAAAAACGCGGATGAATATTTCTCATTCTCGTTTTATTCTCTCTAAGTTGAAAATTTTCGGTGAAATAGTCACTACCTAATAGTTTTTCCACTCACAAGTTTCATTTAATGGTCAATACGTCAAAAATTTTAGTGCATCCTTATGAAAAAAAGAATACAAATTTTTGTTCGCGTTTCGGCATCGATTACTAATCTTTGCTTTTTGTTTCTGATATTGTTGCTTTTTGTTTCTTTACTTTACTCTTTGCTTTTTGTGTGAACTATCGATTCGGCTTTGCTTTTAAACAGCATTTACTTCCAACCCTGGCTACCATGATGTGCCATATGGTATGGTGTGGGATGTGATAGCGGTAGCTTTTCGCATTAATTATGCTTAGTCAATAGTGATTATATTATGGTTCTATATTCTCTGTACTATGCATGGCTGGTATCAAAGTATTGTGGCATGCTAAAATTGGAACAGATATTGAGATAAGCCTTTCCAAACCCCCATACTATCAGAATATTGGGGTGTCGTTAAGGATAAGCCGTCAGCTTTATTTCAGAATCTCTGTGACTTGTATATGAGCGTGCGTGCGCTCTTGCTCCTCTCAAGCATATACTCATTAGGGTTAGGGCTAGATCTGGGGAAGAGCTTAGATCAGAGAGAAGGAGAGAACACACTTGCACTCATACACGAATCGCAGAGCTGCTGAAAATAAAGCAACTGCTCATACTTAACAACACCCTAATATGTTTAGTACCTCACAAGCTAGTTCTTTTGCTGTTTTTGTAATTTAGAAAAACCTCTAGAATACTAGTCTGCAGCATAGTATGTACTGGTAAGTGGTAATGTCTGAAACAAAACTGAAAGATCTTAAGTCTTTTAAAATCTATGAAGACCCCAATGAAGTTGATCTGGATGAAAATGCTATTGAGGATGGAGATGCAATAAAGTAGGCTATGTTTTTAAAACTTTTTTTAGGCTGTATTGAAATCACTAAAATTAGTTAGACCTGTCTAGATTTTATGTCATACTAAAAGTTTTATACTTCATATATATATGCATGTATATATATATATGGTACACATATACCACTCTTATTCAAATAGAATCCATATATATATAGTTCACATATATATATATATATATATATATATATATATATGTGAACTATATATATATGTTTTTTTAAATGACTTAGCTAGTTTACTGAAAAGTTTTGTATTACCTTACCTTACTGCTTAACATTAGGCTAAGCTCAAGCAGTGGGCAGTCTAGTAAAACTGCTCAAACAGTTGGCAGTTGGGCAGTCTGTAATCCTGTCTCTTAATTCAGAATCTCCAACTATCACATACTACTGGCATGGTAAGTTACTCATCATGCAGTTTAGCAGTCGCAATTTCAACCCTTAAAAATCTGAAATTATAAGCAGACGCTGCTGTTGTGTTACATAATACTGCATTAGACTCACAGAATCAATATTCTAACCCTAGCTTTAGTCTTCAACCAAATCCTAACATCAATTTAAAAAATAGGAAGTGGCTGTTTTGCCTCTAGAGGCAAAATAATGTTTTTCCTCTGTTTGGGTTAAGGTTAGGGTTGGGGTTGGGATTAGGGTTAGAGTTTGGGTTAGGGTTAGAGGTTGTGTTGGATTAGGTTTAGGACTATTTTGGCAGTTGTGGCAAAATAACATGAGGCTATTTTGCCTCCGGTACTGTAAATGTGCAAAAGCATGCCAGCTCTTTGCTCCCTTATTCTCTTTGTATATGTAACTTAGCATTAGCCACTTCCAAAATTTTCTACTGTTAAACCACAACTTTGAGGTGAAAAATTGTTAGTTTTTGTTCTTAAGTTCTCAAAACTAAAATTTTTCAATGAATATCAGTACCAGTGTTCCCTCTAATTTTGGATCTACTGCGTAAATGCTGGAAAAGACGCGAAAATGCCTGAAGTCAGTGCGAAAATGCCTTCGCAAATCACAAACAACAATACCGTTTATTCAAAATTTTGTGCGATCTCAAACAAAACAAAAAAAGTTATAGTCAAACAGGGTTTCGCGGTAATAGTTGCATTGTTGCAACCTTTGTTTATTCAAAAATCTTGCAATAACGATTTTGAAAGTTGTTGGTTGTGAAGATTGCATGCAAGATAGCAATTTACCCCTATGGGGGCCTGGGGGCAAAGCCCCCAGCTGCTGGGCAATTCTTGCAATTTTTTAGAAAAAAACAGTAATTTGGATGACGTTTTGCACGTTTTTATAGCAATTAAAAACAGCTAAATTACTAAAATAGGGGCCTGGGGGCGAAGCTCCCAGCTACCGAATAATTCTTGCAGTTTTTGGGAGAAAAATAGCCATTTTAACGCCATTCGGATGACGTTTTGAAGGTTTTTAGAGCAATTAGAAAAAGCTAAATTACCAAGATTTGGAAGAGTTTGAATGAACTTATTTTGTTCAGTCCAATCAGCCCTCGCACATTTACTGGCCAAGTCCAGAATATGTTTAAATGCTAAAAGATCGCAAATTTGGATTAAATTTTTTAAATCAGTATGTTTTTAAATTCAAAAAGCTTGTTTGTGGCACAGAATTTCAAAATAGCTTTCATTAGCACTGGAGCTATAATTTTCACTCTGAGTAATGGGTAGTCTTGAAAAAGGCTGTTTTAGGTTGTCCGTTTTCATCCAGCTCTCTTCATGAATCTATGCTGAAATGAAGAAAAACTAAAATGCGACGGTTATAGAGGTCAATTACACTGAAATAGACAATGGGATGTTATTATGACATATGATGCTGCAAAATCACCTAAAATAGTATAAGGTTAATGCAAAAATATAGAAAGAATCAATTGGAAATGATAGCTCTGACACTGTTAAAAGCTGCTTTTAAATTCCTGAATACATTTGCAGAATAAAAATCTCGACCTTTTAATGTAATTTTGTTGTGGTTTTTGTCTTCAAACAGCGGATTTGTTTGCTTTTTTTTTTTTTTTTTTTTGCAAAAGTGCATTTGGCTTTGTAGGTTTTTTTTACACAAAGACGACTTTTTTCACGAAATGGCGTCTGCCTCTTTTAAGTGTCAAGTTCTGTTCTGCTCAGAAGTTTATGATTTGGTATAATATCCATTATTCACTGGATATATTGGTATTGTAGTTAAAACACTTTAGAAGCAATATTGTACTGAAACAAATGTGGAAGTCTCAATTGCTTAGTAAATAATTGCGGGATCAAATTACAGTCCTAAAACAATATTTTATCTTGCAGGATCAAAGTACAGCAGTAAAACAACATTTTAAGTGATTAACAACAACTTAAGTGATTATTTAGTGAAAAGTAAATATGGCAAAGTGTTACAAACTGCGTTATATCAACAAAATTATGTTGTTTTTTTTCAAAAAGGGGGGTTCCGACTCCCCAACCCCCCCCTCCTCTTGGTGCACCACTGGTCCAACATGTCTATCAACTTCTCGCTGTTTCTTCGATCTAATAGCTTCACACCACACATCGCTTGAATCATAGCTCTTTCTGTTCTTCTCAAAATCGCCATCTCTTTTTCTCTCAAGCACCATGCTTCACTTCCATACAGCATAGCTGATCTTACACAACTTTTGTAAATCTTCCCTTTCATCTTCAATGAAAACCTTTTGCCTTGGAGTATTTCGTTGCATTCCCTGAACTTTATCCAACCAATTCTTGATCTAGCTGTTTCCTCCGTTTCGCACCCATCAGTTGCATTCAATCTGTCACCTAGATAAGTGAACTTGCTTACAGTTTCCACACCATCAGACAGTTTTTCATCTGGTCCCTTAAAGTTCTTTACCACACTTCTACATTTCTTACAAACAAAATTTTTATTCAAATAAACTGCAGCTTTCTTCTTATCCATGCTTTTTGCGTGAACCCACTTTCCACATGCTGTACATAACACCGAGTTAGACATAACTCTTGTTCCACACATGCCACAAGGATCAATCTTAGTGTCGAACGTTTCTTCCTTCATCCTACTCACCATCAACTTAGTCTTTCCAAGATTGACTCTCATCCCTTTGCTGTCAAACGCCTTTCTCCATTCATCAAAGTTCTCTCTCAATTCTTCCATAGTTTCCCCCATTAGGACCAAATCGTCTGCATAAAGAATTTGCTTCATCCAAGCTTTCCTTGCATTTTCCGTTACTTCATCTATCACCATTGCAAACAACAAAGGCGACAACACAGATCCTTGGTGTACACCAACTTTCACAGAAAATTCTTCCGACAAACCCGATCCAACTCTAACTTTCGTTTCTGCTCCTTCATACAGACTCATCACCGCCTTGACCACAATTTCAGGCAAACCTTTATTTCTCATAGCCCATTCCATCACTCTTCTTGGAACTGCCTTTTCCAAATCAACAAAACACATGTACATTCTTTTGTCTTTCGTTCAATGTTCTTCTTGCAACCTTCGTACTAAGAATAAGGCATTCGTTGTTCCCTTTCCAGGCATGAAACCAAACTGTGCTTCATCAACATCAATTAATGCTGGTATTCTTCTCTCCAACACTCTTTCAATAATCTTCATGCCATGTTCCAGCAACTTCACTCCTCTATACGAACCACAGTTCATCACATCTCCTTTTCCCTTAAAAATTGGCACCACAACGCTGGTTTTCCATACATCCGGTATTCCCTTTCCATTCAAAACTCTTTGGCAAAGCTGTAACATTACTTCCTCAGCAATTCTACCACCCACAACAATCATCTCTGTTGTTACTTCAGAGAGTCTCGCAGCCTTTCCCTGTTTCATTTTCGTGATCGCTTCTCTCACTTCCTCGTGAGAAACTTTCTCTACTGGCCCCTCAACCATAGCAGCATCCACGTTGTGGTCCCAGGTATTTTCCTCATTTATAATTCTCTCCATATGTTCCTTCCGTATTTTACATCGATCTTCTTGACTAAAACCAATTCTTCCATCTCTACCCTTAATCCATTTTCCTCCTTCAACATCTTTTTCTTCCCTTTTCATAAATTGAACGAATTTGAAAATCTTGTTTGGTTTTTCATGTAATTCTTCCATTTCCTTTTCAGCTTCCGTCTTCATTGCTGTAGCAATCACTTTCTTAGTCTGATTTCTCATTTTCCTTTAGGGTATTTCGTGTTCTTCCAACCCAGTTTTGCAAAGCGTTTTGAACGCTTCCTTCTTCCTTGCTGTAGCATTCCTCACTTTTTCATTCCACCACCATTTATATCCTCCATTTTTTCTGACTTTCTTCTTCCCACATAGCTCATCACATGCCGTCAGAATTCCATCTCTAAAAGATTCCCACAAATTTGTAGTTTCAACATCAACTAAGTCTTCAACTCTTCTTTCAAATTTTCTTTGCATTTTCCTTTCTTTTAATTTGCAAACCATGCGCTTTACTCTTCATTCTTTCTTGACAACTTTATTCAGTTTTCTTTTATCCACATCGGCAACTAGCAGTCGATGTTGCAATTCCCATGGAATTCGCTTTATGTCTTTCAAAAATTTTCTGTTTTTACTAACTAAAATGAAATCAATTTCAGATTCATTATTGCCGGATTTAAACGTTATTTTTCTTTTGTTCGTCTTCTTAAACCACATGTTTGCCACACATAATTCTTTTTCGTCACCAAACTCAAGTAGCATTTTTCCTTCCTCATTTCTCTTACCTATTCGATTTCCTCCATGAACACCCTCAAAGCCTTCTATCTCTTCACCAACATGCCATTAAAATCTCCCAGTCCGAATACCACTTCACTAGGATTCTATAGCTCGTATTTGCCTGCCAGTTCGTCATAGAACCTGTGCTTCTCTTCAAGTGGCCTCCCTGCTTGTGGTCCATACGCTGATATTACTCGTATCACTTGCTTTCCAAACGCTAACACTACCACCATAACTCTGTCACTTTTCTTCGGACATCTACCACCTTCTCACATAGCTTTACTTTTACCAAAATTCCAACCCCTCCGATACCAGAGCTGTTTCCAGACCACCACAATTTATACCTTTGTCCAAAAACTTCGAGAAATCGAGTACCTTTGTTCTTCCACCTTACTTCTTGTACGCCGCATACATCTACTTTCCTCTTCCTCAACTCTTCACATACCTTTCCACTTCCAAGTCTAAAAGGAGAATGTCACTGATTTTTCGAACGAGCCCCTGTGCCTAAAGCCCGAGCGCTCCAGGTTGCAGATTGACGATCAGTGGTAACCCTGGAGTGACTACTCAATCAACCAAGCGAGACAGCCTGCCCAAGGGGCTGACTCTCTATGCTGTTATCTTTTACTTGTTTATTTTTCATTGGACCATACATTTTTGGAGCAAAATTTTTGCGGAAAGCATGCCCTTGCTTACCTCCAACCTCAGTTTTAAGACATGAGTGGTCCAAGAAATACTGTGTATACTACATAACGAAGCAACTACGTTATGATATTGCTATTGCTAGTAATTCATTAGTTTAACTTTGCAGAAATGATTGTAAAGTTTTGAAACAAGTCATTTTGTATTTTTTATTATTGGCAAAAAATATTATACAGTATTTCAAGTTACTACTCATTGTTGCAATACTGTACTTGCACCAAAAGTATAGTTGATACTTTTCAGTTTTTTTCTTTGCAATTTAATAGCTGTCTATCAAAACTTTTTAGGGAATGACTATTTCACTAAATATTTTTAAAATAAAGAGGTTAAAATAAGAGTATTCATATACAGGGTGGTTGAAAAGTAACTAGGCATTAAAAATTTGTAATAATTTCCAAAATTTGACTTTAAGCTTAATGAAATACAAAGGAGCATATTGAATATTACAGGAGAAAGTATAATTGCTCAGTTGAATTACTTAAAATGTGTAACAAAGATCAAATATTCATATTTCAACGTATGCACCATTTGCTTCAACTAGCTTCATTAAACGACCAGGGATAGAACGAACAACTTTTAAAAGAATGTCATTGGGGATAGCATTCAAAACTTGTTGGATTCTTATCTCCAAATCTTCCAATGTGCGAGGTTTTGTCTTGTACACTTCCTCTTTTGTGTAACCCCACAGGTAAAAATCACACGGTGTAAGATCTGGGCTTCTCGGAGGCCATTCATGAGGTCCGCGTCGACCCAGCCATCGACCTGAAAAGTGTTCAGATACCATGAATGCGGAGCGCTACCTTCACATGCTTGATAGTTTTGTGTGGCCCACAGTGTCTGGTTGGGATAACATCGATGACTTAATATTTATGCAAGATGGTGCACCACCCCACTTTGCTCTCACTGTGCGAGCGTGGTTAGACCAACCTTTTTCAGGTCGATGGCTGGGTCGACGCGGACCTCATGAATGGCCTCCGAGAAGCCCAGATCTTACACCGTGTGATTTTTACCTGTGGGGTTACACAAAAGAGGAAGTGTACAAGACAAAACCTCCCACATTGGAAGATTTGGAGATAAGAATCCAACAAGTTTTGAATGCTATCCCCAATGACATTCTTTTAAAAGTTGTTCGTTCTATCCCTGGTCGTTTAATGAAGCTAGTTGAAGCAAATGGTGCATACGTTGAAATATGAATATTTGATCTTTGTTACAAATTTTAAGTAATTCAACTGAGCAATTATACTTTCTCCTGTAATATTCAATATGCTCCTTTGTATTTCATTAAGCTTAAAGTCAAATTTTGGAAATTATTACAAATTTTTAATGCCTAGTTACTTTTCAACCACCCTGTACAATGAGAAGTATTCATATACACGCTTTTCGTTTACATTTTTAAGTGTTAAGATTAGGATTTGAGTTGAGGTTAGGTTTGGGTTAGTTGTAGAGTAAGGATTTGAGTTTGGGTTGGACTTAAATCAGGATTTAAAAAAGTAATTAAAAAGTAGCTAAAAATAATCTCTTTCTAATTTAAAATTTATTTTATAGTGCCGTACCAGACTCATCAATAAAACATCCCAAGTATGCTCTTTCTACCTTGGATTACATGTTGGAAAAAGATTCGAATTTTTACCGCTGTAGATTGAGTCGAAAAGTATGGTCATTTGGAAAAGGTATTCTATTGGAAAGCGACTTGGATGACCCTGAGTATATTGAACTTCCTACACCTGCTACTTGTGGTCGAGCTTTTGATGGTGACATTGTAGCAGTGCAGGTATTGTATATACAGCACTTTCAACTGTTTTACTACAAGACTAGTACTTAGGCATTTAGAATTGATAGCAGAGGAAAACTTTGAACAGCAAAACGATATGCTTTTTTTTGTTGCTCTTGTTTTGACACAATGCCTTAATTTTTCCAAAGTTGCAGTCTTTGATTAATTTTGTTAAAATGTTTGTTTTTGAATGTTTTTTTTTTTTTTTTAGTTAAAAGAACCTTATGATGAAGGAAACGTGGAACGAAGTGATCCAAACTGCTTGGGAAAAGGCTGGGTAGTTGGAATATTAGATAGGTAATAAGCAATGGCATTGCTGAATTTTAAGTTTCATTATTGGACCTTATGTAACCTTGAAGCCAATTTTTATCCAAAAATCAGTGTTTTTATTGGGCACACGCTGATTGATTTTTGGTTTTTTGGCGTTTGCTATTAGAAAAAAAATTTTTGCAAGTTGACGTACCAAAATTTAAAGGCTTTTCAGTATGCAGTAGAAAACTCTTTCAACCTGCCAGTTGGTCGAGCGGTCACACGTTTGTCTATAGAGTGATAGGTTTGAGGTTCAAATCTCAGGCCAGTCTAATTGGACTCAGTGTTGCCACTGGCTTGTCACTGCTGCAACAGTTCTTTGCATGGAGCTGTGTTGCCCGAATGCAATGACGCGGAGATGGGCCCCGCAAACTTTTTACACTCGGTGTAGTACAGTGAGTATAATAAAAGATTTGATTTTGTAAACTCTTTCAATTTTCACAAAATTTTATCAGTACAGCTGATACCTATACCACAGTCATTAGCATTGCAATGCGATAATGATGCAACAGTTCGTGCTGTAAAACACTGTAATAATGAAATTCCATGACTTACGTGTAATAAAAAAGATTAACAAAAATTATTTGAAAAGTTGGTTGGTGGTACAGAACTTGAAAATTGTTTTAATCAAAATGTTTATTTCTTCGAAGCTTTTGATTTCGTGTGACTCTGTCAAGAAGAATCATCCGAATAAAGAACGTAAAAATAGCGATAGGACAAAGTTGCGATGATGAATTGCAATTTTTGAAACCTTACGAGTATTTGTAGAAAAAGTTTCATACTGTAGAAAAAGTTTCATACTTTTGTGAAAAAGAAAATATTTTTTAAGTAAAGTGCTCTAAATTTTTGGATTGTTTGTTTCTAGCTGTACTCTGTACACTTTTAAGTTCAATGCATGTGCTAGTCATTTTATCAAAGTATTCAGATAAGGCTCACTAATGCTGTAATGCATAGAGTTCCATTATTTTGTTTTAATGTAAAGTTCTTTCGTTTCTAGAAACTTTCCTAATATTTACGAAGAGCGTTTTATTTGTCGTGTGGATGAATACAATCCTCGACTCATGATCCCATTGAATGGCACCCCAATAAAATTTAGTATTGCCTCCCCATGGCACCGATTTCCACCAAAGGGAAAAGTATTTCAATACTTTAGGAAATCAAGCAAAAAAGGTAACATATTAAATTTGTTATAAATAACACGTTAACTGCAGCTGAAGCGTTGGTTGTGATTTCTGGATAATGTTCAGGAGGATTTAATAAGAGCTTTTTTTTTAATCAAGTCTTCAAGGAAAAAAGACTGAAAAAAGCCAGTCGTGGAGAGCTCATAAAAAGCAATCCTTATGGGTGTCAGATTCTCGGCAGATTCTTTATTCATGTATATTAATCAGATATACTCTGCGTCTGTCTAACGGCACCAACGCTAAGCTCCTTCGTCGTTCTTTTTCTCTGTCTTTCTTTAGGCTGCGCCACCACAATGGGTAACCTGCTTTACCCCAATGGGGGAAATAAGCGTAAACGGTCTTTCTCTAGGACATAGTCACGCATTACCAGCTCGGGAATCGAACCGGGATCAAGCTGTCGATCACTAACCCGACCAGCTACCAATTGAATATTTGCCGCTTTGAATTATATAACTGGAAGCAATATCGAAATGTTTAACTTTTCAGGTAAAGTTGAAATTGAAGCACCAAAAGAGCTTGTTTTAAAAAAGCGAGAGCCAGAAAATGGTGTTCTTGGAACCCAATTATTTTCTGTGCGCTACATGAATTGGTCGAAGTACTACATGTATCCTAGAGGTTACGTTGACTCATCTTTCGACGCTCTCAACATAAAAAGATACAGTTTGCAGTTTCAAATTCCAGGCAAACACAAGTATGATAAAACTTAGCGTACTGTGATTTAGGCACAATTTTGAAACTAGCTGTATGTCTACTCTCTGTTACCTTTAAGGGTCTACTCTTTGTGGTGGCTCAGCGTTTAGACAGACGCAGGAGGATTAGGCTGTTTGGGTAGAGGAGGGTCAGGCTCAGTTTTTTTTTTTTTTTGCTAGTTAGATGCACTTTGGGCCACGTCGGGGATATTTGTGGCCCCGGTAACGGATCGAAGAACTAATTTTAATACTTTGTTAGCTTTTAGCCCATGATTTGAAATTTTAAATTTACATTTCAAATTTGGTGTTTCTTTTGGCAAACACCCCTGTTGATCTCGATTACGGGTGAAACAAACCGTAGGGTTTTTAATTTTTTATTTTTGTATTTGACGTATACTGTGTTATAATAACTGTACGTGCTACATAGTTAACTACTGTATGTTCAGTAAGGTTGTTCAATTTTAGTTTTTCAAATTTTACGTATTACCCTCACGAAGTGTTAAGTTGAAACCCCATGGCCACATACCCAATTTCAGCTCATTCGGTTTTCGGAAAGAGTACGGAAACAATTTGAAATTTCGTCACCGGCCTGTTGGTCGAGCGGTAACGCGTTCGTCTCTAGAGCGGCTGGTCTCAGATTCAAATCTTGGGCCGGTCAAATCGGACACAGTGTTGCCAACGGCTCGCCACCACTGCACATTTCTTCAAAAGGAGCTGTTTTGCCCTCAGGCGCAATGACGTGGAGACGGGCCCCGCAAACTCGTTACACGCTTCAACGTAATGCAGCGAGAATAATAATAGGTTTGATTTGATTGATTAGAATTTTTGTCCAAAAATACGTTGTTTTTTTGCCTCCTTCGGCAATAATTTTCTCATTTAAAGTATCTAATACGTAGGATTTTTTGTATTTCATTTTGCTCATATCACACATTAAAACCAGTCTAAACCTTTTTGCATTACTTTGTATTATTTGTTCTTTGAATTACAAAAAAATCCTCTCTGTTGTCTTGGCGAAGACTGGTTTCCACAAACACAAACTAAAGTCATCTAACGTCTCATTATAAGTTGATGCGATGACGCAGAGCAAGTTATTGAGATTATAATTGGTGATTCCCGGTTTGATTCGAACCTGGAAATGCGTCGTTGTGGTCTTTGCGAAGACACTTTACGTTTCTTCCCCATTTGGACCACACAGTCGAGTCGTTGTGGGGGCTCAGCGTGACAAAAGATATGCATACAGAACTCCATAAAAGGATACTTATTTAGCGTTGAAACCGGCCAGTTTGTCCCTGGAGTGAGAGGTCTGAGGTTCAAATCTCGAGCCGGTCAAATCGGACACAGTGTTGCCAACGGTTCGCCACCGCTGCGACATTTCTTCGAAAGGAGCCACGTTGTCTTGGCGTAATGACGCGGAGACGGGCCCCGCCAACTCGTTACACGCTTCAGCGTAATTAAACGAATATAACGAAAGATTTGATTTGATTTGATTAATTAGCTTTGATACGCTCAAACAGATGCAGAGTGCTTTGTTAGTACGCGTGAATGACTGAATATCTTCAACGCACACGAGCATGCTTCATTGGTACTAAAGTTTTGTGCTAATGTGAGTCAACAACCAGTAGTAATTTTGATAAAATTTCGCGCATTTCTTTTTTGATATCAAACATTTTTTTGTGTTAGATTTTTTGGATTTGATTTATAGTTTACAGTTTTTTAATTCTAATTACTTGTATCTACATCTTTATTTATCTCAAAGTTGCCGTGGCCAGGAGAAAGCGAAGGAACCTTGCTGTTTTCGAAGCAATCTGCCCACCTGTCTAACACACACGGTGGAGGCTTCACACTGTCCTTTTAATGCTGAACGTCAAGCAGTGGATACCAATTTTTATAGTTTTTGATTTGACCCGATTAGGAGTTGAACCCAGGTTTGCAGTTTTAGTAGCTGGCGCTCTATCCACTTGACTACTGATGATGATAACAAGTAACTGTACTGAGTGACTTGAATCAACACGTGAACGTTTCAAAAGTTTTTGCCAAAGCTTTTGTCGCGCTAAGAAGCCAAGGACGCTTTGTTGAAAATTGTCGTTCAGTGATTGAGTGGATAAAGCATCTGCAGTGAAACAGTAGACCTGGGTTCGATTCCCAATCGGTCAATCCAAAGACTATAAAAATTAGTATTTATAGCTTCCCTGCTTGACGTTCAGCTTTAAAAGGGACAGTGCGGAGCCTCCATTGTGTGTGGTAGACAGGTGGCAGCTTGACTCGAAGACCGAAAGGTTTCTTTGCTGACTTTTGGCTTAGGCTACTCGGTGAATAAAATACAATTGCAAAAACCAAACTGATCAATATTTTGTCACTCGACAGCATTTGAAGGTATTTACGAGGTTATGTGCTAATGGGTTCTGCTAATTTTCTGCATTGAATTCAGTAAAAAGAACATCAAAACCGCTGAAGAAATTACCGATGTAGTTGTACCAAAGCTGTGCAAAGAGGCGAAGCGAGAAGACTTGACAGATTTATATGTGTTCACAATCGATGATGAGAAGTCGTGGTGCCTTGACGACGCCCTTAGTATTGAGTCTTGTGAGACGCACCCGAATTGCTGGAAGGTACGTTCGTACAGTGTTCCCTATAACTTTTTAGTTCACGTCTGGTTTCCAAATACTGTAGTTTCAAAACAGTTATGTCCAAAGTTGTAACATGTTAACGTGATCTAAAATTTCATACCAATCCAGTATGTCATACTGGCTAGTTGGTCGAGTGGTAACGCGTTCGTCTCTGGAGCGGGAGGTCTAAGGTTCAAATCTCGGGCCGGTCAAATCGAACACAGTGTTGCCAACGGCTCGCCACCACTGCGACATTTCTTCGAAAGGAGCCACGTTGTCTTGGCGTAATGACGCGGAGACGGGCCCCGCCAACTCGTTACACGCTTCAGCGTACCTAATCCAGCGAGTATAATAAAAGGTTTGATTTTGAAGGCCAGGTCAACACTTGGCGTAAACTTGTAAATGAACAAGCGTATCCTTTGTTTATTTTATTTTGTTTAGTCAGAATTTCATACGTCCGGCGTGTTGACTTACCACCTTAACATGAAATTTGTTTAAGTAAACAAATAATGCGCTCTTTGGGTCGATGTGGTTCGAGCTCACTGTAATAGGTTTAGCAGTTTTAAGCAACGTCTAGATTTTATTTTCCGATGTCAGACAGCAAACTGCGTCGCTTAATATTTAGGATCGTAAGTGAGGAACATAGCCTTAGATTTTTTACTAGATGCAAAATTACCTTCATGGTCTATTAATTACAGTGCAACACTTTATTTTTGATTTATTAGCCGTAGTCATGATTGTCTCTAGAAGACTAATTTTTTGCCTGTTGTTGGTAGAACATTTACGTTAATTTTTGTTCCGTGAGAGGCTAGTTTTTCATCGCAAAACTTTTAATCTGAATAGAAAAATGATTTGAATATATAAGTTTTACTAGGGAATCAAACTTCACCGCAAACATTTGAATAGAGAAATACGTTTTCGAGATATGGTCTTAAAAAATTAACATACTAGTTTGAGCTGATGATGAAGGTAGGATTGAAGTTACAGCTAAAGCAAACAAACACAAAAAAGATGTTTTTCTGTCAAATAATGCTTTATATGAAAAAAAAAAAAAAACACATCACTAATTTGGTGATCGCCGTATTGCCTAGCTTTTTTTTTTGCGAAAAATCACAAAAATTGTTTGTAGGTGGGGGTCCATATTACTGATGTTGGATCAATTGTAGATGAAAAGAGCAAATTGAACGAGGTTGCAAAAGAGCGGCTAATATCTGCTGAGGACTTATCTCATGAAGAGGAAAAAGGTAGGTTGCTTATCCCTATTATTGAACTGCAGTAGCGGTGGCTGAGCGGTCTATCGTCGCCTTGCGTTAAAGGATTTAAGCGACTTTGAAACCAGAATGTCTTTGGCTGTAGCGAAAATTAATTGGAATCCCATTTGTAGTCATTTTTTCAACGTACTGAGGCGAATTCAGCTTCCAATCAAATATTTTATTATACTCGCTGTATTACGCCGAAGCGTGTTACGAGTTTACGGGGCAAACTCGTTACACGCTTCAGCGTAACACAGCAAGTATAATGAAAGATTCAGCTTACGGTGTTATATCTTCTATAAACTTGCTGTGTCTTACAATAATCGGCTACACAGGTTGAAAATGGACCATTGTTGGGAATATTATCAAGTACTATAATTTTTTCCAATAATTTATGCTGAGTCGAAGTGTTTGCAAATTTGTTTTTTTCTCAGACTGCTCTTTTGTTACTGCTCTTTTCGTCCTGTTGATTGGGATTGGGGCCGAAATTTTTTTTTTTGAGGTCAAAGAACAATTGACAATATCTTGCAAAAACAATATTGTAGTAGAAAACCGCGTCTAGAATAAATTGTCACGCTTAAAATAATTTTGACTATCATTTTTGTTCTTAGGTTTGATGTTGTTTCCCCCAGGTTTTCTATTATATTTATGTAGATCACATTTGACCTGATCACTATTGCAGCCATAGATTTATTTATGAAATCAGTTGCACAAGTACATAATGTTGGGGTATTTTGGTTTTTTGCATGGCTTTTTAGTTTCATTTGGGACAGTGTGAACCCTCCACCGTGTGTAGCAGACAGGTGGGCAGATGGCAGCTTGACTCGAAGACCGAAAGGTCCCTTTGCGATTTCCTGGCCAAGACAACTTTATGAATAAAATGTAATTACAGTTACATTGTTTCAGATTATGATAAAACAGACGGCAAATTGTTTCCGCACGTTCTTACCGAGAAATGCAGCCTGACAAGCGGCAATGAGAAGCGACTGGCAGTGTCAACTTTCTTCCATTCGCAAGACCCGCCTTTGTGTATTTATACAGGCAAGTACATACGTATTCTATTGATTTTGCAGTAAAGTGGTGTACGAGTATGCCATTCGGAATCAACAGGATTTATACCATACAACGTATTTTGTTGTTATTTCTACACTGTAGTTTAAAAGAACAGGCTACATCAGATCAGTAGTTTCAAGGTTCAATCGTTTAAAAAAGATTAATAGCAATTATCTAACCTAAATTTGCTTTTTTGACTTTTCTACCAAACAGAGTTTTTTGCATATGTTTCTATCCACCCTCACCAGTGGCGTAACTAGAGATTGTGCTTTGGAGCAACCTTCTAGGAGGCTCACAATTCGACTTAATTTAAGCAAAAAAAGATCTTCACCACAAATTCGTTGTTTTTTCTGTTTATTTAGGTGAAGAGTTTTTTCCAGAAATTTGTTGCATCTAGGGGCCCTTTTTTCCAGAAATTGTATGCATTTCGTAGTGGAAGGCTCACATCAGATGGGGTTACGTCAGTTACTCCAGTGCTCCTTACCGTACAATGCGGGAATAGTTGCTTTCGCCAAGGACATGTTCCTCCTGGGGTTAGGTTCAGTAAAAGCGGAAACAATATAACAAATGATGCTGGTATTTTTTGGCAACTAAATTTACTAAATTAAAAAATTTTGTCTCGCAATATTCAAATTACAACTTTGTAAGTACCGTAGTTTTCTCTGCCACAAATATGTTTATGTTTTACAGAATTTGCGTAATTTTCAAGAATTATTAGGTTCAAGAAAAGGATCTCTCGGTTCTTACTTTGTCATTTTTCATTGATCCTGGTTTAAAGTTTTTTTTTTTCAATTTGGTATTCAAAGAATTAAGCTGTAAGATAGTGATTTAACTTGAAAAAAAAAAAAAAAAATTGACAAGATTCTTCCTGAAACTGCATCAGAATTGGTTGAGCTTCGACTTTAACGAGGACTGAAGCCAAAGCAAAGTCTATGGGGGTATCTAGAGGTAAGGCAATTGCATTGAATTAGATTGGCATTGACTCCATCCTTCTTGACCCAGCCGTTTCAGAGATATTCTACTTCAACCCGACTTAGGGGCCTCCTAATTATAATTGTTATTGGCAAAACCGACGTTTCAACGCAGTAGCCTAGCCTGCAAAGGCCTATATTAACTTGTGTATCGGTTAAAAGGTCGTTGTGGCTTTATCTAATTGCGGCGTTGCTTTGAGATAGAACTAAAACAGCGTCGCCGATGTTATCAAGTCAGGGTTTCCAGTAAAAATTATGATTAGAGAGGCCTCTACGTCGCGTTTGAAGTAGAATTTTGCTGGAACGGCTGGGTTAAGGAGGATTGAGTCAACGCCAATCTAGTCTTTTGCGATTGGCTTAACTTTTGATACCCCCATAGATTTTGCCTTTCAAATACCGCTTTGCATTGTCGATTTGCGGGGTAAAGGTAGAATCTCTCGTATTAATTTCAACCCAACTTGATCTCGTATGTTTGTCCCGTATTTAGACTCCTCTCTCGTATTCGAACCTAAATTCGATTTAACTCCATGTTCGGTTGAACGTGTTTTTTTATTTTTAGAAAAATCGAAACAATATAACTATGCAAGTCACTCCCCAGTTTTGTCTGTCATCATGCCCAAGCGACAACTAACGTACAAGAAAGCCCAAGAACTAATAAACGAAAGAAAAAAGGAGAAATTTGAACTTGCTTCTGAAGAAAATCTTGCCCAGCAATTGTGTAAGTTGTGATATCTAACATTACTTATTGATCGTGATTCGTGAAACTGCAGTTTATGATTACTCGATTTCGTAACCTAACCATGACTACTATGCACGGACTATTATTCGCAGCTATTTAAAAAATTTGCTATGTTAACTGAAAGTTCTGGCGTATAATAGTTCTCGCATCTTTTAGTCCCTGCGCATAGTCGTCTGCGCTTAAAAGTCTTAAGCCATGCTTAAACTGCGTGTAATAAGGTGATTGGATTAGTTAGCTCAGTTGGAATGTCTCATATTTTTGAAATGGTGTGAAAGCAAGTATTAAAATCTTTGGTTTGCGGTGGAGTGAAGTTAGAGGCGTAGAGATTTATGCTCAGTTTGGTTGGTTACCTGATTTCTTCTGATAGATGGGGAACGGGGACCTAGCAAAGGGCCTCACCCAAGATTAACGCTCATTGATTGTTGCATTAGTGCCCTACCGCAGTTGCGGTCCCCACACCCTGTTATGAGAAAAGGACAAAATAAGAAACAATTTCCTGAGGAGCATTCGTTTGGTCAATTCCACGAAATGAAAAGCTTCCGCAATAATGGCTTTTGTGTGAAAGTAAGATTATTTGAGGCGCTCTTCCAAGCAGTGATGGAAACCGGTTTGGTTACCAGTCGGGTCGAGATTCTTCGATTGGCCGGTCAATCCAGTTGAAACACCAATCAAATTCACTTTTCTTGCAACTAAAAGACATCTAAGCACCAACCGAAATATACATATATATTTTATTGAAAATAAAACTTTTTATCAAAAAAACTATATTACCATACCACACTTTTTGAAAACACTTGTTGAATGGTTTCAAGCTGTGACTAATATGCTGAGGCCATTAAGGCATGCACATCCAGTGGCGTACTTAGGGGTGGGGTATTGTGCTGTGCCCCCCTCTTTGGGCCACGGCACAAAGCAAAAAAGTGCAAAATATACGTTAAAATCGCATAATCAAATTATAATAAAGCATGTATGTGGAAGAGGCTTACGCTACCTGGCATTTTAGCATCATTTTAAACAGCTTGAGAGTAAAAGTGACGCAGATTTCAGATTTGTTAGTGCATGCTAAAATCTTGCCGCTTTGAAAAGCTTTTTTCAACTTAAATTTACCACACTCTACGCTGTGCAAGAAAGGCATAGCTCTTATTTTTTTATATCTAACTAGCCATGGCTTGCTCCGAAGCAACAGCATTTCTACAAACTGTTGGAACACATTATATTTCGAATATTTTCCAGCCAATGTCATAACAGTTTAGTGTTTGCTGCTCGGCAAATTGCAAATAAACTGTCACCAATAACTAAAAAATTGTAATTTCTTTTCTTGGCCTTTACGCATAATATCATTAAAAAGAATGTCTTATAATTTAGCTTGTGCTCTCCAGTACTTTTTATGCTAATTTTGTACACCTTTTGCACTTCTCAAAACAGATCTTACAAACCGAAATTTAACCTTAAAAGGTCTTAGAATTGAGATATTTTTGCAAAAGACGCAAAAATTTTTTTGCGTTTTTTTCTAAGACCCCCATCCGGAGTCACAAATTTTAACACCTCACCCATGCCCCCCCCCCCTTCCCTTTTGAAAATCTTTCATTAGATGCGTTGAACAGGGAACAAAAGCTTCTGTAAAAAAAACGGTCGATCGGGCCGGTCAGAAACCGGTTCACCGGCTGGTCAACCGGCGTAGATTTTGAAATTCACTGGTCGGGTCGAGAAAATCCTGACCGGTTCCATCTCTGCTTCCAAGGTTACAAACCAATCTCAACCTCGTTATTAAGGAAATTCTTGTATGTTTCTCTCACAGACCGCCTTTGGGAAGTGATGTGGCAATTTCGCTTGAATCGACTTCATGACGCTGCATACTTCATTCGAAACTTGGGGTTTTCCGAAGGGGATATTTCTCCGACAGAATGCATGGCCAGAATTCTTGTGGAAGAAGCCATGATCACCAACAACGCCTTTGCCGCCCGTTATTTAAAGTACAAAAACGTATGTTTTTGTTTGCATTTGGAGTAAAGGATATTTTCTGATTTAGGATCTAACAAACGAGACAATGTGAAATTGTAAACAAAAAAGAGCCAAAAATTACAGCGGCAGTTTCGTGCGTAAAGGCATTTTGACAAAGTTAAGCCATTTATAATTACCACTATGTTACGTTAGAAGAAAACACGACGTGTACCATTTTTTAGTGTTTTCATTTTTGTTTCCTGGGAATCTCTCCCTCAAAGGCAAAAGCCTCAGAGATTAAGATGACTTTAAGCAGAAATACAAGTTCCAGCCTGGTTTGACTTATTTCTTCGCTCTTAGTTTTTGGTCATGTGTTCAAATTTGGAAAAAAATTTCGATCATTTGAAAATAAATTTTAAAAAAATTCTGTAGGTTGGGATACTGTTTTTGGTCAAAAGGTTGCAACTGGAGCGTTGCCCTTCCAACCTATAAATGGTTTAAAAATTAAGAAACTTTCAATATTACATTTTTAGAATCATTAAAAAAATTGGAAATGTTATTGCTTGTAGTTCGAATTGGCAATTTATTATTTTTCGAAAACAAATCTAATTACCTAATTTTCTAAATTGCGTTCGAAAATGACCACAAGTTGCCGTTTAATCCAGTTCTTTTAAAATTACCGGTGAATCTTGTTTGCCGTATATGGATAGTAATTTGCAAATTTGTTAAGCAGCTTCGTCATTTTGTACCACGTGAGCAAGTGAGAAGTTTGACATTTGAATAATGGAAAACGTGCATGCTTTTAGTGATGCGCGCAATACACAACTTTAAAGGCTTCAGAATTCTATGAACGTTGTACTTGTTTCGATACTATTTTACGGAATCTTAGGTCATTCCATATTTTACGAGTTACATGAAAATAAGGTCAAAGTCCTCTTCAACATGTTCAAAATTTCTGCTATTTAGAGGTGTATAAAGATAATTAGCACTAACTTACTAATGACCATGGAAACTGAAACATTATCATTTCCAGCTAGTCAAATACAAAACGTTCAGAATATGGAAATAAAATCGCTGAGATCTTGAAAAAGCTATTTGTCATGGGAGCTGGGGGCCCATTTATATGGTTTCCGTTCATCCGGGCCCGAATTTGATTGTTCACAATGTCCAAGTCTCGTGTTTGTCGGGGACCCATTTCTCCGAAAACGTTTGTGCTGGACCAAGTTAAGTGGAAATTTTGTTTTTTTTTAACCAATTGAGCGTTTGGCTGTCAGATCTGTATGAGTAAATTTGAACTCGAATCAAAATATAACCTGGGTCTTTGGCCAGCTTTGTTCTGAATACTGCAAAGAGTACTTTTATTCCAAGTTCGCTAAGCTCGTATGCGCCAATCTAAACTTAGCTTTTTTGACGACCAAGAATGAAACCTCCTTTTGCGAAAACACAAGTTGCGGAATCAGGTTTTAAATCTTTCTATTTACGATTTAGGTAATCATAAAAAACTAAAACTAACTTTTGTATAATTTTGTTCACGCAAAGTTACAATTTTAATTTTACACTCAGGTCCCATTTTTGGCGCGTTGCCAGTCTCATCCTAATCCCGCAAAGATGAATTTGGTCAGATTATTGGAGTTGTCGCCTTATCAAGAGTCGTTCCACCACTTTTACAAAGGACAAGAGCCTGATTATGATGGAGAGTTACAAAAAGAAATGGTAACTATATCGTAGAACACCCAATATAATAATCGATTTATGTATGAAAATAAAACAATCTCAGTGCAGTGTATGCAGAAGCCAGATTACCTTCAACTATATGCTAGTGCAAACATCATTGCAGTAAAGCAGTTTCATG
Organism: Trididemnum nubilum; assembly: GCA_963965965.1. NCBI lineage: Eukaryota > Metazoa > Chordata > Ascidiacea > Aplousobranchia > Didemnidae > Trididemnum > Trididemnum nubilum. Next base: position 36,641,049 of record OZ014489.1, read on the forward strand.
GAAGTAGAGTCTTTCGTTTCCAAAGCGTGACAGATTTTCACTCGTTTTATAAGCATAGTTTTTACGGACACGCGGTTCATTTTTACTCAAAATTTAAAAACAATGCCGGTCCCGAGCGAAATTTAAAAACCCAAAATCAAGTTCTGTAATCCACCTTGCAGTACCGCGTTTATACAACGAAATAACCAAGTATTAGCGATTATAGCTGGTGTACTGGTAGTGCTTGTGTTTTGCAGCTTTAGCAGTGGACGAAGATTGTTTTTTCACTTTCCAAACGCTTTATTTTTAAGAACTTATGACGCCGAAAATTCGTAAAGGCTTAAATTTAAGAATATTTAGCCTCAACCCCAAATTTGCTAGTTCTTAAAACAAGAAGTTTTTTACTCTGGCTTTGTCTGCAATTCCCAGAGCTCCTGAGATGTCTGTACACTATGCAGGCGGTAGAAATAACTTGTAGGATGTTTCATAATTTCACCTTTTTTGAAATTAAAAATGCTTGGAGTCTCATCAGATCTGATTTAGGCCACAATGAAGAAATAAAAATTTTTTCTGTAGATTACTCGTTGTTTTGAGGGTGTCCCGCCCCCCCCCCCAAAGTTTGATATATTTGGACGTGGGGAAATTTTTTTGACAAGTGCGATATCTCCTTAACAAAACGAGATAGAGAGTAATGTTTGGTATCAAAATTTACAGAATGATCAACTTCCTATCTGTAGTCAATACATTATTAATCGCTTGCTTCAACAGAAACGAAGTTATTTACGAAAAACTGTTTCAGCACTCAGTAACGCTGAAGATAAGATAATATCAAGTCAGCATCGACTTGGCATAAAAAGCAAATCAAACTGCAAAACAGTCATAAGCTAAAAGAAAAAAATTAAACAGTTTTAAAACGAAAACAACAAATGGGACATCTTATTACACGCTGCCCTGCATTTAGACTGCTCGAAAGGTCCATTTGGGGACGCTCGTTGGCTCCTATAGGTATGATACGTCGCTACGGGGTTTTAAAATGGCTGGAAATTTTGAGCCTGCAACAAAGTTTTTAACCTCCCGTGGACAATTAGAAACAAAAACAACAAAACGAGTACAGTAACACAGGCAAAAAACACATCATCTGGAGCTACTACATAAGTATGAACATAGACAAACATCTGCCTGGTTTCTTCGTGAAGAATTATCTCGAATCGTTTTGCGATGCATTAAATCTTTCAGCTAGCCTATTTCTCTTTCATTGCAGCGATTATGATTTTCCATAGATTTCCAAAATTCGGCTGAGCCAAACGAGATGCATGGCGCGGTTTTACCGGAAATGGTAAAAATTCTCTTAGTTTGGCTCGTCTCGTCAAAGGCAAATCTTCAATTGCCACTTCTTGCGGCAGTGAAGTAAGAGATGTCAAAACTTCCTTGGTCATTGATGGATTTTTAGAGTAGACACTTAAAGCAATATTATGTGGCGAAAGCCAACTCTTCGCATGCTGCAAAAAGTACCGGTTCACTACTATACACACGTCCGAATCAACTGCTTCAAAAGCTAACAAGAGATCTCTTTGAAACAATGGCACAAAAGGACTCTCACATGCGTGTGGTTTAAGGAGTGTCATCAGAAATTAAGGTAAATATACAGAAACAATATATGACACGAGCCTTTGAGAGTTTTATCTGCTCTACAGTAGTAAGATCGGAAGAGCGAAACAAAAGCATTCGCAGATTTTATCTCCTAAAGAAACAAAAGCATTCGCAGTTTGCCGTAGTCAACCAACGGGAATGACTAATCTCTTCTTGTTTCTACCACAGCAAACTTTTGAGATTGGCTGGTATTTCCATAAAAAGTACATCTAGTCGCTTCGAAAGCCTGCATCAGCGCTGTTTCTCATACTTTTTTGTTCAGAAAACCAGCAATGTTTTGAAGATTTAGCTTAGCAATGGGAGTAATGCGCAAATCCGGAGCTTCTCTGTCGATCAAATTCTCCGGAGAACCACAAGAGATAGACTTGATTTTGTTTAAAAGAGCGCCTTCTACCAATGTATTTGGGCCTTTGCTTTTACCTTCAATTTCATCAACAACGTGAGATAGATAAGTTTCATTTATGTGACTTTTTACCATGTCCAGTAAAACCGCGCCATGCATCTCGTTTGGCTCAGCCGAATTTTGGAAATCTATGGAAAATCATAATCGCTGCAATGAAAGAGAAATAGGCTAGCTGAAAGATTTAATGCATCGCAAAACGATTCGAGATAATTCTTCACGAAGAAACCAGGCAGATGTTTGTCTATGTTCATACTTATGTAGTAGCTCCAGATGATGTGTTTTTTGCCTGTGTTACTGTACTCGTTTTGTTGTTTTTGTTTCTAATTGTCCACGGGAGGTTAAAAACTTTGTTGCAGGCTCAAAATTTCCAGCCATTTTAAAACCCCGTAGCGACGTATCATACCTATAGGAGCCAACGAGCGTCCCCAAATGGACCTTTCGAGCAGTCTAAATGCAGGGCAGCGTGTAATAAGATGTCCCATTTGTTGTTTTCGTTTTAAAACTGTTTAATTTTTTTCTTTTAGCTTATGACTGTTTTGCAGTTTGATTTGCTTTTTGTGCCAAGTCGATGCTGACTTGATATTATCTTATCTTCAGCGTTACTGAGTGCTGAAACAGTTTTTCGTAAATAACTTCGTTTCTGTTGAAGCAAGCGATTAATAATGTATTGACTACAGATAGGAAGTTGATCATTCTGTAAATTTTGATACCAAACATTACTCTCTATCTCGTTTTGTTAAGGAGATATCGCACTTGTCAAAAAAATTTCCCCACGTCCAAATATATCAAACTTTGGGGGGGGGGCGGGACACCCTCAAAACAACGAGTAATCTACAGAAAAAATTTTTATTTCTTCATTGTGGCCTAAATCAGATCTGATGAGACTCCAAGCATTTTTAATTTCAAAAAAGGTGAAATTATGAAACATCTTAATAACTAGTGATGGAGTATTTTCGTCGTTTTTAACATGATACTCCAAGCTTTGAGTGGAACGAATCAAACTCACCTCGCAGATCCACATAGTTAGACTATTGTTGAGGTCACAATTATGAATAATCCTATATAACATCGTCATATCAATGCACATCCGTCACTCTCTAACAAAGCAATGTGCATGGTTATTACTTGATTGTAACGAAACGTATTGGTAATGTTTACGTATATGTATTTGTATGGTGATGAGCTAGTTTGCGGAAACAAATAACCTCTGTTAATGAAAGCTGTGGGTGGAAAACAATCACAAAAATTGTTTGTGTTTTGATAATCTAAAGAGTGGTTAGATTGAAGAACTTGAGTGAGTTAGAAATGAAACAAAACTGCAGTTTTCAGTATTTTTCTATACCGGTTGTGTCTGGCTCACTGTTCTTCGCACGCCGCGCTAGATAAATCATAACAGCAAGCCGATAGCTACCATGGTTATTTCGTACAGTGTAACAAATTGACAATACATCTCATCCCATGTTTGAAGCACTATCACATTGAGCTACCTTTTTACCACATTCCAATTCGTATTTTTGGCTGAAGTCTAACCGGTCTTATTGTGAAATTTGCCGACATCGTTACCGAGAGATCAAAGGCGTTGTTTTTACAACGGCCCCTGATCGCATGATCTGGGTTCAACTCGCACCCTGGTCGTGTTGCTGCGCTCTTGGATAGACGGTTTGTGATGATTATCTCTGCTTGGTGGCTTCGAACAAGCTGCGAATTCAATAGACAGGAATTCGAAAAAATCCACCGGAAATTCCAATGCAGGTGCGGACTGCGGATTCCTTCAAACACTTGCTGGTTACCGCAATGAAAAGTGTGCGGATCGCACATGGACCATGACCTTTAAGCACGGACGTTTAGTAGCAGACGTTTCAGCCAGAAATGTACGGAGTCATTCTTTCTGACTCCGAATCCTAATGCGAAACTTTCGTCAATATCCGAATCCAAAACCTTATCCAAAATTTATTTTAGCTATCCAAATCCTAAGCCGAAAAATTAGGAAATGCAAACTCATCAAAACATAAAGGTCCCCCAATCTTTAAAAATATTAGTTACACTATAATACTAAAAATAAAATTTTCTAGTATACTTGGATTTAGTATAAAGAATGTAATACTGGAATACTCTATATACCAGTATACAAGATATTTACTTCAAGTAGATTAACTTGGCCTTGAAAAAATACAAACATATGAATACACCATTTATCATTTTGTAAATACTCTAAGTATATATATACCTGTATTCAACAAGCACTATCTATGTAGTTCATTGTTCATTTTGTATAACCACTTTTTGTATAACCAGTGGTTTGGCACCAATTCTAGCCTAGCAATATATGACCAACAAAGGTAAAAGTGTACCATTAAGCCTTATTAGTCGCAAAGAAATTATATCAATAAATTTAAAGAAACGGTAGCTACAGGTTACAAGCTCTTTGAAGAGCCCATTTTTGAGAAAATAGTCAAATTACAGTATTACAAGCACTTCAAAGAGCCCATTTTCGAGAAAATAATCAAATGCAATGCCGCAAAGAAATAAGGGATAACTCCTAAAAAAATCATTGTATAAAAAATCTGGCAGATCAGTGACATTGACAATGCATGCACTTGCGTGAGTGTTACTACATTTATTCATAAAAAAGCAAATTAAATAAAAAAGCTTCATAAATTATAGTGAATATTTTGAAAACTTCTATTCCAAGAATGTAAATAATATCTATGGTAACAGTTAATAAGCTCAAATTTTTAAAGCTTCACTGCACTGTAGTTCACTATGCACGTAAACTACAGTATTAAGTTATTTCCCACTCTAAACCTGGTTAACAAGCAAGTAAACACTAATTTCCGTAACACTCGCAGCAATTCATTGAATTGTTACCAGGCTAATCTGGTTGTAAGAATTACCGTACATAACATGTTTATGACAATCTAAGCTTGTAAACATATTACATAAATACTTATTATTTTGATAAAGTTAAGTGCACGTACCCTAACTAGCGCCCATCAACATTATCGATAAATTTAAGCTACAGATACAATACAAACCTTATTTATCAAGTCATTCAGCATGTTATTGGGAATTCAAAACAATTATACAACCACACTGCAAAAGAGATTCAGAACAAAGCTAATAAATTTATCTCTTTTTGCAGTGTTTCTCGGAGCTAGATAAACCAGATATACTTTTTTTGTTGCTGGCGCTTAAGCTGCATGCTAAGCTGCTAAGTTGGTTGGTAACGTTGGCAATCATAAGTAAACCTAATGAGCAAATACTAACAGCGAGTGCATGCAACGAATCCCCAAGAACTACCGGTAGTAAGCCGAATTCTAATTCTAAACCAACCCCAACCTAAACCCTCGCTCAAATTTGTCTATCAATACGACTCCCATGGCTGCAAGGGTTTGGACTTGAGTTAGCAGGTTCAGGCTTACAATGGTGATGTAAATGCATTTTTAACTAAGAAAATAAAAGCGTACAGTTTTAGTGCGGGGTTTAGCCAATGAAGTTGACCAAAACTGCACTATATCAGATTTTAAGGTAACTTTATCTTTTCTGCAAGGCATGTCACGGTACTCATTACGATACATGCAATCATGTGATAATGAAACAATCATGTTAATCACACTGCACAGATGAAGACCCCTAGTGTACGATTGGTAGTACTAGTAGTCTAACCACTAATACCTGAAAGCTAACAGCTGATACCGATTTATCTCAAGTTAATCTGTTAACAGGACGCTTTGTTACCGAGTAACTAGATTTAAAAAGCCACCTGGTTGAGTTCCTATAACTTCTTTCATTCACTTAGGCCTACCCCACTTAGTGCAGCTTAAAAACCGGTATTGGTGCTAATAGCATTTTTGAAAAGCAGCCTTACATTTTTTCATTCTTGACAAAGATTTTTCATTTGCTGATTTTTTTTCCATAGAAAAATACAGTATCCGAAAAATCCGGATCCGAAGTACAGCATATTGGGCATCCTTAAACCGGATCCGAAACCGGAGAATTTTGCAGAATCCGGAAATTCTCAATCCGGAATCCGACTCCGTGTACATCTGTAGTTTAAGCGCAGCCGATTATTCGCCGAGACTATTAAGCACCGAGACTAGTAGTAACCGCCAAGATTTTTTGTGCCAGAGCTAAAAAAAAAGTATTTTTTCAAAAAAAAGTATGGTAAAACTTCTGTTTGAGCACCGTGGCGCTCTATTTTTTTGAACCCTTTTTTGTAGTGGCGTTTTATTCGAGGTGGCGCTCAATTAGAGGCGCAATTGCATGATCAATGCGTGAGTGCCACATGTTTGATGCGTGATCAGTACATGGCATGATGCTTCAGTGATGTAGGAAACCTTTGATTACTAATTAGCATAATGAATGCCGCGGTGGCGGTGTATTAGACGTGACATTCAAATAGAGGGTGCGCTCTATTTTTCAACCCTTTTTTTAGTGGCGTTCTATTAGAGGTGGTGTTCAAATGAAGGTTTTTCGGTATTTTTTCCAATAAAAATTTTTTTCAAAAGCGATTTTGTTTTAAATAACAGTTTTTTTTTAATTTTTCAAATACAAATTTTTTTTGGATAGTTTTTTTCCAAAGAAACATTTTTTATACAAAAATTTTCACACAAAAATTCATTTCTTCCTTATGGTATTTTTTTAATAGAAAATTGTTTTTCACTACATGTTCGCAAAGTTTTCTTTCCTAAGCCGGACGTATGCAATCTTCAAATTTGCTGCGCACGGGCACGAGTTTCTTGTTTAATCTTAGTTCAAAAAATCGTGAGCGAACCAGCGTACAAGCAGCCAGTTGGTTAAAATAAACTATAGACACGCTCGTACGCTTACGATTTTACTTTTTTTAGGATTACAAAGCTGCAGACTTTGCTGCTAATCGTCCAAACTCATCGCCTAGCAGCGCGACTTTTCATGGTTACTTTAAGTCTACCTGTACCAAATAATATAGTACAAAGTTTTTCAGGAACTAAAGACTCATTTTCCTGCAGGAGGTTCCTATTTAAGATCGTTACACCTTGTTGTAAATATGGTAAAAACATTGTTCAAATGGATATTTCTAAGTTTAGTCGTTACATCTTGTTGTAAATAACTTGTAGTAAAAACAATATTAACTTCTTCAGAATTGCGCAAAGAACTTTTGAAGTTGTATAGAATTGTAAGCTTCTTCAAATTATTGTTTTACTTTCGGATTATTTTTGTAGTATGAGTTGAAACAGAAGAGGCTGCAGGCTCGACAACCATTTTTGACAATTTTTTTTGGAAATTGTTGCATGCGAGTGCTATATAGTTTTATCACGCTCACTGCATTTCCTGCAATAAAGATTTAAATTCGTTTTACTCGTGACGATTATTGAGCACCCCAGAACCCAATTTGTAAGCTGTTAAAACAACCTTAACCAACACATGCAAGTGAAAAAAACGATTAAGATGTATTTTGGTTCGGCTTTTATCTAATAAGTTGTGATTATGCGGACTAGACCAGCCAGAAAACAGCGTTTGCTCTTCACTAGTAGTCGTAAATTTGTGCTTCAAGATTGATCGCTTTTGCTAGTTTTTTGAGCGAAACAGATCAGCTCAAATTTTGTCCGGTGGTACAGCTCGAGGACGAGGATAATTTGTTCACACCCAAGCTGCGACTTTTTCTTGTTATATATCTGTATTTTTCTTCCAAATTTAAGTAAGGTGAAGACCAAAAACAAGCAAAAACAAAAGTTTCATTTGTTCTAATTGACTTAGTGTTTCAACGGAGCTCCGCTCTTTAACACTTCTAAATACTTGCTTAAGATCAATTTATTATTATCAAACCGTTTAACTCAATTTTCAAGTCCCCTCAAGTTGCCGAACCCCCGACCCTTTTTGGCTATTTCAGCCAAATGGTTTAAAAGAGACAAATTAAACAAGTTTTATTTGCAAGAATGAAAAGAAATAAGCGTATGATTTTAAAGAGCAAAACAACAAAACCTAACAAGAACAAGACGGCACAAAAAGCCTGTCAACGAAAAAAGCAATTCTGAAGAAGTTAACATTGTTTTTACTACAAGTTATTAACAACAAGATGTAACGATTAAACTTTAAAAAATCCATTTAAACAATGTTTTTACTATATTTACAACAAGGTGTAACAATCGTAAATAGGAATCTGCTGGGAGATGAATCTTTAGCTCCTGAAAAACTTTGTACTATATTGTTTGATACAGGTAGACTAAAGAAAGCAATGAAAAGTCACGAGGCTTGCTGCATGTACCAAGATTCCACAAGCAACTCGTCCCCGTGCGCCGCAGAATTTGAGACTGCGGGCTGAAGATTGCATACGTTCGGCTTTGGAAATAGAACCTTGCAAACATGTAGTGGAAAAAAAATTTTATTGAAAAAATACAATAAGAAAGAAATGAACTTTTTTAGCTCTGGCGCTTAAAAGTCCCGGCGCCTAATAATAGTCTTGGCGTGCCTAAACGTATGAAGCCTAAAAGTCGTAGACTGGATCGCTCAGTGGTTAGCGTGTGACGCCGCCCGGTGACAGGAAGATAAATATGCGACTTCAAGCGTTCAGCGACACGGATTACTGCAACACTAAGATTTTGGGTCGCTTTTGCTAATTCTATTTTTTGCGTTTCAGCACAACCCATACACCATGATCGTGTCAAAGAAAGTGTGGCAAAAGATACATGAAAGTCTATCAAATGAAAGCATGGAAGTGGCGGTGTTTCTTGCCTGTTGTGATCGCTTACATCCGGAATTGGGAGCTAGTTTTTCCGAGTAAGCCTGTCAAAATTTATAGCATCTACGTCCCTTCGTTTACAAAACTTTCTTTAAAGGTTCTCGAGCTTTCAACAAAAGCATCAGATCAAAATATGCGATGTCTCCAAGGCTGCTCTGCCTCATTTCCTACTCCGTTTGGATTTGTATACCAAGTGTACGTCTCCGCTTCGAAGTTACGTTGACCTTGATACACAAAGAAGACTGGTTAGATGTTTAAATGGCGAGGACCAACCTAAAATTGACGCAGATATTGGTGCAAAATATTGGTGAGTCTTTTGGTGACTCTCTTTGCAGACTCGTATATAGTCGCAAAGTTTTTATTTATTTTAAAGTTGTGATATGTACAGCGCAGTATTTTGAAGTTGTGATATGTACAGCGCAGTATATAGCATAATTGCTTGCTTGTTTTGCATTGCTTATATTTTCACAATTGACTGGCTATACCCGGTCTTTGCTTATAATTGTGTGCGAGCAAGTGTATTCTTTGTATATTTTAAATAGATACTGCTCAAAATCGGTTGTATTGAAGAGTTGAGAACTACTTGAGGTAATAAAGAGGTGCTCCCAAACTTTTTCCACAATTCCCTTTATTCGCGAAAATACGATTTAATCCGCTTGACTCCATATCATTGGCAACCCTGTATTTCGCAATTTTGTGACATCACAAAAGGCATAATTTTGCAAAAAGTCTTGCCGACTAAGAAACGCGACTACCAACTGGTAGCTGTGAGTAGTTTATAGCCAAACCTGCAAATTTGGCTTCTGCTACTGGAACCTGTAGACCTAGGCTACCAGTACTAATCTACAGTAGACCTTTTGTGAAATCGTATTTTCGCGAATAAAGAGAATTGTGGAAAAAGGTTTGGGGCACCTCTTTATTACCTCTAGCAGTTCTCGTTTCTTCAATAAAACCGATTTCGAGCAGTAACTCTTGACCAAAATTTATGCTGGAAAGGGACATTTCTTATTCACTTTTTAATTGAAACCGTCAAGCATATTCGACGAACATATAATTGAAAACTAGTACTGTTTTGAGGACTTTTTTTGTTAATTTAAAAGTTTTGCTTGTATACACCCGTATTTTTCAGTGACAGAGAAGAAGAAATTGGCAAATTTAACCACTGCCAAATTATCCATAACGCTTCGGAAAAAATTGTCTGTGCTGAAGGGTTTGTTTTAGAGGTAAGATTTTGCTGCAAAGTCATAAAAGTGACCATATTCTGCTGTAAAATCTCTTTATTAAGAAACAAAAATTGAAAACTCAGTGGTTGAGTGGGTAGACCGTCTGCTACTGAAACGGTAGACTCTGGTTCGATTCCCGGTAGGGTGAAATCAAAGACAATAAAAATTGGTAATTACAGCTGTTTGTGTGACGTTCATATACTTGTATAACTTTAGAAAAGTATTTTTTGCATTTTTATTTGCTTTGTACCTAAAATCAAGCTTTTCGACTTCCCAGCAATGAAAATTAAGCTTGTCTTGTATTACCGTGAATATGAAAATGAAGCTTGTCATCGTGAAAATGAAAATCAAGCTTGCCGGTTACAGGGAAAATGAAAACTGCTTTGCGCTGTTTCCTGATTAATGCAACTCAGTAAATCAATGATAATTTAATTGCTATGTTTTTGACGTTTGTGGGCCAGAGTTTTAATGTTTTACTTTCAGCGTTTTCGCAGTGCTGGTTTTAAGTAGTCGCTGTTCTGGTGGCTTTTCCTTAGGTTTCCACGCTGGTATCCTATAGGTCAGAAGGCATTCAAACGATTAAACATCAATGGTAAATCAGGATGTAATATTACAATAGTGTTAGCGGACTTCTAAATTCTAATTGTCTTCTTTTTTTTTCAGTTCAACGAATTTCAAATTCAAGTCTTTTTTCCCAATTTCAGCATTGTGGATAAGCTTTCATTGTTCCTCAATCTACTGGGACCTACAAACAGAATAGGCGATTCTAAACTTGAATGGACTTTAAGGTATTTGCGCTCGTACTGTGATTATATATTGCGAATTTCTGGGCACTTTGCCAAAAATTGAAACAATGCAATGTTGTTCTTTGGTATTACTGCTGTCTTTGCCAGAGTTCTACGTTTAGTTGTAGTTTTAAGACTTTGAAACGTCGAAAAATCACGTGCTATTGAATTCCTTTTACTAGCTATATTGTTCATAACATTTCAAAGCACATTAACGCTTAACTCTAACAGTCTTTTTAATGTTTCTTTTGATCGTTTTACTGTGGTCCAAGGCTGTTTGAGAATGCTTCTTGAGGTAGCGCTAGTGATGTTCCAGCTTGCACATTTTTGTGTATTTAGATTTTATGACCTTAAAACTCAGAACCGAGCCGACCAAACTCAACGAGTAAGGGTTAGAAATTCCACCGTGTCAACCTACTTCGAAAAGCGAAGTGTTGTCAACACAAATCGCTGGAAGAAGTTTGTCGATTGCTTGAAAAGCGATTCTTTGTCCGAAAATAACCAGCACAAAAGACTAATTAGAAGGTAAATTGCTGTAGTCGTATTTGGACGGCAAAATTTTATAGTGTTAAATTTTGTCGTTATTGTTTTAGCTGATTTAGTGGAAAGTTATAGCTATTGTTGGATGTTGCTGATATCGCAGTGTGAAGGTTTTAGAGATGATGATTGATTGTTGCATTTTCATCCCCTTGACACGAGGAAGCGATGGTGGTGCTGTTCTTTAAATGAATCCACACCCGCTTTATGAGTTGACCATTTTCGCTTTGACCTTTGACTTTTTTCCTGTAAATTTACCCTTCGTTCGAAGCCAACAAGCAGAAATAATCATCGCAAAGCGCCTTATCCGAGGACGCAACAACATGACTACTGACCATGTTGCGTGTTGAACCCAAGTCAGTGGCTTGAAAACGACGTGTATACCCACTTGTGCACGTTGATGACACCTTTACCCTCAGGCTTTTTAGGCCGCACGTCGCAATCAGACTCCTTGCTTAGCATAGTAGCACATAAGGAATATCATTTCTAGTAAATACCAGCTTTTGACGGTTAACAGGGCATTCAACTCAAGTTTTTTCACTGCTGACCAAAATGTTGGGAAAATCTAAAATAAACTCTTACAAAATTAAACTTTCTACGTCATGCCGTTTTCAAGATATTGCAGTTCAAAGTTACAATTTTTCTTTTACTTCAGTGTTGCCATTTCGCCTGTATTGTGACAGAAAATTAATTTTTGAAATGCTGACTTGCATGTACTTGAAAAGCAGCTAATTTCTAATTCCTGACCCTTTTATTTCGTTTTGACAACAACAATGCCGAAAACACTTATTGACAGTTCTAAGCATGCTGTAACTTTTGAACTTTTGCATAAAGTTGGCAACCCTGGCGAAATTTCTAAAGCGAAAAAGCGTTTCTAAGACGAAATCTGAATTGTCATATCTTGAAAAAGGAAGGTTGTAGAAAGCTTAAATTTGGAGAATTGGTGTTCAGATTTGTCGAGAGTTTTTGAGGACCTGGATGCCCTTTTAAATTTGTTATTGTACTGTAAATTACAAGTACCCAGTTGAATTGGGTGGTAGGCAACACAACACCTCAAAGCTGTTTTCAGGTCAAGCTGACACCAGTTTATCACACACGGTTGAGGTTTCACACTGTTCCTTTTTAATGCTAAACGTCAAGCAGGGAAGCTGTGAATACTAATTTTTATAGGTTTTGGTTTAACCCGACCTGAAATCGAACTCAAGTTTGTCGTTTCAGTTGTACACGCTCTCTCATTCTGTTATTGTCAAACTCCAGCCACTTTCTCATGCTGTTTTTTTAAGCTTTGATTTCCCGAAAATAAAGCTTTAATGCAAAATGGTTAGTGATAACGTTGCGGTTGGAAGCGAGTAATTTCGAGTAGTTAGGCCTACACGTGACATTGCGCTATTTGCTCTATAAGAGATGGAATCGGGCCGAGTTGGTTCAGCCCGAACCCGAAGAAGTAAGCCCGAACCCGACCCGAAACCGAGGCCTCATAAGGAAGCCCGATTCGGCCCAACAGTAGTTTTTCCTGTTCAAAGTAGGCTATGCTAGATATTTGGATGTTAATGGGCTGCAAACCAGTTTTAGTGTTTAGAAAGAAATAAAACAAAACACTAATAAATCAATCAATTGTAAGCAGAATTCAGTAGTTTTATTGCCTCCACGGTTTCTGGAGATAGCAATGTCCGCCTTTCTGTTATTGTCAGTTCGCAGGAGGAAAAGTCGCGTTCCGACTGAGCGCTAGAGCACTGCGCTGCCAGCAATTTTCTAGCAACTTTGGATAGCTTTGGTAATTCTCCTTCGTTTGCTCTCCAAAAACTCAATATGTCCGAATGAAAAAAAATTATTAGCTAGTGTGCCCTCAAGCCTCGATTGAGCCCGACTGAGCCCGATTTCTCTTTGGAAAGTTAGACTCGAACCCGGCCCAACTCGAACCTGACCCGACAAACCCCACCCGGCTTCCATCTCTGTGCTGTATGATGGCACAGGCTCCTCTGGTCATCGGTTAGTCTCCATTATAAGAAAGGAGAGTTAATTGTTCTCGTTTCCATCAACCGTTTCAGGGTCCGTATTATGCTGCGCTTTGTGAGAGCTGCGACATTGCACTCTTTGTTCAAAAAATCGTAAGGCGCCGTAGCACTTTTCTATCTCTCATTAGAACCTTCTGTTCGATTGAAACTTATTTATTTGTGATATTGTAATTGCATTCTATTTACCAAGTTGCCTTGGAGATTCACCACGGAGACAGCGAAGAGACCTTTCGGTCTTCGAGTCAAGCTGTCACCTGTCTACCGCACACGGCGGAGCCTTCACGCTGCCCTTTTAATTGCTGAACGTCAAGCAGAGAAACCGTGTACCTTTTTTTTACTGTTTTTGGTTTAACACGACCGGAAATTGAACCCAAGTTTACCGTTTCAGTTGAAGAGCTCTATCCACTCAAACGCTTAACGCTAATTTTGTTTGCCTGTTTAGGGTCTATGAAACTCTCTCTGAGGAACAGGAAGGAAAGCATGAAATAGTCGGTTGTTTGCGGACATGCAATGGGATTTTCCACGGTCGCAACGTCTCAGTAGAGGTGTCGGCTAAAGACAAGGTTTTTAAGAAAGAAAACAAAACTCTTGGCACTTCCCTTTATTTTCAGTTTGGTTGGGGAGTGGAAAACGGCATTGAAGCCGTATTGCCCCACTTCCTTTTCCTCAATCGCAGTGATTCCCAGGATGTTGCCGGATTGGAAGTTTGCATGGTTCACCGACGTCACGTGACCGTCTTCGACGTCGAGTGTGACGACAGTAAGTACAACCGGCGTTGAAACGGTTTTCATCCATTGGTTTAACCCTGAATACTGATGTAACAACGGCCCTAATTTTGTGGTTTGGGTTCACCTAGGTAGCAAACGTAGTAGTAAACCATTGCTTGCAACTTGGTTGGAAAAGTTTATTCTAGGGTCACGAAATACCGTTAGTAAATACAATAGGCCTACTCAAGTACTGGTAGTCTTATTATTAGGTATAAGTTTGTACTTTATACATGGCTACCCCTTATCATAAAAATCCCAAAAAATCATAAAAAAGTCACAAAATGCAATGCTGTCATAAAAAAAATCATTGTTTTAATTTGCATTCTGTGTTTATTCACAATGAGCTAAATTTATTTTTGTTTGCTATGTGTTGTATTGTTCGGACTACAGCCTAATAATTTAACTTGGTTGGCCTGTACTCTCCATTAGCATGTTTGATTTTTTCACCTTTTTCGATATTCAAAACGCTTGGGGTCTTATATGCCGGGGTTTTGGACGAAAGTAACAAATTCAAAAATTTTTTCGATTATGATGTCATTTTGTGGTGGCACCCTGCCTTTGAAAATCATGACGTCATTTTTTACAAAAAATCGCGGTTTCTCGGCAACGGCTTGTGATAGAAAGCTCAAACTGGTCTCACACGACGCGGAAGGTTCGACTTCCTACCTGCTTCTTATACATTATTTGCGTCCATCTTCTACCAAAAACGAATTATAGACGAAAAACCAAATTTTAGTCATTTTCACTTGTTTTTCATGTTCTGTGTACAATGTAATTTGGTAATAGTTGTTTAGTTTACGAAGTTTTTCATTCGAATCAATCCGATACTGGCAAACCTGAACACTGACTATAGCAATGGCTACAACTGCAGACTATTATTTCTCGCAATGTTATTCAGTCGAAAACACTAAAAACAAACCAGAACAAAAGCTAGCAAAATTGTATGCAAACGTGCTGGCAAGTGTTTATCGCCACGTTTTTAAGCCTTCGGTGATTTACTTCATGAGCTGTTGGAGTTGAACTCCATCGAGCACATGTGGGGCTTAGATTTCATGTCTTCAAGACTCAACGCAGTCTTATTATCAACTTTGTACTGTATGATTGACTTGAGTCGAACAATACGTCGCTCGGTACTGCGATTGTTGTGGTCTATGCCTTCCGAAATGTTGGGTTTATACCAGGCATGAAAATGCAGGGAGCTGCTTGGCTTTCCGATGGGAAAAAATCACGAAGACGGGTTTTGCGATTTTTCAAGAGAGCCTTAGTGTCAGCAGTAGCGGAAAAAGAAGACACCTTCACTGCTTCAATGCAATAGGGCGGCACCTTTGAATGAACACTTAAAGCTACGTTTTTGGGTGACAACCATTGTAAAGCATGGCGTAAGCAATACTTCGAAACATGCTCGGCCAATTCCACATCAATATTCTGAAATGCTTCCAACAAATTTCGCTGAAAAAGTGTTAAAAAAGACCCTCTGAAGCTTGTGGCTTTAAATGGATCATCACAAAAGACAGAACGTAAAATAGGGTGGAGTGAAAAATAAAAACTTTTAATTTGATCGAACGGGCTTAAAATAGCCAATTTTGCCATATCTCATTAACCACATATGCTAGAAAGCTACTTTTTAGCTTAAAAGTTGCAAAAACAGCACATTTATATCTCCATTAAAACGAACTTTGCCATAAAAACGTACAGAAAAAAAGTTACAGCCAAATTATTGGTTACAGATTTACTGATTATTGATGAGTTTTCAGTGCTGAACTTCAAACACATTGCAATTCACGTTGGCATTGAAAATTCGCCAAATGAAGTTTAAATTTATGTATATTTGTACTTTTGGTGTGCCATGATGCCTTATCAGCTTCAAATAGTTTCTTTAATGGCAATTAGCCTTGCACAACTGGGCAATGTCCAGCATAGTATAGTAACAAATATTCAAAGTTTCATGTTATTGCATCATCCAGTATTGGTTGGCTCTTGCATCATCATTTTATTTATGCTGAACTTGAGGAATTATATCTAGTTAATTCAAAAAAGTTTCGATTATACAGTTCAATTCAAAAGCACAAAACGATGCAAAAGTACAAAATTAGAAAAATAAGAATCAAAAAAGCAATTAGTAATTAGAAAAGCTACAGTTCTAAAAGGAAGAAAATTCGGCAATATATTTAATGAACAATTTGATACCATTGTTTATTGCATTGTAGATACAGTGCATACTGTACTCGCTGGCATAAATTTCGCTGTTTTTGAAGCAGCATGCTTACTGAAAAAAGATTCAAGTTTTATGTTACTTGTGAAAAGTTGTATGGTGGAGAAACTTTTCAACGTTCTGATGATTTTCCTCCAGGGTTGCTGCCAACCAAGAACCAAGTGATTTGAGGGCTTGCTGAACTTTAAGCACTTCAGGAAGTTGGATGCAGCTCGAATTGTTGCAAAAGAACAGATGGATTTGGTGTAAAGTTTATTCTATTCATGAGCTGAGTATTGCACAAAGAATCCATCAACTAATGCCAAACTTCAGTAGTTTAACTAGATAGACGAAAAAATCTAAAACATCAGATCGATACAAAGAGCTTAAAACTAATTTCTTGCACAATGCTTATAAACTTTTTTGATATTTTTTGCTATGATAAAAAACAAAGAAAGCCATATGAAATTATATATGGCTTGAGAATAACATTTAATGATCATGCTTTTTTTGGAGATCAAAAAGCAGAACCCAAGGCTGCATGTTTGTCAGAAATATCAGAACTTTGAAAAGTTTCTCGACCATACAACTTTTCACAAGTAACATAAAACTTGAATCTTTTTTTAGTAAGCATGCTGCTTCAAAAACAGCGAAATTTATGCCAGCGAGTACAGTATGCACTGTATCTACAATGCAATAAACAATGGTATCAAATTGTTCATTAAATATATTGCCGAATTTTCTTCCTTTTAGAACTGTAGCTTTTCTAATTACTAATTGCTTTTTTGATTCTTATTTTTCTAATTTTGTACTTTTGCATCGTTTTGTGCTTTTGAATTGAACTGTATAATCGAAACTTTTTTGAATTAACTAGATATAATTCCTCAAGTTCAGCATAAATAAAATGATGATGCAAGAGCCAACCAATACTGGATGATGCAATAACATGAAACTTTGAATATTTGTTACTATACTATGCTGGACATTGCCCAGTTGTGCAAGGCTAATTGCCATTAAAGAAACTATTTGAAGCTGATAAGGCATCATGGCACACCAAAAGTACAAATATACATAAATTTAAACTTCATTTGGCGAATTTTCAATGCCAACGTGAATTGCAATGTGTTTGAAGTTCAGCACTGAAAACTCATCAATAATCAGTAAATCTGTAACCAATAATTTGGCTGTAACTTTTTTTCTGTACGTTTTTATGGCAAAGTTCGTTTTAATGGAGATATAAATGTGCTGTTTTTGCAACTTTTAAGCTAAAAAGTAGCTTTCTAGCATATGTGGTTAATGAGATATGGCAAAATTGGCTATTTTAAGCCCGTTCGATCAAATTGCATGACCACGAGAGGGTGCAAGACCTCAAAATTGTGATAGAAGTGTTTCATATGGTATTTGGGGCCATATATCAAGACCACTTTTTTAAAGTCAAAAATTTTTAGTTTTTCATCTACTCGACAAGATTTGCTGCTAATGAAAATTTGTCTGTACCTCGATTTTAAAAAACCTGTACTCAACGTTCAATTAAATATAAAGGCACTAAATTGTGGAATGGGCTTCCTATAGACTTAAAAGATAATTACCTTAAAAGTTACGCTATCTTTGTTGATCGACTGAAGCAGTTTTTACTGTGTAATCAATTGCAGTCTTTTCTCATTATTCTTAATTGGCTTTACAAAACTTGCATATACTGTAGCTGTTCCAAAATTAATCCTGTCAATGAACAAAAGGATTATTATCTGTAACCGCAAGAATTTTTTTATTTTTGTGTTTCTATAATGTACAATTTAAATTTTTCTGTTTGTAGTTGGTAAGAGGTTGCAGACTCGGCGACCGCGCCAGATACTTTGGTACCTGGACATCATGGTCTTTCGCAGCCTCTCACCAGAAAGGGAATATATCGTTTGATGTTCTTTGATGTCAGTACTTTTCTGTTTGTTTGTTTGTTGCTTCCTTTCTAAACAAAAATAAACTATACTACTACTACTACTCACTTCACCCTAACGTAGAAGGATACGATAAAGGAAGCGATTCTTTTAAGGTTGCGCAATTGAGTGTCGGAAAGCTGCTCTAGGTGAAGCAAAAGCAACCTCAAGTATCCACTAGCTGTGGTTATCCATCTAGCGTTGCTGATGGTTTCCTGCTGCTAACTAAGAAAATGTTGCAGATTGCTCGGAATGACCATAACCAAATGGCTTGCAAATTGAAATTAATATAACCACAGCTAATGGATACTTGAGGTTGCTTTTGTTTCATCAAGAGCATCTCTCCGACTCTCAATTGCGCAACCTTAAGAGAATCGCTTCCTTTATCGTATCCTTCTGCGTTCCGTCTTTCGTGATGATCCATTTAAAGCCACAAGTTTCAGAGGGTCTTTTTTTAATACTTTTTCAGCGAAATTTGTTGGAAGCATTTCAGAATATTGATGTGAAATTGACCGAGCATGTTTCGAAGTATTGCTTACACCATGCTTCACAATGGTTGTCACCCAAAAACGTAGCTTTAAGTGTTCATTCAAAGGTGCCGCCCTATTGCATTGAAGCAGTGAAGGTGTCTTCTTTTTCCGATGCTGTTGACACTAAGGCCCTCTTGAAAAATCGCAAAACCCGTCTTCGTGATTTTTTCCCATCGGAAAGCCAAACAGCTCCCTGTATTTTCACAAGCCAAGTCAACTGACCGCGAAGCGACGATTTCGTTACAGTGGTTTCGTCATTGATTTCGTCGGAGTGATTTCGTCACAAAATGAGGGTTAGGGCAAGATGGCTCTGAGTATAGTAAAAATATATTTAGGATCGCCCTTTTCAGCCAATCGGCGTAGTCCGCGTTCAGTTTGCTCGCGGTCAGTTGTCGTGGACCCGTATTTTCATGCCTGGTATAAACCCAACATTTCGGAAGGCAATAGACAATAAATCGCAGTACCGAGCGACGTATTGGTCGACTCAAGTCAATCATACAGTACAAAGTTGATAATAAGACTGCGCTGAGTCTTGAAGACATGAAATCTAAGCCCCACATGTGCTCGATGGAGTTCAACTCCAACAGCTCATGAAGTAAATCACCGAAGGCTTAAAAATGTGGCGATAAACACTTGCCAACATGTTTGCATACAATTTTGCTAGCTTTTGTTCTGGTTTGTTTTTAGTGTTTTCGACTGAATAACATTGCGAGAAATAATAGTTTGCAGTTGTAGCCATTGCTATAGTCAGTGTTCAGGTTTGACAGTATCGGATTGATTCGAATGAAAAACTTCGTAAACCAAAGAATCATTATCACATGTTGGAACAGGTATCGTCCCCGTCGACGGAGTTGGCCGGATTTCGTACGGTCATTGTCTTTACCACGCCTCGCCATTTTGTTCGATCACATGCATCCTCTTTCACCAGTCCATTTTTCTTCATCTCATTCTCTACTTGCTTTTTCCACGTTTGTTTCGGTCTTCCTCTTTCTCAATTACCACTCACTTCAAAGCCTTCATTATCACATTTTCATTTCTTTCCTCAAAACATGACCGTACCACCGCATACTACTTGCTTTAGCATCCTATCTAAAGACTCTTTTATGTCCATCAACTCCTCGCTGTTTCTTCGATCTAGTAGCTTCACACCACACATCGCTTGAATCATAGCTCTTTCTGTTCTTTTAAAAATTGCCATCTCTTTTTTTCTCAAGTACCATGCTTCACTTCCATACAACATAGCTGATTGTACACAACTTTTGTAAACCTTCCTTTTCAGGGTTAATGAAAACCTTCTGCCTTTAAGTATTTCGCTGCATTCCCGGAACTTCATCCAACCAATTCTCGATCTAGCTGTTACCGCCTTTTCGCACCCACCAGTTGCATTCAATCTGTCACCTAGATAAAGTGAACTTGCTTACATTTTCCACACCATCACACAATTTTTCATCTGTTCCCTTGAAGTTCTTTCCCACGCTTCTACATTTCTTACAAACAAAATTTTCATATAAACTGCTTCTACAATTTCTTCTTACCCGTGCATCTTGCGTGGACCCACTTCTTGCGTGGAACCACTAACGTAAAGTAAACTAAAGAAACTATTACCAACTAAAAAACTAAAAAACTGTTACCAAATTACACTGTAAACAAAACGTGAAAAACAAAGTGAAAATTTTCACGCTTACATGCAATCGATACAAAAGTTAAATCGAAACATCTTTTTGCTTCTTTATTTTAGGTTACTTTTTTTTTCTCTTTTTTTCTGTAGTAAAGAAGCAACGAATAAAATCGATTTAGCTTTTGAATCGATTGGATGGGACTGCACTAAATGACTAAAATTCGGTTTTTCGTCCATAATTCGTTTTTGGTAGAAGATGGACGCAAATAATGTATAAGAAGCAGGTAGGAAGTCGAACCTTCCGCGTCGTGTGAGACCAGTTTGAGCTTTCTATCACAAGCCGTTGCCGAGAAACCGCGATTTTTTGTAAAAAATGACGTCATGATCTTCAAAGGCAGGGTGCCACCACAAAATGACATCATAATCGAAAAAATTTTTGAATTTGTTACTTTCGTCCAAAACCCCGGCATATAAGACCCCAAGCGTTTTGAATATCGAAAAAGGTGAAAAAATGAAACATCCTACTCTCCATTACATTTTTGTGGCAACTTCTTGTGTCATTACCCTTTACTCGCCTGTTATAGCATATTCCTTAAGTTCACTCTGATTTTAAGTCGGCACTGGTACCGATACTTTTTACAAGAAGTAGCCTACGATACTCGATATGGTACTGGAAAAATAGGTTGAACTCAACTTTTATCTAAAAGGTATGATTCCTTGTTTGCTGAAAAGGTTATGGTAGCTTTTTCGAGTTTGGTGAAAACGACAAGTGTTCTGCGAGTTCGAGTTCGCAAAAGTGGAAACTGACACAAGTGGTTGAAAGGACTTGAATTTCTTGATTCAAATTACCGTCACCGCGCAATCCCACTTTATACGGAGTTACGCATTGTTGTTTTCCTTTTGGAACTGAAAGTACCACGCAAAAGTACTGACCCCGTCCAGAGGATGGGGGCGTGGAGGAACTCCATGGAAACCCAGCCATAGGCGTGGCATTGGAACCCAAGAGGGGCCGCCCCCCTCTCCAATTGAAATGTCGTCACCAATGAGAAAAATGTGACAAAAAAGCGTATTGTTTCTTCAATTTTAGATACTTAGTATTTTTTCTTGGAGCAATAATTAACAACAATATTGACGACCAGGGACTCCGGGCCTCCCTCAATTTAGTTTTTGTCAACCAGTTTAAATGTGTAACCCGGAAGAAATTGAGAGCTTTTGTTTTAAAAGTTGTTATTTCAGGCCCTCATCTAGCCTTTTTATGAACGTAATGCAGTAACCAGGGCCGGATTTACCATGATATAGCACAGAACCAGCTAGGGGCTCCGCGCTTAGATTGTAAGACTTTTTTGGTCTTCACCTATATTTGGCAGAAAGATGTTGCATAACTCTGCAAAGTGCCAAGGGCCCCGCACAATGTAAATTCGGCCCAGGCAATAACATGGTTAGCAAGCGTAATCATCTATTGTACCATTTTTAAATAACAATCCACCTCCACCTCGCCAGTTTTTCCTCGACAAAATACATTAGAATAAAAATTATCTAGGGGAAATGCTCATTGAACAAATTATTGAATTTGAATTGAGGGGCTTGGGGTCTGGGCCCAATGTCGTACGTGTACTCCTACAACTGGCAATTTTTATGAAAAAACAAAAATGTCGAAGAAAAATCTTCGAGTGAATTATAATTTTATATAAATACTGCTAAAATATTGCACGAGGCAATGTACCTTGCTTTCCCCTACCTGGGCCAAATCACTTACAAACTTTAACCCCAAAATGCAAGATTCTAAAGATGTTTGGACTTAAATTGTAAATAAGAGGAGGATTGAACAATTTAATTTTTTCAATTGGCTTTCAAATGTTAAAAATCTAGTTCTTTCAAGTGGCTCTAAACGCGTGTGAGTTGAGATCCATTGGCATTAAAATAGCAAGTTTTCCCAAAAAATTACAAAAAAATCGGATACGTTTGAGTTACATTAGTTTGCTCCTTACCGTCTCCCAATTTCTACATTTACACTTATGTGGGGGGTTTAAGCCCTCTCCCTATAGCAAAATTTTGGTTATGTGCCGACACACAGCCCTCGGCTTCTGATCTCCCCATCTACAATATCTTTCTCCTGCAAAAATTTCTTACCAAAAATTGTAATGACATCATTGCATGTGATTTGTGGTTTGCCCCCCCAATCAAAAATCGTGGCTACGCCTATGGAACCAGCATACAGGCGATACCTCATGGTCGTGACCAGAGGTCAAAAAGGGATAGAGAAGAGCCGAAGGTGTCTCTTCGGATAGAGCTTTAAGCTGGACACTGGACAGGCAATAAGGGTGTGTCGAAGATTCTGTGTGGTGCCCACAGGCTATATTAGCTAGGTGAGACGATAATAAATAAGAGGCTATGCCCATTGCAGCGAAGGTGAGAGGGGGAACAACGAACGTTACGAGGGAGTACCAGTTCCTCAGCTGAGACATCAGGAACTTGAAACAGAAGGAGGTCTTTGTCTAGCTTGACAGAGCGCCTCCATGAGGAGTAGAGAGAGTTACGAGTACGCGCTGACAAGCGAACCCAGGGGAAGAGAGGAAGAGGGGTTGCCGTAGCTGGTCCGCGATTTCATTGGGACGTATATCGCAGTGGCTAGGGATCCAATGGAAGGACAGTTGGGCCAACTCAGATAGGCAGCGGTAAAAGACCAGATTGTCCACACTGCATTCGGGGCAAGGAGGTTAGAGGCAGAGTTCAGGAGGGAGAGGGAGGACTGTTAGTTTGTAAAGACAGCCAGGGAGATAAATGGGCAAGTGGAGTAATGTTGGAGGCACCATCCAAGGGCATGGCGGAGGACTGTGATCTCTGCGGTGAAGCTGGATGAAATTGGACTGTCGGGGAAGGAAAGTGATGTTGAGTCCTTGCAGATGTCGCATAGAATAAAACTAAAACTCCAAAATTTGTCAGGACGGAACCATCAGTACGGACAAAGAGACGGGCAGGGGATAGATCAGAGAGGTAGTCCTCCGCTGCGGCTTTTCTGTCTTTGTGAGTCGTGTCTGGAGCAATCATTATAATCTCAATATAAGTCTAGTATCCAATGAAATAATAAACATCGATTTATTGTTTCGTATTTATATAATTGCCAATTTTGCACGTCTCTGTATTTTGCTTTTGAGTGACAATAAGTGTCATAAAATTTCGTAGAATTTCATGAAAACTGTCATTAAATTTCATAAAAAATCAGTGTATATTTTCATGAAAAATCATATTTTTTTGCCTTCTTCGTCATAAAATTATAAATAAAAAAAGTATTTTTTGAGTTGCAGCCCTGCTTTATAGCCTAGTAATAAAAACGTTATTGCTAGGCTAGGCTATGATTTAGACTTGATATATATCTGACAGCTTGGTTTTTTCTGAGATCGCTAGGCTACCAAACAGTCTGCTCTTTTTACCAGCTCGGATCTGTTGTGCTGATACGATCAAACTGATTAGCTCGCAGCGAAACGACTCAATGCAGTAGCCTAGTAGCGGCGTTGCTTAGATTAGAACTGGGATGGCGTCGCTAACGAAGCTAAGGCTATTAACGTCAGGGTTGCCAACAAAAATTATCAAAATTTATTACAATAAAAGTCCCGACGTCGTGTTTTAAGTAGAATGTCTCTGAAACGGCTGGGTAAAAAAGGATGGAGTCAACGCCAATCTTGTCTTACGCGACTCGCCTAACTTTAAATATCCCGTTGATTTTGCCTTTAGTCCTCTTTTATCTCGCATACTTTAACCTGAGTAAGAAGCAAGACTAGGCTGAATAGGTTGGTATGTGCTGATGTACGATGACGACAGAGCGCTATACAAAAACCACGTTTATTTGTTTTGAATGTTTATTTTTTGATCTGTTTCTTTTTCAGTCACGTTGAAGCCAAAAGATTTCAGGGATTTGCAGAAAAAGAGCCTAATGTATCATTACTACCAGAAATGGCTCCCTCTAGTGATGATGGATGGAATATACGCGTCTGTACATGATTGCGATTCCATTACAATTCAACTTGAACGAATAACGTTTGATGGTTGCAAAGGTAATTTGAGTTCGTTACCATAAAGGTTGCCATGAGAGAGAGGGATTGGTATTTCCATTAACTTAGTTTTGCCGCATCACTAGAAGGTAGCAACAAGTTTTGATTTTTAAAATTAGGTGAGTTATAAACTAAGGATGTAAAAATACGTTTTTTTCGCTTGTTTTTTTTACGCTTGTTTTCTTTTTCTTTTTTTTGTTTCCTTCGTACTTAACAAACCAAAATTAAGTTTTTTTTTTAAATAAGCAAAGCAATTAGCATCAAATCGCACGACTAACCAGGCAGAGCATCTCATATCAGAGCTGCAAACGGGCCGACAAGTACAGGCCCGAACCCTAAAATGTAAGCCAGAATCTCCAAAAATGATTTAAAGCTAAAACTAGGCCCAAAAATTGAGTTAAATCTGAAAAAATTTTGCGGCTATTGCTCGTATACCGTTAAAATAAAACTAATCAAAAAACACTAGACAAGTATTTGTAAATTAAGTTCGATATTTTGTCATGTAGATTAAGTCCGAACCTGATCTGAAAAGCCAGGCCCGACTTACAACTCTGTCGCACATGTCATTACATTTATTGATATTTTGTGGACCCTGTAGCGTGGCATTTGCCCAGCTACGTCCAATTGCTTTCCCTTCTGCAATAATTTTTATCTTGCTTTCGACGTATTTATCTTGCTTTTATGAGAAAGCGACGGAGACGTTTTGCTGAGTGCGAACCCCAACTCCCTTCGGATTTGTTGTTGTTTCCCCACTTCTGACCAGAATTTGCTTAGGGAAGATTTGAAGTTAGTGAGGATCTACATTCCTCCGGTAACGTAACACATCTCAGCTAGCTATTTTTTTAGTGTATTTGACGTTTTGTTGGTCCTGAAGATCAACATCATCAGAAATGATGAAGCTACGAGCGATACATACGCTGCCACAACATGATCAATGCAAAAAATTTCAAGCCAAACTTGTAATTATTACGTCACAACCATGATAAACGAACAATGGTGACAGAAAATGGATCAATTATAATTTGCGTAAACGTAAAGGTGGGTTCACACAGAAGCCGTCAACGTTTACGTCACCGTTCCGTCACCGTTCAGCGTTCTACGGTTATTTGGCGGTGACGGTAACCTGAACGTGAGAGGTTCACACTGATCCGTCACCGTTACGTATTACGAAGAACCTGTAACTGGTTGTAATGCTTGCATAGCAGTTTTGTTAATAAACTAATAGGCCTATCAAGTTTGGGTTTTGTAATCAGTAATCACTATACCATCAAACTATGCTTAAATTGAGAGCTACTGATAATATGTGCAGGCTATTTAATGCACTTTATCCTGTGGGGTTAACTTGCTGGTTTCGAAGTGCTTGCCAAAATCATCAACAAACATTTATCAAGTATCAGTGATAATTGTGGAAACAAGTGATGAGTTTTAACTTTAGTTTTACTTAGTTGTACAGTGGTACTGCTCAAGTAATTTTTTTCATGGTACTGCTGCTGGGTTAAAAAACTGCTGAGATTTTTTGTTAAGTTACAGCTTACATATTTGTTGAATTTCTATTAAATAATTAAATTTCTTTAACAGTCAAATACTGATATGATCACAGATTTTAAGTCTATTTTGCAAAAGCAAAAAAGTGATTAGTAAGTAATTGCATTTAGAGTACTAGGTGGGCCAAAAGTAGGTATACAGCAATCACAATACAAACACTTTAAATTACTTTTTACTTCTAATAAGCAGCACATTCCAAAAGACTTCGCATTACTTGCTCAGCACTAGGAACTGTAATATGACTTAAAATCAAGTAAAAACCGTTATGGAAAAAAAAATTGAAGCACTTTTGAGCGATGGCTGTATACCTACTTATGGCCCACCCCTGTATATCATTTATTGATTTAAATTAGATTTGCATGAACAATTTTAAGGTGGTGTAGAACTTAAATTTAAATTTACTGTAAGCAATATGATATGAATTCAAATAGCCTAATCACTAGATTTTGTTTTTCAGAAATAATCTGTAGATAAGATATAGGTTGGTACCGTACTGAAGTGGAATTTGAATTTGGCAGATTTGGTTGGTCAATCAGTAGGCTTACTGCAATAGTGAGTAATGTAAGAAGTAGAAGACTTTAAAAAGCTAAAAGTACTGACAGAAATTACTTTAAAAACTGAAAAGTACTGGTAAAACCTGTAGAACTAGAAATTTTTAAAATTGCGGTAAATCAGTGTTTGAGTTTTTTGAAATGTTTCAACTCTCAATATCTGATGTGATTGCAATTTTTGACTAATATCGATAACAACAGTTAGCAGGTCAGAAAGTGAGGAAAAAGATATCTAATGTAGCACATGCAGTTTATTACGGCATGCATTATCAGAAATCGTTATGGCGCAATCAAATCGAAAATTGCTATTACAGTATGTGTACGCTTAAAGAAGTCTATTTTTTTGTACGCTACCGTATCACGAATTGCTTCGGTAACCGATATCATACACTTGTTATGTGTCATATGGCATACTACTAGTACTAGAACATACAGAATCATAAGTGCAGCAGCACAAAAACCTAACCCAAACCCAAGCGGTCCAGGCTCAGTACCACTATGTACCGTAGGTATGTGCGCACTGTCAGAAATCGATCTCGCGTATTCGGCATCTGTTATATTGCGAAGTGATGGTGTACTTTACTGGTAGGCTATCACAAACTGGTACAGTACTAGCATATGCGTGAAGTGCAGCGACAATTGAACTGTACGGAAACTATCACTACTCAACTCTTGATTTGTGCAGTACTGTACCAGTGTACAGTATGTTTTCTCCACTCCAATTTGATTGTATGTTACTGGTTCGTTGATTTTCTAAAGTAACTATAACCCCAAACCACATTAAGCTTAAAACAAATAAAGCTCAATGCAATTCAAAACCACAGCCAACTTTGTATGTGCGTTGTACCAACACTGTGTAAGTAAACCAGCTATTTTTTGGCATCTAGTGATCCACTGCTAAGAATACAAGATGATTCTAACATCATACAATTTCATTTCAGTGACTGTTCAGCGTTCACACAAAACAAACTGCAGAGTATACAGATACAACAATTACCAGTAGCCTCTACCTGACTATTATTAAATCAACAAATAGATAGGCTTATGAGTTCCTAAAAATAAACAAAAGTTAAGAGTCTATGGTATTGGTAGCTAAGCAATCACTGGTCAGTATTTATATGCATCATGGCAATAATCATGACCACAGACCAGTATCGGTACTGGTACAAAGTACCGGTGCACTATGGTATATGATCATGACTAGGCCTATTGATGATACAGCGTCCAAAATGGTCAAAAGTGGCCACTTTATTTAAAGGCAATGGCTATTTTGCTTCTAGAGGCAAAATAGCCCCATGTTATTTTGCAATTTTGAGGCAAAATAGTCCTAACGGCTATTTTGCCGCAAATGCCTAATTGGCCCTAAGCCTCATGCTAACCCAAACTCTAACTCTAATCCTAACCCTAATCCCAACCCTAGCCTTAACCCTAACGCAAACCCTAACCCAAACAAAGGAAAAACACTATTTTGCCTCTAGAGGGAAAATAGCCACTTTCAGACATGAGAAAGGTCTCTACTGTAGAAATTGATTGCTTCCAGTTGTTTATAATTTCAGCTTTCAAGAGTCAAGTCAATTGAAGTTCAAAATTGAACTTTAGCCAATTGTACCAAAACAAGAGCAAGGAAAGCCAAATTGAATTGGCTTTCTCAACTGGCTGCTAGCAACCAACTCAGATTTAACATGCCTACCCTGTACCAATTACCGGTAGTTTCAATATCTCATTCTGTCTTCTTTTCCCAAGCAGAAAAAAAAGCAATCCAGTCTGAAGTACCGCTAGGCTAGATACCAGTATCACTGCTACTGTACACTACCTATACTACAAAGTATCGGTACATGACTAGACCTATCCTACTGCATACAGCTCTAAGCACTTAACATTGCCTGCTGAAAGCTACTTTTCAACATAAACCAATTGTTTTTTCAAGATTTTCAGTTTTTGTGGCTCAAAGTTTGCCCCAACCACCAAAAAAATGCTCGAAATCGCTTGCGTTACTTACGTAAAGTTAAAATTATTTTAACTAAATGTAAGACGGATGAAATCAAGAAAATCACTTCCGTCACCGCTAAAATTTTCTGTGTGAACACCTTGACGTTAGACGTAACTGCGACGGAACGGTAACGTTGACATTGACGGCTTCTGTGTGAACCCGCCTTAATGCCGGTAAACGTTACAAACTACCAGGCCTTTCCCAACGTGTGCAAAACTTAAAATTTTTGCGGGGCTGACACCAAAACTTTAAATTTTTTCGTCCGAAAACTGTAATCGATCCGGCGTGCTGAACAAATTAGTGCAACTCAAACGTATCACAAACGGGAGTCGCCGTCATGCAGTTTATGTGGTTTTTCGGTAAAAAATAACCTTTTTAACGCCATTTGGATCACATGTTGCCCAACCGCCGTTACTTACAGTTCAAGTTCAAAACAGGTTTAAACGCTTGTATTTTGGGTTAAAGTTTTTACGTGACTTGCTCAAACGGGGGGGGGGCTGAAACCCCCCATGGTTGCGCTACTGCTTATATGTGCTTAAACTGCATGGAAGAATAATGCATAACTCACCGCGGAACCCTTAAAAATACTTCAATGAAACTAGGGATTTGAAGATTAGGAACCATTGTATTACAGTGAGAAGTCATCAAATAGCAAAGCACACTCCGTATTTCCACTTACAACAAGATTTTCTAAAAAAAAGTTTTTGAGGCCATGTTTTTTTTTTAAAAACACGTTTTTAAAAAAAACAGAAGGCATAAAAAACATTAACATCACTAGTTATAGCAACAGTTTTTGCGATATGAAATTCATCTATGCGTTCAGAGATTACAATGCGCGATTTTTTTCTCAGTACTTGATATGCCGGAACTGTTTTTTAATGAAAGTCTCTTTTAAAGGTGTATTTTCGCTCGGAAGACAGTTCTGTGAGAATTGCTTTTTGCACATCAAAGCGAGAGATTTCTTATGCTTTCGAAAAAGAAACAAAACAGAAGGTAACAAGGTTACAAATTGAAACATGTTTGTTTCGAAAGGAGCCGATCACGTTGGGTACTGATGAGCTCCTTTCGTTTATCCAGCAATCCAAGAAAAGTTTAACACTGATAAGCAACTCCTGTCGCTAATTTTCAACAAATTTGAATTTTCAACAAATTTTGAATTTTCAACAAATTTTCGTCTTGCTTCTTTTTACCTATCGGCACTTGGCCGACAAGTAAGGCGCTATTTTTACGACGACCCTGATCGCATGATCTGGGTTCAACCCGCATCCTGGTCACATTGGTGCGTCCTTGGATTCTACGCTTTACAATGATTATCTCTGCTTGGTGCCTTCGAACAAGCAGCAAATTCAGTGGACAAGAATTCGAAGAAATCCGCAGTATCATTGGATCACTGGAAACTCCTACGCAGGTGCGGATTCCTTCAAGCACAAAGTAAAAGTAGTCAATGCAATAAAAAGTGTGCGGATCATCCAATAGATAGCGTCTGACGCTGTCCGGTGACAGTGCCTTTTGTTACCATGTGGATAAAGTGCCTTTTGCCGAAGCAGCAGGCTGTAAGTTTGATACCGACTCAACTTAAATCTATTCAAATTGGTGTTCACAAATTTCTTGGATAATATTCTGTGCTACAGTGTTGCTTTTGAGGCCTCGCTATTTATTTTATTATGAATGAACACTTTCTCAAGAGTCACAGGCCCTTTAATTTGCCATTTGGAAAAAACTAATTTTTTCACGAGAAGAGATTAACAATAAACCACCCCATAAGGTACGCGTTAGATGTGTGTCATGATAGCCTACTCAAAAAATTTTGGTTAGGCTATCATGACAGACATGTGGTGCAACTCATGGGATGGTACATGTAATTTTTGATTTTGAATTTTAAGATTTTCCAGCGGATTACCACAATAATAAAAGATTTAAAAACACTAAAAATCTAAAAACCCAACAACAATAAACCCTGAGATCAACCACAGACTTTTATATTGTTTCAGACGACTTGATCATTTCTGTGGCTCACGGTGTGATAATTGAGGCTATATCCGATGAAAGAAACCCGAAAAATGTCTATCGTTTTCGTGTTTTCTCAATCAAAGGAAGTTCGCCGTTTGAACTGAACAAGAATGAAATTTTAGCCTGTGAAATTATTCCTCTAAGCATTTCACACAGGTAGGAAGTTTAACTTTTTTTTAAATTTAAACCAGTGCGCCTAAATGAAAAGATATTTGAAGACTTTTTGCTGCAGTGGGTAGCGTTTTGTTTAGAACACGAAGAAAATCCTTGGTGAAGCCTTCGCTTTTGTACTGAAAAGACTGCTGGGAACAATATCTTATTTAAAGTCAGTTTTAAACTGCAACAAAACTCAGAAGATTTTAGATTTTTTAAGATGCCGAGCTTCCAAGTTGCTCGTAACTCTGTAAATAAAACTATCGCGACTCTTATTTTATTTCTATACAAGTTCACTATTTTTTTTTATTAATGAAATTGTTTATATTTTACCAAAAATTGAGAGTTCCTAATAAAAGCTCCTCCACTTTATATTTAAAAATTCTGTCTTACATTCATCTGGTTGTTTAACCCTTGTTCTTTTTCATTCCAAGAGCAAAATAGTAATCTGCTTCGATTGCTCTGCTCTTCTCTTTGTGTATGAAATTATGTGTTTCCTGTATAGAGACCTTAAAAATCGATCTTTGGTTAATTTCAAAATATTGTTCGCGTAATTGCTGAAATTAAATCGTGCTTTTCCGTTAATCATATTTTAGCAAAAATTTTCGGCCTGTGTTAAGTGTTAAATAAATGCTCTGTGTTAAGTGTTAAAAAGAAGGGGAAGACGTTTACTCAGAAAACCGAAAGATTTTTTCGATGCCTGAGACCTTGCAACTATTTATATACTCTGTGTGTGTTTTATCTTTTTTTATATACCGATACCTGCATTGTCGAATAATAAAAAAGCTACAATTATGGTGCAACAAATGTAACATCGTTATCGTGGAATTCCGGTTGAGAATTTTCGCACCCCTGTAGTACACCTATCACCACCGGTTGCCTCCATTACGAGCCGCTGGGTGGGCGGCTTCAATATTCTGCCTGGGAAAAGCACGGAGAAATGTTAGGAATTAATCCTTCAACTGTTAACTTGTCTTTGATTTATACTCAGTCAAATTTAAGTCATGATCTCAGATAAGCTTTTGAAACGGTTTTAAAGATGTCGTTGAAAGTTCAAGATTTGTTCGAAGCTCTCGAGAAGTATTTAAAGTTTGTATTTTTCATTATTCAGGCGCATGGTGAAAGCTCTATCTCTTTTGCCTGAAGTGAGTCCTTTGGTGGAAACGATATGTGTTGGAAACGAACGAGAGATTTCCAATATGAATCAATACACGCCACCTCACATTTCAAATGCAATTGAGAATATTTTTGAAAATGGACACCTAGGCAAACTTGGAAATTTTCCCCACCTCCTAAACGAAGAGCAACTCGCCCAAATTCGGAGAGCCTTGGAAAACCCCTTCACGTTAATACAGGGGCCTCCAGGTATTTGCTAAAATACTGTTCTTGGACAATGTTAAACGAGACACAAATTAAATATTTTTTCTTCAGTAAATGAACTACTCGTCATCTTGAAGGGTTAGTAGGAGATGGAGACTCTCGTATGATTGATTTTATCACAGCCGAACCAAGCCAACTTTTAATACAATTCAGTCTGGCCATGTTTTTGGGACATTGGTAAATAGCAAATTCGATGATTGCCGGTTTGCTAACTTTGTTGTGAATGCGGAGATGCGGCGGTGTTGTGGTTCAGGGAATAAACTCTAAATTTCACTGAATATGACCCAGGTTTTGATTTGTGCCCAAAGACTAATATTATTTGTCGGAAGGGGCTTTTGTAACTATAGTTCTGCAATACTCAAAAAGAGTATCATTTAAGTGGCAAAGGGTGGTTACATGATTTGGCCACCGACATCTACTGTGCTTAGCAACATCCGCATTCCGCAGGGTTGCCACATCCTGGAAAAGTCCTGGATTTTTTTTGCTGTCCTGGAAATTCCTTGAGTTTTGTTTGTTAGTTCTGGAAAATATCTGGAAGGTTTTTTCGTTCTTCACTGCGACAGAATAGTGAAGCATAGACAGTAATTTGCTGCAATGCCACACTTTTTTACTGCTTGCAGTCAGTAACTAGGACTGTGAATGCTTCACATCAATGTTTTGTCTATATATTGGTACAAAAAAGTAGGTACATAAAAGAGTAATAGCGAAAACTTGATTTTAAGCCCTGTAAAAATAGCCTTAAACAATCCAGGGGAGTCATTATGCAACTCATCGCATGAGTTACGACGTGTAAAGCTCATTAAAACAAGCAGAATTCATTGCGTCGTTACTCGTACGAAACGTTGCATACTACGGCTCCTGGAATTTAATTTTGCAGTTTCTGCGGCAACCCTGCATCCGGTCTAGGTTCGATACTCAGTGTGGGAAACGCTGTTGAGATCAACGAACAGGAAAAATGGATTCAAAATAGTTCTATTGTGAATTGCTCTAATTGTGAGTGTGTAAGAAATTTGAGGAAGGCCCTGAATAACATGCTGTTATTATTAAGGTACTGGAAAGTCATACATGGGTGCCCACTTGGCCTACTATTTCAAGCAATTAAACAGGAGGTTGTTAAAACAAGGGAAGATCCTCTATTGTGGACCTTCAAATAAATCTGTTGACGTCGTTGCAGGTATGTAACAAAACCTGCGACTTTCTGTGCGCGGGGCTACTGCATAGGGTTTTCTTAGCGTATAATAAGGAATTTGAAAGGGAACAACGATTTTTTTGTGAAATATTGGAGTTCACGTGGCTCTGGTGACAATAGTAGCTGGGGTGTGCTTTACCTGCTTTTCAAGCAGAGTTGTAAATGGGCCGACAAATACTGGCCCGAACCCGAAAAGAGATTTGAAGCCAAAACCAGGCCCGTAAAAGCCCGAAAATTTGGCTAGATCTGAAAATGTGTACGCTTATTGCTCATATAAAGTTAAAATAAAACTACTCATTTCGGATAAATTGTGATGTAACAATAATAAATGTGATTCTGCTATAACAATCGTATTAATGCTAAACGAAGTCGTCATTCAGTTCGGCAAAGTTATTTTAATTCCAGTTTTATAACATTTTAAGGCGAAAACACCAGACATGTACGTAAATCAAGCCCAACATTTCGTCAATCTTAGGCGCGAACCCAACCCTATAAGCCAACCCGGCACCACTCCGATTTCAAACCTGTTTTTTTCAGCAGAGTAGTAGTTGGTTAGGATAGTAGAAAAGTTTTTTTTCCACGAGTACTCGTACTGGTTGGAGAAACATGACTGGTTTTCAGTATAAAGAGCATAACTGAAAATGCTCGAAATGTTTCTGTAACATAAAATAAGCACCGTCACCCTCACTACACAACTACTAGTTGGTACGTATAGTCAAGAACAGACGAAGAGTTCTGTGTACCCTAAATGCTGCATGCCAAAAGGCATAAGCTAAGAAACTACTACATGCAAGTCACAATACATTTAGCGTTGTGACGTCCTCATAACAATGGAAGCGAACGATAGCACTAACATACAGTAGTCACCAATTTTCTAGGATTGGGAATAAGCGCCATATTTGTTTTGCTTCTGAACCTAACAATGTTCTATGTATTGATATTTGCATCGCTTTTGGCGCTTTAGTTTCAAGAAAACCATTGCTTTTATGGTTCAGGTCAAAAGTTGAATATTACTGAAGTCAAGTATATGCTGTAATTGCCAGCGAGAGGCGACGCCCCCTTAGGTTTAAAATTCAAGGGGGCGAAATGTTTCTTGCCCCCTCGGTTTTTGTTGACTGGTTTAGGTGCTGCGCGAGCGTGTTGAAAAACTCAAAAGTTTTGTCAGGAATAATTTGGCTTATATATGATCTAGTTTATTGTGTTTGTGGGATCAAGTATTTTCTCCTAAACGTAATCGTGCAGGTTCAGGTAATTCAACTGTAAGAAAAGTGTTGCGAAACTGACGAACCTGGCAAATTGATCATGTTCTTTTATGGATTAGAAAAAAATCTTCCTCGCTAACCATAAATTGCACTCTTAAACCGCAGTAGTTGTGAAATGTGTCTTCAATTCTTCAAAATACTAATTGGACAAAGTAATATCAATACAACTTGTATCGTAAAAATTTACTATTAAAAAGCTTACTGAAAAAGCATGGAAAGCAATATTTCAAGTTGTGGATCGCTCAATGTAAAATACGAGAATAATAAAAAAAATTAAAAATCAGAAAACTTGAACTGCGTTTGCCGAACTATAATATAAAACTATAATATAAAACTAGATAATTTTTATCGCAAATAGAATAACAAATTCACGCTATTTATTTGAAATTAAACCAGCTTTAACGATCGATGAGAAGTAGGTTGACGGTTAGGAATGCTTGTCTAAGTTCTTCACAATTACACATACTTTTGCTTAAGCCAAAATCGTTAGTTAATCCAATGGCGTCTTTTTTATGGCGTTCTCGCTTTATTGAAACAAACGATGCTCTGGTGCGCCTTCTCTATTTTTAGTTAATTTATTTGGTCGCAAAACATTTAGTATTTTATGCAAGTACGTATAGACTAAAACCAAACCTAAATAGTATATTTATGAATCTACAGTGCATTAACATTCCTATGCAGAACGTATTATTATGATGTGTTTTTTCGTGTGCACAAGAAACTTTAGATATCAATTAGCGTTTTTGTGCTACCTGGCTTCGATTTCCACTTAAACTCAAGAAGGTCGTTAAGACACGTTCTACACTTGGCGTAAATTCGTAATCAATTAACATAACTCCTGGCGTCGGTGTACCATCTTTCTAGTTTGCGTACTAGACAGTTGAAACAAAGGAAGCGCTCGTATACTAGAAATTTTTACGCCTAGTGCAGACTAAGCCTGAAGCGGAAACTATCGTGTTAAAAATAGAAAATATTCTTCTGGATTCGATTCTATGGGTTACCGATTAGTTTCTCAACAAATCTGAGTTCGAGAAATTACTTCGTAAGGTGAATTTTGCATCGTTTGCATGTTAGCAACTTGGTTTAACTATAATGCTGAGAATTTTCAAATACGTTGTGCTTATGTATACGCATAGCAATTTGGCAAAAATATTGAAATTTTGGTTGGGGTTGTTCATATTATGCGGTTAACAATTCTCAAAGTGGTTATCCAGGAAAAAAGCTGAAATTACCGCGTTCATTGAGCCCAGCTATTACTTGGCGTTATTTTAGTTTACTTTAAACAGAATTTGGTTCGCCCGGTATACTGCTTTACCAGCGTACAAGTTGCCAGTTGGTTATTTAAAACATTAACCCAAGGATACGTTCGTACGCTCACAATTTTACGCACATTGTAGATCGGGCCTTGCATATTGCAATAATTAGAAATACCCAGTTAATAAAAATTTGAGGGCTTTTAGCACCATAACTTTATTTTTGCTTTATTGGCACGGTCAATTTCATTGTGAACAAACACAGGACAAATTTGTGCGCACTACGCAGTGCCAAAATAAACACAAGATTAACGTAAACGTCGTCACCATGAAAATATCGCAATGCCAGGAATAGTTGGCAGCATAGCCGAGAGGGTAAAGGCGTCGTTTTGATGGACAACCTTAATTGAAAGATTTGGATTCAACTCGCATCCTGGTCAAGTTGTTTCGTCCTTGGATACTACGCTTTACGATGATTATCTTTACTTGGTGGCTTCGAACAAGCAGCAAATTCAGTGAACAAATTCGAAGAAATCTACAGGAAATATGGATCACAGAAAACTCCTAAGCAGGTGCTGATTCCTCCAAGCAAGAAGTAGTTGTTGCAATGAAAAGTGTGCGGATCATTCAATTGCCAGCGTCAGACGCTAACTGTTGGGCGATCCGCACTCTTTTCATTGCAATAATTACTTAGTGCTTGGACGAATACCCAACTGCTTAGGAGTTTCCGGTGATCCAATGCTCCTGTGGATTTCTTCAAATTCTTGTCCACTGAATTTGTTGCTTGATCGAAACCACCAAGCAGAGATAATCATCGTAAAGCGTCTTATCCAACGATTCAACAACGCACCCATAGTGCTAGTTGAACCCAGATCATGCGATCAGGGTCGTCATAAAAACGACACCTTTACCCTTCCGGCCACGCTACCATGTGTGTGTTTAGGGGCCGTTTATGTCGAGCTTTTGGTTGACATGTAATCACGCTAGCCAGTGTTGGCCCGAGAACTCGCTTGAACTAACCAATTTAAAAATGACTGCTTAATAATAGTGTCTTATACATTAACTTGGATAAACTTTAATCTACTTCTTCTTCTTTCTTCATTGCCCGCTTTTCCGTGAGGGTTGCGAGGGCAGCAGCTCGAGATTAAGCCGCCACTCTTCACGATCTTCCATCACGTCCACCATTTCGCTTGGGTGAAGTCCCAAGCGATTCCATCCACGATCCTCATTGTAATTGGTCTATCTAGTTCTAGGTCGTCCAACTGGTCTTCTCCCATTTGCTTTTGCAAGTAAAGCTTGTTTGGGAAGTCTTTCCTGAGGCATTCTGCTGAAATGCTTACATTGAACTTTGATCTGCAAAGTATCAATTTTTTATCTTTCACACCGGTGAACTTTTTAAATTGAACTAAACTGTTTTTACAAGTTTAGCGACGCTATTGGATTACTTAATAACTACAGCAATTTGCCGGCCATTCGTTTAAACTTTTACCTTAGATTTTTGTTAATCATTGGACCAAAGGTACTCTATGTTGGTGCATAGAACCTCTGTTCTCTTTCTCGGATACAAGGGCTTTTTTGCCCAGTCCCAGCATCTATCATGAAACGATTCCCTCCGGCCTTAAGTTAGAAGGTGCCACTTAACAACTAACTACGCACCCGCGAAAACTGGTGTTCGTGTTCCATCCGTTACTTAATGACAAAGTTATCTTAGTGACCGAAAGGTCGTCGACCCCAGCAGGTTCGATTTCAGCGCTGAAAATGGGCGGGGTCATTGCTTTGGAAAGGCAGTTAACTCTTATTTTCAATTGCGTTTAGCAGTTCCCTTGTTTTCCTTTCCTTGTGGCACAGTTTGCTAATAATATAGTGATCTCAGCTGGCTTATTCTAGAAAATGCACACGCGAATGCGGGTAGCTGTGAGCTAGAATTAGTGCAGTAAATTTTAATTAAATGTGTTTCAGAGTACCTCAAAAACGTTCCCAAGCTCAAGTTCATTCGGGTTTACGGAGGGGTAATTGAGGAGTTGGACTTCCCAATTCCCTTGAAGCCCCAGTTGGCAGATCGAGACAAGATCGGGCGTGTTCCGGAGTCGTTAAAAAACTACGCCCTACATCACGTGATTAGACAAGAAGGAAGCACCTATGCTCGTCGAATTCAACATTATGACAATTTGTAAGTTTCTTTCATTATTTCTTTTATTCGTTTTATTGGCCTACTGACCAAACCCATTTTGCACTTACAACTAAGCTTCGTATATCAACAAATCCATTTACCTTTACCTTCTGCTCGTGCTGTAGTGAGATATTGTATTTTGTTTTTCTTTCGTTTTGCTTTGTGTTTTCGCATTTTCTCTTTTCGTTTTTTTGTAGAGGAGATGCAGACTCGGCGACCGTGCAACCCTAATCGTTGCAACTCTGGTCTTTCACATCTCCTCGTCACTGGCTGCTTTTTGCTTTTTTGTACCGCTTATTAATAAGTGACAATAAAACGTGTGAACTGAACTAACGTGGATTATTTTGATCCGTGAGCGATGAGTTTTCTCTCTTCTACACCTTTGAATTTCCTAGATCAAAATAAACTAAATTCCCAAGTTCAGAGAAATTATTCTTGAATTACATAATCATTTTTGCAATTTGCCGGCAATTCGTCCAAACTTTTCCGCAAAAGTTTTGTTAATTTCTCGATCAACGTTAATCCACGTTGCATCCAACCCTTAGCTTTTCCGCGCACAGTTAGCTTGTTTTGACTTAGCGCAGCATACCCGCTGGCTGCGGACGTGGAAGGGAACTGAAAAATACATTTTCACTATCGCCAACAAATACATCAAACTTGTGCACTGAACAGTCAAGAAGCATCGCTAAAAGGTTATATTTTCGCCTTAATTTACAGGTTCCTTCGCCACGCTGCTTCTGTTACTTTGTCAAACTACAAAGCCTACAACAAGTTGATTCAGGAAGCCAAGACGGAAATATTGAAGCAAACTGACGTGATTTTGTGCACTTGCTCTGTAGCTGGAGGTAGAAAAAGAAGAATTCTTAACGTACTTTTTTGATTTTTGCATTTTTAAAATCGTTTTCAAATTGGGCTTTATACTTCTTTTTTGAGTAATCATTTGGAAAATCAGTTTCATTTCCTACCAACGGACCAGTTGGGCGAGTGATAGCGCATTCGTCTCCATAGCGGGAAGTCAGAGGTTCAAATTTCGGGCCGGTCAAAATGGACACAGTATCGCCAACGGCTTGCCACCGCTGCGGTATATCTGCAATAGGAGCTTTGCTGCACGGGCGCAACGACGCGGAGATGGGCCCCGCCAACCCGTTACACGCTTTGGCGTCACATAGCGAGTATAATGAAAGATTTGATTTGAATAGGGAAATCAATTTAACTTCCTCTGTACGGTTGAAAAGTCAATTTTCTTTTGACCGTGTCACTCTGGAATTTTCGTGGTTGTTTTCATGGTTGCTAACCAGATAATACTAGAGTTCCTTATCTGTTCTGTTACTTTAGTATTGCAGCAGCGCTTATTTAGCTGTTTTTGTTTTTTTTAACCTAAATTATGCTTTTTATGGTTTATTAGCTAATTGCATTTAATTAAATACAGTTTTCAATTTCAGGTCACCTTCTATCCGAATTCAAATTCACTCAGTGTATAGTGGACGAATGTGGAATGTGCAGCGAACCAGAAACTCTAATACCAATCGTAACTGCAACTGCTAAATACCCGGTAAGGTTTAGATCTCATCTCTTGGGCCTAGTCTACACTTTGCCTAGAATCGTAAGTGCACGACCTTATCGTTTGTTTGTCTTAAAAAATAGCGCTGGTAAGCCCAGTAAATGGGATGTATTGATTATCTGTTTAAACAAAGAATACGCTCGTACGTTCACGGTTTCGTACGAAACCCGGAGTAGCCGGGCCTAAATGTGAATTGAAAGAAGTGAAAATGCACTGCTAAGATGCACTAAGATCCATTTCAAAACTGATTTTCGGTTATTTTTGCTCAATACCGTTGAGTGAGGAAAGCAAGTGGAGTGTCGGACAGTTTCTGTCCAGGAGAGAAAAGAAAACACTTTCTTATCCTAGAGTGAAACGATGATGGTGGTGATATGATTAGTGTCGTATAAATAAAGCGGTTTTTATTTAACTTGAACTTTAAATAGTTTGCTAATGGAGAAAACATCATTGTTTTTGACTTTTTTTGCAATTAGACCAGGCTACCTTAAATTTCTACCAAGTTTTCTCAACTACAGATCAGAGAAGAGACATTTCGTTACTATTTACATCAAGCTGCCACTTGCCTTTACTCGCAATATTTACTCTGTCGTTTTTTTGTTTTGTTATGCTAATCGTAAGGTGGGAAATTGATTTTAATTTAAAGTCTAAGATTTAAACCTGAGTTTACAGACATCAATTCAGCTGCAGATGGTCTGTCTTTTAACCGAGCTAATTGTATATCGGCTACGTGACGTAGAGTGTAAATGGACCGTGACTTTTATAGGCTCTGGACGTTTAGGCCCCAGAGGTGAAATTTTTTTCCAAGATTCTTTTTCAAAAAATAGTTGTTTTTTCACAAAAAACGTATTTTTTCCAAAACAAAAATTTTTTTTCAAAAAAAAAAATTTAATTTTTAAATTTGTTTCAAATAACAGTTTTTTTTTGTTTTTTTTTTCAAAAAAAAACAATTTTTTTAATGTTTTTTTTGAAAAACGTATTTTTCTTTCAAATAAAAGCTTTTTTCAAAGCAAAACGTTTTTCAAACAAAAAAGTATTACTTCGATTAAAATGTTAATATTTTCGGAGTTTTTTATCTGACAATTGTCAAGAGGAATCGTCAGAATCGAGAGCGCAGGAAAAAGAGCGGCTAAAAGAAAAAGCCGAGCAATGACTGGCTGAAAAAGGATTGATGAGAGAGCGTCATTTGTGTACAACCTTTAAGTTGAGAACAAATTCTTTTTGTCGGCAGAGGGCGGGTTATAAGTTTTGGTAAAAGTGACATTATTGAAAAAAATACAACTAGAAATCAATTTTTTGTAAAACTTTTTTCGCTCTCCTTCCATCTATCTGCTTTTGAAGTCACTTTTATCAAAACTTCTAACCCAGCCCTCTGCCGATAAAAAGAATTCGTTCTCAACTTAAAGGTTTTACACAAATGGCGCTCTCTCATCGATCGTTTTCCAGCCAATTACTGCTCGGCTTTTTCCTATAGCCGCTCCTTTTCCCGCTCTCTCTATTCTGACGATTCCTCTTTACAAGTGCCAGACAAAAAGCTCCGAAAATATTAACATTTTAATCGAAATAATACTTTTTAG
The DNA here is from genome assembly GCA_963965965.1 of Trididemnum nubilum. Lineage (NCBI taxonomy): Eukaryota > Metazoa > Chordata > Ascidiacea > Aplousobranchia > Didemnidae > Trididemnum > Trididemnum nubilum. Next base: position 36,682,083 of record OZ014489.1, read on the forward strand.
TTTGAACAACTTTTTTTTAAAGCTTTTATTTGAAAGAAAATACGTTTTTGAAAAAAAAAATTTTTAAATCGCGCATAAACGTCCGCGCCTAAAAGTCGCAAACCGGAGTGTAAAGACGTCGCTTTTATGACGACCCTGATTGCGTGGTTTTGGTTCACCCCGCACCGTAGTAAGTGGTCAGGCTGTTGCGCCCTTTCGACAAACGTTTGCAATCTCTGCATGCAGAATAAATTTAATGAACAAAAGTTTGAAGAAATATTCAAGAACATTGGATGGTCGAAAACGGATGCGGATGGTGGGTTCCTCCAAGCACTTAGTATTGATCGCAATACTTCATTAGCTAACATCTGACGCTGTCCAGTGACCGGAGGATAAATAATTATGCAGCTACAGCTACATATTCGGTTACGCTTAGGTATGAAATTGACGTAGAGTAATGAGTAATGATTTTGTTTCAGAACCCTCAAATAGTATTAATCGGTGACCACAAGCAATTGGAACCAGTGATAACCTGCCGGACTGCTGCAAAAGGAGGGTTGAAGAAGTCCTTGTTTGAACGACTACAAGTTCACGCCGATAAGCTGACTTCGCAGTACAGAATGGTTAGTTGATAGTGCTTTTTTTTGTAATTAGACCTTTTGGTTAATTTAATGCTAAAAATGCACCACGGGCAAAAAATAATCTTGGGTTTAGCCCACCCTAGATACTAGACAGGTGCTCTAACAATTCATAGTTGAGGTGAAATGTTGAGCTCTGCCACTCATTTCGTTTTCTAGTTTATCTGGGTTTACTTTGTTTCAAGTTTAAATTTGCACATCCCAATCTAATATTAAAACCGTTTTTCTTCCAGCACGAAACTATTTGCAAGTATCCGTCCAAGACTTTCTACGACGATGAACTTGAAACTGATGCGTCGGTTCGCCTCAGGGGTGGCGGGGTGTTGGAGCGAATTAATGATGGAGAAAACCCATCGCTGTTTTGTAATGTAAATGGCGTAGAGGAAGAAGATGAAAGCAAATCGAAATTCAACGTAGATCAAGTCAAAGTCACGGTAGGTTGTTTTTAATTATTTTGTTCATTACACTACCGGTCCGCGTTCATAAATAGATAAGGCTTTTTATATCTGACATGTTTTGTAGATGGCGCACGAAAACATTCAGCGCTATTAAAATTAAGCATTTATGAATGTTTTTGAATTTCAGATGAAATTTTTGAAATACCTCCTTATTGACAACGATGTTCCCCCACAATCTGTCATGGTATTATCTCCTTACTTAGCGCAATGCAAGAAACTGAAGGAGGCTGTCGCTAAACTTGGCAACACAGCTCCGTTTAGAAACCGGATCAACCTTGATTCTATCCATGTAGGATCAGTAATCACTAGTCAAGGTAGCTTAAGATAAGTCAAGATAACTTTTCTACTTTTTTTCCTGTTTGATTTGCTGACAAAGTAGCTGAGTTTTGCATTAAAACTTTGCGGCATATTATAATATACAATCTACTTCTATCGTCAGTCCTACGGTATCTTAGATCTTCAAAACAAATATATACTATACATTGTATGTATGCTGTCGCAATGCCAACAAAAGTTGCTTTCTATTTCCATTTTTTTGCGTAGCAATTAGTTATCACAAAAGTTTTTAAGCTTTAGTATGCGCAATTGTTTTGTAGTTTAACTACACGTCTTTATCTCCTTAAATCACGTGATCAAGGTTCTTCATGTTTTTCAGGCAGTGAGTGTGATTACGTCATCCTATCCACTGTAAGGTCTTCTGATTGTACAGATAGCATGTTGTCGGTGGATCAAGTGTGGCTCAACAAAAGAATTGGCTTCGTAACTGATGACCACCAAATTAATGTTGCGATAACAAGAGCTAAACTGGGATTGATTGTCATTGGTTAGTTTGATTTTTCATGATAGATTCAGTTTAATCGGACCGTCCGGTGTTTGGCAAAAAAGATCATCGAACAAAAGAAAATATGCTGCACCACAGAAGCCCATCTGGGCTGGAGAATAAAATGACCATTTCCGCACCACTCAAACAATTAGCGCGTCATCACCACTCAGGCAGCAACTGGCGAGTAGTGATGGCAACCCCCATTGGTGTTGTAGCTAACCGGTTCTTCTCTGTGGATTGGATTATAGTGCAGCAGGAATGTTACACCACAGAACCCAGTTGGACTGGAGAACCCGGAAAAGAGTAGCAACCATCACCCCAATGGTGGCTGCTGCTGTTGGGTACCTATCTGTTGTTTTGGTTGGGCGGATTGATACCCGTTACTGTCTCTTACACCACACCGGTATAGCGATAGCTCACATTCTTTCCTTTAAGGTAATTCTAATTTTTTTCCCATTTCAATGTAGCAAATTACGTTCGCATTGAATCAAATAACGCAAGTTTGATTTTGCGTTTAATTAAAGGGTGTGTTTTCAAAAAAAGAAAATACTGTTTGGGAAACTTTTTCGATTTTGTTTTTGAGCCAGCTGCCAGATGTCTGATTGATTCCACTTCTTATTTCAGGCAACAAACAGTTACTCGAGCATTATCACACGTGGAGAGGCTTGATTGGAAGTTACAGGGAAAGAAACGCGGTTGTACAAGAAGAGCAACTTTCTCGGATTCTACAAATTGATTAAATTGAAATTAAGTGAAAAGTAAGAAAATGTTAAAGTTACAGATTTGACTCCCTGTATCACGCCGAGGTGTGTAACGAGTTTGCGTTAAACATCTCTGCGTCCTTGCGACACACAGCTAGACATACATGTCCCAATATTAGCGAGCCATTGGCAACACTGTTTATGTTGCAAGTCTGGGTATTAAAGTTTTATTACCTTGCATTTCAAAAGCGAGCCCGGACACTCCATTATGTGCTAATAATAATAATCGATCTTGATTAATTTAAATGTAATTTAATTTTGCATAATTTCAATTTCATTGCTTTCTATTTGTGTGTTAAATTGACACGAAAAATTTGCCAGTTTGGACGAAGTTTTGAAAATCTGTTTAGGCCGAGTGAGCTTACCCTAGATAAAATAAAACATAATGCAGACTGCTTTGTTCGTTTACAATTTTTCTGTGAACCAACGTATCAATGTACATTTGTACACTTTTTTTATGTGAACAGTTTTATTAGAACACGAAGCTCATTTTTGCTCAAAATTTGAGAACAAATTAGAACAATGTTAGCCCCGGCAGCTCCAACCAAAGAATTTAGAACTAACCAAAAAGCATAAATTTCATATCAAAAACGAAACTTAATTCTGCGCTGTTTCAAAACGAGAAAATTTTAGAGATTGCACAACATTGCAAGCAAAAGTGCAGCGATTCCGAGATTGAGTGCTGTTGCGGTCTACGCAGGCAATCGAGAAATTTTTGGCAGTCGCTCAAGTTGAAAAACTCATTTTTTTGCTTTTGCAATTTTACAACGCTGCAAGAGCAGCAAGAAAGTTTATACTCATGCAAACAGAGCATTCGGAATTAAACAATCTTACAAACGTGGCCGCTCAAGCTGGCATTGATGTTCTCAAAATGTAAGAACAAATGAGGCTGAGGGGCAAAAAATTTATAAAAGTCAGCTTCGACTCAAAATTTACTGCTTCTTTAAAAAAGTAATATAACTTGCTGCTTAAATGATGGCAGCTTTCAATAATTTAATATTTTAGGGTTCTCTGAATATTTGGAAAAATTTTGCTTCAAACACTTGAAGTTAAAGCGCTTTTGTGTGTGTGATTGCGCTAAAATTTTTGTACAATCAGTGTTCCCACTAAGCCGATTTTTTTCAGCAAATCGGCAATTTGTTGGAGCAAGGGCAAATAAATTTTGGCAATGTAGTAAACGTAGCTTTAGAAAATTCGACAAATTTGTGGATATATGACATTTGGTATGCTTTAATACTGGATTAGTACAAAATTTAGGGCACATAAACGTCTTTTTAAAGCTTTGGGCATATTTGTTTCAAGAAAATTTGGGCACTACCCGATTAGCTATAAAGTTAGAGGGAATACAGAGTACAATTGAGTTTTTGCTTGCATTTTTGTTGCATATCTTATCGGGTTTATGACCTACAACTTATTTGTTTATTTGCCTATATCATATTTATAAAAATTGCACGTACTATGTAACAATATTCTGTGTGCTTTTGTATTTTGTTGTTGCTTTCATATTACTGTCGTCAAATTGTGATAAGACTATTTTAGTTATATGCACAAATGATTATGAAATTCTTTATATTTTTTCTTCATTGAGCACTTTTTAAACTATGCATTAAATATCAGACGTATAAAAATTCCAAGATTTTTCTAATTTCGTTACATTTTAAATCGATTTTTATTCAAAGGATTTTTGCATTTTGCGGCCACATTTTGTACAAGTTATTGAATCAGAATAGCCATTGCATGCTGGTATCGCAAATCAGGTTCTACTGAAAGAGTAGTCTTGTAATCTTGTATATTAGCTTTTCCGTGGCTGTGCATTACTGTACCTTAAGTCGCAACGCACGTTGATCAGCGAAAATAATCGTTTTTGCGGAAAATATAAATGACCAAAAAATAACTCGCATTTGTGAGAATTTTGGCTATGCCTCTGTTTTTTTGCTCTTTTTTCGTCACTGTCCTTTTCAAGTATTTGACCTATAGATTCATTTAACCTTTAAATTGCATACTGGAGAAAATCGATCCCCGTTTGACTTTTTTGCTTAATTTTTCTCTGTTTGATTGATTTCTTGATTATGTGTACTTCAACTGCTATTGTTTGGCTTTTAATAGCTGTTACTATGCTTTCAGAAATAATGCTTGGCATAATTTGTGCAATGTGCAAGCAACCAGTTGTAGGTTTATTGATTTCAATTATTACTGTAGTTAACGTTTTTGTTTGTTGCTTTTAGTGAAATATTTCCAGTTTTATTCTTAATTTATGTGTTTTTGATTCCTGCTTCTCTTTTATGCAATATTGGAAGAACTAGTACTCTAACTTTTACTTGTTTGAGGTTGCCTTTTTGGTTTTGCATTGCTTACTCAAAAACTTTTTACGTGTGCGTAATGTTTCTGTGAAAATTTTGGAATGTGTTGTTTAACCGCAGTAGATCGCGGTTTGAATGTGCCGATGTAACTTACCAGAGGTGGAGTCGAGGACACAAGGCTCGAGGCCAAGGCCAAGGACACAAAAAAAATCCGAGGCCAAGGCCAAGGACAGCCTTTCCGAGGACAGACACTCTCGAGGCCAAGGACAGAAATGCTCGAGGCCAAGGCCAAGGACACAAAGCGCAAGTGCTCTCCAAAAAAAAAAGGTCTTCACAAAAATTTTTCAAGCGATCTCCACGAAAAAACGCTTTCCAAAAAATTTTTCAACCGCTCCACAAAATTTTAACTTTCCAAAAAATAGTGCTGTCCTCGAGCCGAGGACAGGCCAATTTTCGAGGACTTGAGGCCTCGAGGCCAAGGCCAAGGACTTGACCTTCGAGGCCAAGGCCAAGGACTTCAAAATCTGTCCTCGAGGACGTCCTCGAGGCCAAGGACGTCCTCGAGGACTCCACCTCTGTAACTTACCTATAGCATAGATGTTGTAGCTATTTGTAGAGCTTTGAAAATGTGCCACTGTAAGTGTTGATGTAATTTTAGGTCCGGAACTTCGACGTTTCTAATGTCTTGGGTATTAATTTTTTTTTTTCAAAGCTTCACTTACAAAGGTTTACTGTTTATTAATGCTCATTTTTAGCAGAAACCGCGTTCGTGGAAACGTAAATTAAAGTTTGCTTTAAAAACAAACTTAAGTCGAATTTTCTTTGACTTATGGATCTTTAAAGACTTGTGAAAATAGTACATTATATGTGTTTTTCTGCCTTAGTATTTTTGCAATGTACTAATCATTTTGAAATTTATACTGCTGCTAAATTAAATTTTACAGCATGTTTTGATTTTATCGTGCTTGATATACTATTTTGTTCCGAATCTTTCACTATTTAATTTTGCTGCTCCTGTTTATGCGCTATAAATTTAAATTTTTCAGTCTGACATTCTTCAAAATTTAAGTTACGGAAATTTATAAATTGTGTTGCTGGTGTGGTTTGGTGATCAGCTGAGAAAATTGTGTTGAACTGTAGTTATCGAATAAAATATGTTGTTTTTGTTTATTAAAAAATTGTGTTTATTGTTGATGTGAATAAAAAGATAGTATAGTTATGTTTCAGCAAATTAGTGATAAACTGTCTTCAGCTTAATTGACAATAACAGAGAATTCAGGAAGTTAAAGCGAAACAGCTCTGAAAATTGGATAAACCCTGTGGCATTTTTACGAAGTGTACCGTAATATTTACAATCTATCGTTGTTTTTTTAATTGATTTTCGTTAAATACTATACTTGACAATATTTATTTGAGAGCGTCTTGCTTGGTGTGGTCAGAACCGGATTTATGTTGTGCCGGGCTCTTGGCACTTATACTTCTTTGCGAAATGACATCGTAGAAAAAGTCTGGTTAAGGGAAATGTTTTGAACCCAAAGCTTAAGTTTGTCTGGGTCTTGCAATTGGGGACCTGGAGGCGGATCCCCCAGCCCGCCTGAGGCCATGAAAATGTGGGGGCAAAGCCTCCAGTCACGGGGCGATTTTTGCAATTTTTTGAAAATAAGTTGCCACTTCGATGCCATTTACGTGACATTTTGCACATATGTAAATTGTAGAATTGTAGAAGTATTTAGAAGAACTGCAGTATAGTTATTAAGATACAGAAGCCATTTGATAGAATGAAATTACTCACACAATTGAGTTTTTCCTTTACAATCTGATTAAGTTCAAAACACGTTCAATAGCATGCATGTTTAACAGCGGCTGCGAACTCGAATAAAATTGTTCGAGTTCAAAGAAGTTTTAAAGATTTTTAAATGGCTGAACAAAAAAAATTTTGTTGGTTATGCAGGATAAATTGAGAATATCGTTCGTGTGCTTGTTCTATGGCGACCAGGCCTGCAAACTCGAAAAAACTTGTTTTTTTGCCGAGTGCATTTATTTTTTTCTGAACTCAACCTTCTACTCGAGTAAAAAACTGTTCGAGGTCAGAAAAAAGAATTTTAAAGATTAAAAATTGTCGAAAAGAAATAATTTTGGTTGATCATGCAGTGTAAATTTAGATTGTCGTTCACTTTTTAATGCCGTGGCGATTTAAAACCAGTACTTAAACTGTAAAATTTTGCATAGGGTTACGTTTACGCGGCCTTGACCAAACGCATTCGGAATGCGAATGAAATTAAGTGAAAATTATGATTCAAGTTCAAATTCTTTCCGGATTCGAGTGAAGACCAAAAATATAGAAAAAGGTCTTCACCGAAAATTAAAGGGTTCTTGCTCCCTAAAAAAAGGTCTTCACCGCAATTTGGTACTACATCGGCCGGAATTTAGGATGTATTCGTGCTGACAGGCACTATTTCGTATGATCATCCAGCGCTGATATCTCGACGGGGAGATGCGTCCCCCTGTCAATTTAAGTACTGCCCAAAAGAGAATGTATTCAAAAAGAAAGCAAGTAAGTTGAAACGTAGACTTAGTAGTTTTGTCAGTCTGAACTCGCAAAGTTTGATATTTTTGCCGTACTTGAACTCCGAAAAATTAGTGAACTCGGACTTGCTAAAATAGGCTGAACTCGACTAAAAATCGATTGAGTTCGCAGCCCTCGTGGCGGCCTAGAAAAACAGGATGTGTAGAAAAAGAGAGCGATTAAATCGAAAAGTGGAGTTATTATCTTTGTCAACTAGAACTCAAAAAACTTGATATTTTTGCCGAACTTGAATTCGAAAAAATGAGTTATAGAACTCGGACTTGCTAAAATACGCTGAACTCGCTTCTAGCTTCAGTTCAAAATTAACAATTTCCACGTACTTCAGTGCAGAGTTGTAAGTCGAGCTTAAAGTTGACAAAAAGGTTCGGGCCTAAAGTTGACAAAAATTTCGGGCCTAAGACGTACTTTTTGTCTTAGGTGCACAAAAATATAATCAAAATAAGTTGGCAACATCGCTAAATTTTTCAGACCTAACTTAACTTTTGGGTTTTTTTGGGCATGGTTTGGGCTTCAAATTAAGTTTCGGGTTCGGGCTAATTTTTTCGGGTTCGGGCCTGAACTAGTCGGCCCGTTTACAACTCTGCTTCAGTGTTGCCATTTTGTCAATATTGTGACAGAAGACTACCTTTTGGAAAGTTGACTGAATGACTTACAGGGATGTGGAAGCAGTCAATTTTTTAATTCTTTCTCTTCCAATTCCTCTTGAAGTGTCTCGCTTCCAATTCCTCTTGAAGTGCCACGCTTCCAAGTTCGCATCCGCTTTCTCAATGTTAGTTTTTCTCTTCCGGCTCCGGGTAAAATTAATCGCTTCCGAGTCCGCTTCCACTTCAAGCTCATTTTTTCAAAACGTTTCCGCTTCTAGACAAATTTTACCGCTTTCAGCTTCTACAATTGTTAAAATTACAGTATTTGGATTCATATACTACATTCTTAGTGCATTTTTAGCATTAGGGTGGGTCGAAAATACTTTTTTTTTTTGGAAATTTTTGCAACCCCTGCAAAATGTGTTTATTGGTGAAATAACATTTGAGTAAAAATTTGAGCGTCCTGGGACAATGGGAATGTTTTGCGCAATGAGCCTAGAGTTTGCAATTTTAGTAAAAAGTGAAGGTATTTTGATACTGTATTTTTACTGATAGTGTAATTACTATACATCAAAATATTCGTTTGCAACCCCAATTCAAATGAAGTTTGTAGCGGTAAAATACCGGTATAAAAATTTATTTGTGCTGAGACTGGAATTAAGCTTCGCGTAAGACGCTCAAATGTCGATGATTTTCAACGACAATCCTTGCATACAAAACCGAGTCTAGATTTCTTTAATGTTGTACGCCGTACTCGCTCATAATTAATTGAGTTTGTTGCGTCATAATGGTTACGTTCAGGTAAGCATATTTGGATAGGGTTTAGTGGTCATTAAAAGTTTTGTTCTTTTAAGTAATGTATAGTAAGTATCCTTGCCAGAGGTGGAGTCCTCGAGGACGCGTTTGGCTTCGAAAACATATTTTGAAGTCCGTGGCCCAGAAGCCGACAAGTCCTCGAAAATGCCCTGTCCTCGGCTCGAGAACAGCAGTATTTTTTGATTCGCGAAAAACGAAAATAACCAAACATAATCTTAACTTTGGTTTCCTCCCCGATCGCCTGAAATCTTGCGCGATGATCTTTTTTTTTTTTGTGAATACTTGCACACTTTGTCCTGGGCCGTGCCCCCCTATCGAGTGCTTGTGCCCTTCCATTTTGGTTGACTCAGAACAAGTTTTTGGAACATTACGTTACGATAAGACTACAGGCAATAATGGTAAAAAGGAATGGTAACGTTCAAACATAATTCCGTTTGAAGTTTTTTACATTCTTAGCGAAATTGCTGGCCAGCAACTGCTGTACATAAATGTGACGCAATAATCCATCTTATTAACACGCTTTTACGAATGTGTTGCGGATTAGGGATGTAAGCCTGCAGAATTGTTACCGTTACTTCGTCAATGATTATGACCTGAAACAATACGTGAAAACGTTTTTCTAAAAGATCAGCAATTTTTGTTTTTTTAGAACACACTCAAAATTTTTTTAAATGGAATTCAGTTGCGCAACCACCGAGAATGGTCTACGGGGGCTTCAGTCCTCCTTTTAGCCAAGTTATTATGAAAATTTAACCCCCAAATACAAGCGATTAAACGTGTTTTGGACTAGACGTTAAGTATAAGGGGGGCTGAAGGGGCTAGGCAACTTAATTCTTTCAATGACTTTTGAATTTTAGCAATTTGATATACCGGTAGTAATTTTCAAAAACGTGCGAAAAATGATTGAAATGGTGTAAAAATTGCTATTTTTGCCGCAAAATTACAAAAATCACCAAAAATTACAGAAATGACATAGCGTAGCCAAAAATTTTTATTGGGGGGGACAAAGCACAAATCACATGCAATGACGTCATCAGAAATTTTCGAAAGAGGAACTTTTTGTGGGACAAAGTTATCGCAGAATAGAAGATTAAAAGCCGTGGCCTAGTTTTGCACTTAACCCGGATTTTGCTAAAGGGAGAGGGGGTTTAACCAAAAGTGAAAAAGTCTACTTAAATTGGGAGACGTGCTGAGTAAAGTAGTATAACTCAAACGGATTACAAACGGGGGTCTGAGGGTGGATCCCCTAGCCGCCGGAGGCTATAGGAGGCTGGAGGCTTCGCCCCCAGCCGCTGGACGGATTTTTAGTAATTTTTTGAAAAAAAGCTAGTTTAATACCATTAGATCACATTTCGCATGTGTTTAGAGCCATTTCAGAGAACTAGATTTTTAACATTTGAAAGCCACTTGAAAAAACTAAATTGCCCAGTCCTTCTTTTACTAACAATTTAAATCGAAAACACGGTTAAAATCTTGCATTTTGGGGTTAGATTTAAAATCTTGCATTTTGGGGTTAAATTTTGTTTGTGATTTGGCCCAGGTAGAAGGAAGTAACGTACATTGCCTCGTGCAATATTTTAGCAGTAAATAATGATCCATTTGAAGATTTTCTTTAAGAGATTTTTGTTTCGTAATGAAAATAACCACTTGTAGGAGAACATGTAAGGCCAGGGGGGCTAGGCTCCCTGAATTAAAATTCAATAAGCATTTCCCCCAGCCAATTTGTTTTTCAAAATGCGTAAAAACTGTTGAGGTGAAAGGTGAATTATTTTAGTTGAAAAATGGTACAATAGATGGATACGGCTACTAACCATGTTGTTTCCCGGGGATCCTGGCTCTTTGGGGATTTTCGCAACATCTTCCTGCCAAATATAGGTGAAGACCAAAAAAAGTCTTACCATCTGAGGGCGGGGCCCCTGGCATTGTGCCAAACAGTAGCGTTGCCAGGGGGGCGGGAGGGGCTATAGCCCCCCATTGGCCGGAAGAGTATGCAAAATATCCCGTTTTTAGCACTTTTGAGGCCAATTTTTGCACTAAAATTGAAAATGGCCCCCTCCATTGGCTTTGGCAATGAGAATTGATGAAGGACCTGATGTTATTTTGACTAGAAAAACTGGGTTTCAGCCTGGCTGAAGACCTTTTTTTTTTGGAGATCACCTAAATTTGGACAGCAACACCGACTTAATTTCAGTGAAGACCTTTTTTTGGAGATCACCTAAATTTGGACAGAAAAACCGACTCAATCTAATTGAAGACCGATAAAAATCTGGGTAAAGATCGTTTGATGTTGTTTCCAGCCTCCAAAAGAGCCCCTACTCATTGCAAATTCCTGGCTACGCGCCTGGTGCAAAATGATTAATCGGTCCGTGGTTATTGTATTACGTTCACAAAAAGGTTCGATGAGGGCCTGAGGTAGCAACTTTTAGGACAAAAACCCTTAAATTCACCCCGGGTTATACATTTGAATTGGTTTGCAAAAATTGAATTTAGGTAGCCCAGGTCCCTATCTGATCGTCATGATCATCGGTAATTACTGTTGTACGTTAAAAATGCTGAAAAAACTGAAACAGAAGAGACAACAGGCTTTTTTGTCCATTTTTATTATTGGTGACATTTCAATTGGAGGGGGCCTGCCCCCCTCTGGCTACGCCTATGCTCTGTGATACGCTGGAGTTGCATCAGTTTGTACGGCACGGGGCCTAAATATTAGACAATTCTGGTGCAAAAAAATTTAAAGTCACTTTTGGTTCAAGCACCCTTCCTCGTAACAAAATCCTGATTGTGCTTTTGGTCGCATTCATTGCTGCAGACAGATTTTTGAAGCGATTATATGGGCCGCATACGAAATGAGCTAAGACATGCTGTCGGGCTTATATATCTCTTTTTTTCAGACACGAATACAAAATTTTTAAAGTAACGCATAATCGTAAAATATCAGTTTTTATGTGCAAAAGTTCAGTCTATTTTAGTGCCCCTCTCACTTTGGACTAGTGTCCCCTCACTTCGTTTGCTCTGGCGACGGCACTGCCTTGAACATTCCTGTCCTTGGCCTCGAGAGGGTCTGTTCTCGAAAAGTTGGTCCTTGGCCTTGTTCTCGGATTTGTTTTGAGTCTGTAGCCACTAGGGCATAAGCATTGTAGTAGGTGGAATTCTGTAACGGGATAATTCAGTTTAGAATTAAAACAACGATGATATAATATTATTTTAGCTATCGAGCACATAAATTGACTAAAGTCCATACTTCTGCGCGTTAGTTGCATATCATCAAGTCAGGCGGAAATATAATTCACCGAGGTCGCATTTATACTGGTCGCATTATTATTCGCATATAATTTTTGTAATTGTTGCAAGCTCGCAACATTATTACTATGTATTATGATAGTATAGCAAATAGACAAGAACTCCAAGTGCAATCAGAACCTTTGGACTAAAACACCCAAATTCTACATTGGCATCCCTTCTGGGGCACGAACCCGGAACCTCTGGATTGGAGTCTGATTGCACTCGGAGTTCTGATTGCACTCGAGGATCTGATTGCACTCGGAGTTCTTGTCTATTTCCTCGATTATGATAATATATAGTAATAATGTTGCGAGCTCGCAACAATTACAAAAATTATATGCAAATAATAATGCGACCAGTATAATTGCGACCTCGGTGAATTATATTTCCGCCGGACTTGATGATATGCAGTATCACGAGGTTTACTTAAATCAATTCAAACACAAAACAGGCTATTCAAGCAACTGCAGAAAAAACGAGAAGATTCAGCGCTAAAAAATAAATACAAAATTTACAGAAATACTTTGAACCGCGCATTAAAATGGGCAAAGAGTAATCACTATTATAGTGTTTTAGAAGAACACAAATGAGACTCTAAAAAGTTGTGGGAAATCATAAATGATTTAACCTACAACAAAAAACGTAGCCGGAAGTTATCTTCTAAATTAATCAATAAGGATGGCACTGTAATCACTAATCATCAAACTATTGCAGACGAATTCAATAAATATTTTGTTAATGTGGGGAAATCAATGGCTGATTTAATAGCACCAGGAAGCTCGAATAAATCTTATTCAAATAACTGCGTCTGGTCATCAAACAAAGCGAGCAACTCGATATTTCTCTCCCCATGTAGCCTAGTCCACAAGAAGTGTACAATGAAAATAAAAAAGCTACAAGGACATACGACATCGAAACTAAATTTATCAAGTATGCAATTCCTGTAATATCCATATTTGAGAGTGATCTGTTCAACTTTTGCCTGATAGAAGGTGTGTATCCTGATTCGTTAAAAGTAGCAGAGGTAATTCCTATTTTCAAAAAAGGTAAGCAAGACAAAGCCACAAATTACCGTCCAATATCACTTCTCTCCCAATTCAACAAAATCTTTGAAAAACTATTGTATTCCCGAATTTATTCTTATTTAGTTAGATATGATTTATTAAACAATTATAAATTTGGCTTCAGAAAAAATTCCTCCACAAACTTTGCAATCAATAAAATATATAATGAAATTCTCACTTCTCAATAATATTGATCAAAGTTTGTACACTTGCTGTGTCTTTCTAGATTTAAGCAAGGCTTTTGACTCGGTAAATCATTCAATTTTATTGCAAAAACTTGAAAAAAATGTTTGGATTTCGAGGAAGTGCATTAAGTCTTATGGAAAGCTATATCTGACCAATCGCTATCAATATACAAAAATCGGTGATTCTAAATCAAGAAAACAAATAATTGATTGCGGTGTTTCTCAAGGGTCGTCAATAGGTCCACTTTTGTTTTTACTTTATGTAAATGACTTACCCCAGATCACACAACTTTCGACAACCTTATTTGCGAATGATACGCTACTGTCGCTGTCTGATGCAAATTTATCAAGATTGGAAAACAGAGTCAATACGCAATTGCATTGTATTGCTCAATGGTTAAATCAAAACAAATTGGCATTAAATTATTTTAAAACAACAAACTTACTTTTCAATAAACGACCGCACGGACCGATAAGCTCAAAATTTTAGTTACATATAAATCAAAAAGCAATTTCTAGAAGCAAATCAGTGAAATATTTGGGTGTGTGATTTGATGACAAATTGAATTGGTCGGCTCATATTCAAAAACTTTTGCTTCAATTGGCAAGGTGTTGCAATTTGTCGTATCATACACGTGACTTTGTGAATGACCATGCTCTAGTTATGCTTTATTATAGTTTTGTTTATATTTTTTCTCTTTTTTTTCTCATTTATTTATTTTTTCCATCAAGCACAGCGACTGAATTATGCGCATTACGCAAGCAGTTACACAGTTTGGAGATAAATACTGTATGTACATTAGACACAATTCTTAATGAGGTGATGGCGAAGGACTATATGTCATCGAATCAACCATCACCTGCACTTCCGCCTCAAAATATGGGTCCGGTATCGTTACTGTAATTATCGAAATTAGCCAATTCCTGAAAAGCAGTAGGGTTGGAACTTTTGTTGGATCAATTAAGAAACTTGAAATATGACTTAAAAAAATTATTTCTAAAATTCGATATGAAATCTAACTTAAATTTAATATTAGCGAAATTGAATTTCGGAATTCGTACCGTAGTTTTCGTACGCAAGAATTTTAAACTTGGAAAGCTTTGAATTTGACCAACCCTACTAAAAACGCAAGCTATTATTCCAAAACAAAAGAAGACTAAAAGAAAGAAAAACAAAATATGTACACTATATACACTATTTACAGTTCAAGAATGCAGCAGCTTTAGCAGAAGGTCATGACTATGTTACAAGTAAAAGCGACGAGGGATTTACATTGCCTGATTCTATTCTAACAGGGTCATGGAGTCAGTTACGAAACCAGATATAAATCGAAAATGTTATGAACAGAGCCATAATGATTACGTTATATACCACGTACAGTTCAAGGATCTATAATATAACAGAACGTCGCAAAAATGGCTTGCGTTTTATGCAAAATAAAAAATAAAAATAAAAAAAGAGAATAGCGATGACATAAATGTATAGCCTAATGCTATTCAAGCAAAAGACAGTGGCGCTTGAAGGCAAACAAAGAAACAGTTACAAAAGTATGAATTCCCACTTTTACACGGAGTAGTTACAAAACATTTCAAAATAAACCGTATAGTAAGAATCTGGCAGCCACCAAACCTGTTAGGAAGATACGGTATTGCAAAATGTTGCCATTTTGTATACCGGTAGTTGTCAGCAATGTCAGGTTGTAGAATGGTACTTAGAAATTAGTTGATTTTTGAAAGTTTTCTTAAATGTTCGAAATGATAATTCCTTAAGCTGTTTGTTAATGCCATTCCATATTTTTGTTCCAGAAAAAATTGTCATATTTTGACCTAATTTAGTTCTAACTCGAGGTAAGCAATAATTTCGGTTGTTTCTCGATCGTGTGCCGTGATCATGACATTGGCTAATTAACTGAAAATCGTTGGCTTTGGTTGAAGATATCACGTTATTATCAGAGGTTGAGTCGAGGACACAAGGCTCTAGGCCAAGGCCAAGGACACAAAAAAAATCCGAGGCCAAGGACACAAGCGCAAGTGCTCTCCAAAAACAAAAAAAAATTTTTTTTCAGGCGATCTCAAAAAAAAAAAAAAAAAAAAAGGTCTCCACAAAAATTTTTCAAGCGATCTCCACAAAAAAACGTTTTCCAAAAAATTTTTCAAGCGCTCCACAAAATTTTAACAATTCAAAAAATACTGCTGTCCTCGAGCCGAGGACAGGCCAATTTTTGAGGACTTGAGGCCTCGAGGCCAAGGACGTCCTCGAGGACTCCACCTCTGGTTATTATTTATTCTATGCATTAACTTTGCCATTTCTAGCATATAAATATCATTTAATTTTAAGCATTGCAACTGATGGAACAAAGGTTCAGCGTGTGGTCTATATTTACTTCCAGTTATTATTCTGATATTTCTTTTTTGAATTATTTTCAGTGGATGTAACGTAGTTTCTGAAGCACTACCCCAGCTATTTATACAATATTGAAGGTGAGAATACACTAGACTGTAGTACACCATTTTCATTGTCTGTTTATCGACGTAGTTTCTAATGTGATATAGAGCCCATTAACCTCTTGCAATTTTTGAGCAAATTTGTTTTACTTGATGTTTCCAATTTAGTGTGTCGTCTATCAATATACCTAAATATTTCACGAATGATTTTTGCTGTATTTTCTTATCCTCAAAAACTATTTCAAGTTTATGTTTGAATTGTTTCTTTGTTATTATCATGAATTCTGATTTACTGTAATTTATTAAGAGTTTGTTAATTCTCATCCAGTTAATTATTTTTTGGATATTTTCGTTTACTTTTTGTTACAACATTTCAGGTTGGGAATGCGTCAACGTGAGATTAGTGTCATCAGCAAATAAATGCACTTTGAAATCAGAAGCCAGAGGTAAATTATTTATGTAAATTGTGAATAGCAGTGGGCCTAGAATGGATCCCTGAGGAATACCGCAAAGCACTTTACAGAGGTGGAGTCCTCGAGGACGTCCTCGAGGACACATTTTGAAGCCCTTGGCCTTGGCCTCGAAGACTCATGGCCTTGGCCTTGGCCTCGAAGCCTCAAGTCCTCGAAAATTGCCCTGTCCTCGGCTCGAGGACAGCACTATTTTTTGAACAGTTGAAATTTCGTTGGAAAACGACAGAAACCTCGCGGAAAATTTCCGAACACTTTTTTTGTTTTCCTCACTAGGAGCATAGGCGTATGCAAGGAGAGGAGGGGCAGCCCCCCCCAATTGAAATTTCACCAATGACAAAAATGTGACAAAAAGCCTATTGTTTCTTCAGTTTCAGTTTCTTTTCAGCGTTTTTCGCTGACAATAGTATAACTAATTAACAATATTGAAGAGCAGGAGCGCCTGGTCCCCCTCAATTCAATTTTTGCCAGCCAATTTAAACGTATAATCCGGAGAAAATGGAGACTTTTTGTCCTAAAATTTGCTATCTCAGGCCCACATCTAGCCTTTTTGTGAACGTAATGCATTAATCAGGGCCATTTTTACCATAATATGACGCAGTACCAGCTAGGGGCCCAAAGCTGAAATCGTAAGATTTTTTTTGGTCTATTATTTTGGTTTATTATTTTTTTTGGTCTACCTATATTAGGCAAGAAAATGTTGCGAAAATCTCCAAAGTGCCAGGGGCCTAGCGCGATGTAAATCCGGCCCGGCAATAACATGGTTAGTAGACGTAACCATCTATTGTACCATTTTTCAATAACAATTCAGTATTTCACCTCCAACCTCGCCGGTTTTACGCACAAAATACTTTAAATAAAAATTAGCCATGGAAAATGCTGATTGAACAAATCATTGAACATCAACTGAGGGGGCCTGGACCTTCTGGCGAACATGTACTCCTATAACTGGTTATTGTCATGACAAAACAAAAATCTTTAAGGAAAATCTTCGAGTGGATTATTATTTACTGCTAAAATGTAACCAGATACAATGCACCTTACTTCCCCCTACCCGGACCAAATACTTACAATTAAATTTTAACTCCAAAATGCAAGATGTTAAACGTGTTTTGGACTTAAATTGCAAGGAAAAGGAGGATTAAACAATTTGATTTTTTCAATTGGCTTTCAAATGTCAAAAATCTAGTGCTTTCAAATGGCTCTAAACACTTGTGAAATGTGATCCAATGACATTAAAATAGCTTTTTTTTCCCAAAAAATTACAAAAAATCGCCCAACGGCTGGGGGCTTCGCCCCAGACCCCCCGTTTGTGATATGTTTGAGTCACACTAGCTTTCCCAACACGTTCCCAAAGTTAGATACTTGCACTTTTCAACTATTAGTTTAAGCCCTCTTCCTTTGCAAAATCCTGGTTATGTGCAAACAGGCGACAACGATTTCAGATCTTCCATCCTACGAAAGCTTTGTCCCACAAGTACTTTCTCTTTGGAAAAATTTTTATGACGTCATTTCATGTGATTCATGGTTTAGGCCTCCCCCAATCAAAAATTCTGGGTACGCCAATGAATTGGAGATCGCCTGAAAAAAAATTTTGAAGACCTTTTTTTTTTTTTGGAGAACGCTTGCGCCTGTGCCATTGGTCCTTGGCCTCGAGCATTCCTGTCCTTGGCCTCGAGAGGTTCTGTCCTCGGAAAGGCTGTCCTTGGCCTCGGATTTTTTTTGTGTCCTTGGCCTCGAGCCTTGTGTCCTCGACTCCACATTTGGCACTTTATTTGTAGCCGATTTAGTGCTCTTGATGGTAGTGTATTGTTGCCTATTCGTTAAGAAACTTTCTATTAATTGTAAGGGTACACCTCTTATACCATATTTCTTTAACTTTGCAATTAATATTCTGTGATTAATGGTATCATATGCTTTAGCCAAGTCTAGAAAAATGGAGCACGTTATTAGTTCATTTTCTATGTGTTTAATGAGGTTGTTATATATGTCCACTACAGCATCTGAGGTTGAGCAATTTTTTTGAAATCCGTATTGTTGGAAACTAATTAGTTCATTTTTGATAAAAAATTTGTTGAGTTGTTCATGCAAACATTTTTCAGAAATTTTTGCAAACGGGCTCAATATTGAAATTGGTCGATAGTTGCAGCAATTTTCTCTGTTTCCTTTCTTAAATATAGGAACTATCTCTGCGATTTTTAATGCTTGAGGGAAATATTCTTTCTTTATGCAGATGTTGAACAGTTGTGTCAGTTTTGGAGTAATAACAGTAGCTGCCATTTTTATGTATTTTATAGGAATGCCATCGATGCCAGTACTCTTGGAGGAATCAAGTCCTCTAATTTGAATTCTTATTTTATCTTTTGCAATTGGTTGAATAAATATAGAGTTAATGTTGCTATGTATCAACGACGCTATCTTGAAATTGCATTGCACTGGTTTAGAAATTTTAGCTGCCAGATTAATACCAACATTGGTGAAATAATTATTTAACATGATGCTGACACATTGATTTCCATAAGCATAGTCTTCTGTGCCGGTGGTCATTTTATCGGGGATGTTATTACCGCGCTGTTTACTCACATTAAAAATATAATTAATAGTTTTCCATAGCTTTGCCGTGTTTTGTTTATTTTTTCTGATTATATCTTGGTAATACAGTTTATTTGCACTATTTTTTTAGATGAGTGAGCTTATTACTGTACATCTTATATTCGTTCCATTTAGCAGTGCACTTACTATTTACGCATTTTTTATACATGCAGTTTTTTCGATGTATAGATTTTAGTAGTCCTTTTGTTATCCATGGTTAGGTTTTTAGTTTTAATTCCTTCCTGCTTCGTTTTCGTAAAGGTGCATGTTTATCGAGTATCAATTTAAAAATGTGAATAAATTTGTCCGTGTATATATCAATTTCATTTGAATTGATCGGTAGGTTAGTTTCCCCCAGTAAGTGCAAACTTTTCGACAGTTCTTCTAAAAATAATTCTGCCTCAAAATTCTTTGTATCTCGCTCATATGAAGCTTCATATTTATTTGGATGTTTTAGTGCTACGTCTGAACCGACTATTACAGGCATATGATCACTGATATCATCCAGTAGAATATAGCTGTGCGTTTCACCACTTATATTATTGGTGTACACAAGATCCAACTGCGATGATGAATTATCAGTAACTCAAGTAGGATGAGTAATGAGTGGAATAGCTCCTAAGCTATATGTCATGTCAATGTATGCTTTCACTTTATTTTCATTTTGCAAAAGATTGATGTTGAAATCTCCACCGATGTAGTGTGTAACATTTTTGCAGCTTAAAAGTTCTAAAACTTTTTCAAAGGACAACTAAAACCTGTATAGGTTTTGCTTGGGATGACGATAAATTACGCCAATTACACACTTTTTTCCATGCTCCAGTTCTATTTGCACCCATTTATCCTCACAATCAGGAATATTTAAATCAAATTCGTGGCACACCTTAATTGGGATATTTTCTTTAGCGAAAATGCCCTACGCCGCCCCAATTAGTAAGGGTTCCTTTTGTGCATAAACTTGTATCCTTTTAAGAAGTGATTCAAGTTTTCTGAAGTTTTTACTTTTGGTTCACTCACAAGAATAATGATGTCTGGTGACAATTTGGTTAGTGCGAGTAAATCATTCACTTTATCCAAACCTGTTTAATATAGATTTAATATTTATACAAACCTTATAGCCGTTTAAGCTATGGCATTATCGCTTGGGGCACAGCCGCCAAAAACCAACTTCGAGAGATTGAAGTCAAATTAAACAATATCATATGTACCATGACCAGTGGTGTAAAGTAACGAAATACTTTTACTTGAGTAGTTTTTTTCGGTAACGAGTACTTTTTTGAGTAGTTTTTTTTTAACTAATTTTACTTTTACTTAAGTACTTTTAGCCTGAAGTAACGCTACTTAAGTACTTATTATTTGATAAAAGTACAAAGTAGTTTTAAAATTTGAGACGCAGTGTTGACTGCACTTTGACTGTGGGCATCTGCAGTCAATCATTCGTAAACGCGCAGTCAGGCTATTCTCTATTGGTTCTTTCTTTCTTTCTTTAAATTCCATTCATGTGCTTTTGAAAACGATTGCATTTTTTCTAATCAAGTACTGGAAAACATCGACTTCTTAATCAGGACTAGGAACCAAAGCTCTACCGAATAGTTAGCCTACAACATTATAGGTTAACCTTACCATTTTAACACCAATAAAATGCAAACGAATCGTCAGTTTTCCTGAAGTCATGAGTAGAGTTTGTAGGTTAGGGTGCATTTACAATCGGGCTGTTCGTAGTTAGGGTGAAAGATCCATTCCCGTTTTGCTGTTTTGTAGGACTGGAGGATTAGACAATTGCAGAAATTTATTGATAAGTGGAGATATGAGATCCTGGCAGGCGCATAGCCAAAAATTTGCAATGGGGGAAGGCTAATTCAGAGGCTGGAAACTACATCAAATGGTCTTATCCCAGATTTTGATCGGTTTTCACGCAGATTGAGTCGGTTTTACAGTCCAAATTTAGGCGATCTCCAAAAACAAAGGTCTTCAAATTTTTTTTCTGGCGAACTACAAAATTTTAACAATTCAAAAAATACTGCTGTCCTCGAGCCGAGGACAGGCATTTTTTGAGGACTTGAGCCTCAGTGCTTACACCTTTGTGTGGTAGAGAGGTGGCAGCTTGCCTCAACGACCCTAATATCACTCTGCAGTTTCCTGGTCAAGGCAACAAGGTGAATAAATTAGTAAAACTGAAAACAAACATGGTGGAATTCAGGAATTGCGTGATAAACTTTGTCTAGGCAGGCAGCAGGTTTTCTAAAGTGCAGCAAGTAAATTGAATTGGAATTAAATTAAGCTGCAGTCTAACCTGCTAATGCTGTGACAGAACACTGGTATCACTATCAATCAATGAATGACTGTGCTTCACTCACAGTTTCAGTTTTGCTTCTATCGGTTTCTATCTGCCTTCACATGTCGTGAAATAAAATCAATCAAAAAAAATTCACGATAATTTTTTCTTCTTGAATCCAAAAAAAGTTTATCGCAGACTATTGAATTGCCTTTGGTGCGTGACTTTTGGCGCACCCTGTAGATACAGTAGGCTTGATTGATTGATGCATCTTTATCCTCCTTTCACGAGAAAGCGACGGTGGCGCTATCCTTTGGTCGAATCCGCACCCGCTTAGGAGTTAACAATTTCCAAGTTTTCCGGTTGACTTTTGACTTCTTTCTACATAAATTTGTTGCTTGTTCAAAGCCACTAAGCAGAGATAATCATCGTAAAGCGTCTTATCCAAGGACGCAACAACGTGACCAGGGTGTGGGTTGAACCCATGTTCATGCGACCAGGGTAATCGTAAAAACGACGTCTTTACCCTCTTGGCCACGCTGCCGACACTCTAATAAGGCACTTCTGCAGTGTTTTTAGTTTTTAGCATCCAAATTTAACAATGGCAGTGAATGAGTATTTGAGCAAATATTTTATGAATTGATTCCTTGAATATATAGTAACAAAAAACTTGCACAATTAATATTTCATGACTTCTTAAGATAGTGAGGGGTTAGAAAATCAAGCGCTTGTGGCAGTGATGTGAAGGTAGTTGACCAGTTGTCATTGGTCAATTGAATAGTTTGCTTATTTTGCGTGAATACTTTCAGAAATACTTCTACTTGAGTAGTTTTGAAATGACTACTTTTTTACTTTTACTCAAGTACTTTTTTCGGTCAGTACTTTATACTTTACTTCAAGTAGTTTTTTTGTCAGTAACGAAACTTTTACTTGAGTACAATTTTCGAGTACTTTTTACACCACTGACCATGACTTGGAACAAAAAATTTTCTTATGTAAGTCAACTGTATAAGAAACTAGGCTTTCTGAAACTTCACGATGTTTACAAATTGGAGCTTGCTAAAGTTATGCATAAGCTTTTGAAGAACAAGCTACCAAAATTATGTAACTATAACTTCACAACAATTAACAAAATTCATGATTATGCAACTAGAAAACCAAGCAGATCCATAGGTGGGCAAGTTAATGCGAAACGTTAGCTTCGTTAACCACTAGTCCGTTAACAAACTTCACACCTCCGTTAACGTTAATCCGTTATTTTCAGCTTTAATTAACGGAAGTTAATAAAGTCCGTTAATCCGTTAACATTTTGCGTGTAATTTACATTTCGTTTTATTCACTCGCTTCTAGAACACGTATTGACGCTGTTGAGCTGATTGTAAGGAAATATTTATTGCTATGGCGGTCTTTTTGTGTTTTAAAAGATACATTTTACAGTCTAATCTAATTTCAAGATAAAAACAAGTTCAAATTCACAACGAAGCTGCATGATATTAACGATAAAAAACTTAACGGAAGTAAACAGAACTTAACGGAAGTTACTTTAGTCCGTTAACAGCACTTAACGGAAGTTAACATAGTCCGTTAACATGAAAAAACTTTTTAACGGATTAACGAGTTAATAAAAAAGTTAGCTTCGTTATTAACGGATTAACGATTAACGGACTTGTGCCCACCTATGAGCAGATCTATATACTTTTTACCTCGAGTTTCTAAATCTGCTGGACAGAATAAAATCGAATTTAGAGGTGCTAAAGTATGGAAAGAAATTAGTGAAAATTAAAAAAATAAACCCTTCAATTCTTTTAAAAAGCAGTTTAAAGAAAATTTACTGAGAGATTACGGACCACACTGTTAGGTATTGATTAAGCATTGTATGTACTGTACCCGTACCCGTTTGAACTTGTGGGAGCTTCGATACGAACAACATTGTCTGTACTATTCGCTGTCCTTCATCATTCTATTGCAGCTTTGTGTGATAACGTATTGTGCATATTAACAAGGAGCATCTCGACTAGGAAACCTAAGGGTTATTCGGTGCTCCTTGTGTTTCGAATGTGACCTCTGACTTGTGTGTTGAACCTGAACCTTTGTTACTAATACTAAACTAATAAAATATTAAACTACTGCGCTCAGAAGTTTGAACTTTAGTCAATTTATGTGCTCGATAGCTGAAATAATATTGTAACGTACATGTCAAAAGGAAGCGTCCCAGTGTGGTCGACCGGCTCTGTTGAACAACCTATCGAGCTACTCCCTGAGTTAACTTATTAATCCATACATCCAATTAATCATTGACTAGTGGCTACGCTGGAGCTGACGCTACATCATCCCCCTCCCTTTACGCTGGTGACGGCACTCCATCGTCTCCAACCAGAGCAAGGGAGAGCGTCCACCACTCCAACATCCTGTCGTGCTCGCCATTGTAACGTACATGTCAAAAGGACGCGTCCCAATGCGGTCGACCGGCTTGGTTGAACAACCTATCAAGCTACTCTCCGGGTTGAGTTATTAATCCATATATCCGATTAATCTTTGACTTGTGGCTACGCTGGAGCTGACGCTACATCATTCCCCTCCCTTTACGCTGGCGACGGCACTCCATCCAGGACGTTGGAGTGGTGGACGCTCTCCCTTGCGCTGGATGGAGACGATGGAGTGCCGTCGCCAGCGTAAAGGGAGGGGGATGATGTAGCATCAGATCCAGCGTAGCCACAAGTCAATGATTAATTGGATATATGGATTAATAACTTAACCCGGAGAGTAGCTTAATAGGTTGTTCAAACGAGCCGATGGACCACATTGGGACGCGTCCTTTTGACATGTTTGTTACGATATTATATCATCGTTGTTGTAGTTTTAAACTGAATTATCCCGTTACAGGATCCCGCCTACTACAATGCTTATGCCCCAGTGGCTACAAGTCCTAGGCCTTGACCTCGAACGTTGGGTCCTCGACTCCACTCTGATTGTTGTTATACAATGAATTTTCACACAGATATGTATTAACTTGGAGAAAAACGCATTTTTAAATTATTTTACCAAGAAAAGGCAAATTACAGATTAGTCTGAAATGTTAATATTATTATTATCAAAACACAAAGGTATGGAACGTCTCTTTATTACCTCAAACAGTTATCATTTCCTTAATAAAACGGATATCGAACAGTCCTTTCGAAAAAGGAATGAATTAAACTTTGTCGAAGGGGATGTCCCTAACGACAAACAAACAATTTAATTATTACCGACGTCATCACAAGTTTCCAAAGGTTGTTGCTGGCTGTGGTTGCTGTTGAGGCTGTGAGTATGTTGACTCGATTTCTCAGTATGTGTTTTTTTGACCAGCTGATTAAATTAGTTCTGAACAGCAAGCACTATAGAGCGTGTGATGTGTTATGTTATTTTTTTTGGTTTAGCTCCCGTACCATATGAGTAGGCTAAGTGTTTTAGTGTTTGATAGGATTGCATTAAACTACCAGTACTGCTCGAAATCGGCTGTATTAAAATAATGGTAAGAGATGATAAAGATATGCTCCAAACCTTATTCTACAATTGCTGTTATTTCAAATTAGCAATTGTACACTTAATCTGTTTGACACCACACCATTGGCAGCCCTACATTTCAAAGTTTTGTGACATCAGAAAAGGATGACTTTGCAATATTGCTTGCAGAATAAGCAATGCAATGTTCGATAATAATTGAGCATCGTTTCGCATATTTTGCTAGAAATTTTACAAAGTCATCCTTTTCTGATGTCACAAAGTTCAGAGTTTGAAACGCAGGGTTGCCAATCTGCAATGGTGTTAAGTCAATCAAATTAGGTCTATTTTTGCAAATAAAGGAAATAGTGGAACAAGGTTTGCGGCAATTCTTTATTACATGAATTACTGTAGTTTTAGTGTCTTTAGTGAAACCAACATTGAGCAATAGACCTACTGTACAGTGGCAGAGTGGTAGTTTACTGTCAAAGATAATACAATGCTTAGTCAATAATGATAGTAGCCTGTAATAACATTTAATCACTTTGCGTGGTTCTGGCCTAAAGGCCACCAGCGCAGAAGTCTTGGAAAGAGCCACCAGAACGGCGACTACTTAAAAACAAGCAATGCAAAAAAGTTTTCCTTCCACAGGCATCAAACCTACTGCCTTTATATTAAAGGTCCACTGCTCTACCACTTCAGACTTGAGCTTGACTGTAGAGAGCATAATTCAAAGGCTGCAGGTTTGAAACCCGTTACAGTTAACTTTTTCGCATTGCTTGTTTTTAAGTAGTCGCCATTCTGATGGCTCTTCTCTAAGCTTCCGCGCTGGTGGCCTTTGAGCCAGAAGCACACAAAATGATTAAATATTAAAAATCTGGCCTGCAAACGTCAAAACATCACAATGAAATTAGTACAATAACAGTTGTACTATCAGCTATACTTGGCTAGTTATTCGTAATGCAGTATTGTGGTGTGCTAGATAGAATTATGCTGGAGATATTGAGATCAGAGAAAGATAAGGCTTTCCAAACTCCCATGCTATCTGCATATTGTACAGCGTGCATGCCTAACAAACTAGTTTTTATTGTGTACTTTGAACTGACCAGCTGGTCGGGAGGTAACGCATTTGTCTCTGGAGTGGGAGGTTTGAGAATCAAATCTCGGGCCTGTTCTGTGTCAAATCAGACGTAGAGTTACTAACGTTTCTACCCCGTTGCAACATTTCTTCGAAAGAAACTGTGTTGCCCTGGTTCAATGACATGGAGCAGGTAGATGAGCCCCATAAACTTGTTACACACTTTGGTATAGCAGAACAAGTATAATAAAACAAAAGATTTGATTTGATTAGAAAAACTCTTAAATCAGAAATAGCCTACTAGCTGACTTGTCCAGTAATGTCTGAAAAAAAACTAAAAGATCTGAAGTGTTTTAAAATCTATGAAGATCCTAATGAAATTGATCTGGATGAAGAAGGGGATGAGGATGAAGATGCAATGAAGTAAGCTGTGTTATTAAAATTTGTTCTGCAAGTTGTCATGATGTCACTAAAATTAGCTCTGTTTAATTAGATTTTTTGGTTTACGTCATAATAACATTTTTTTCCTAAGTTTGTCTGTTTTTTTCTAGGAAAAGACTGTAAATTTTTTGGTCTAGTTTTTTAATCATTTTGACCCAAATTTCACTGAAACTCAAATCCTTAAGGTACGTTCACACAAGATGCGAAGCAAAGGTTGGTACTGTACTGTAACCTTCACGCTCACAAGTGGTTGCTTACGTCACTTGCTCAAAATAGGCCTAGCCACTCATCAACAATTTTGTCCAAGTGAAGTTAAGCAATCTTGTGAAGTTTGCCACTGGTTGAAATCTTTTGCAAGTTCTGAGTTGTCACAGATGTTAAATTTTGGTTGCTTTGTATCGAGTGTAAACACATCTTAACTCTAAAACTAGCCCCAAGCTTAACTCAAACTTAAATTGTAACCTTTAAAAGAGGAAATGAAAACTGCAGATAGTGTTCCATATGTGATGTTTTTGTTTTACTCTTTGTAACGTAAAATTTTTTGTTAAAATAGTCACTTTTTTGTTAATGCAAATTTGAGGCAACAGAATTATTGTAGTTGATTCAGTTTTTTCTGCTAATTTTTGGTGAATTTTATATGCCAAAGTGGAATTTGAGTCAGTGAATATTGGTTAGTTTTTATTAGTCTGTTATATCAGTGGTAAGATTTCAGCATCAAGTGCTATGTTTTTGGCAAGCATTATCTGTTTAATTGCCCCTTAGTCTAGCTTTGCCATTTCCTATGTCAAATATGTACCATTCCAACTTTACTTCAAAGTACTCTACCTCATGTGGTTGATAACAAGGATAAGGTTTAACGCTTTAGGTTTGTATTCATGATTAAGTTACATGTTGCTATTTGAGTGATGTGTCTATGCTTTTAGATTGATAATAGTTCAAGAATTAATTGTTTCTATTTGTAATATGTTTAGTGTATTTTTAGGCTTTAATATTTCGGATCAAACTAGCTATATTTTGCTATATTTTATCAATTTAGCTTGAATCTTGCTGCTTAGCATTATGCTTGCCCCGAACAGTAGGCAGTCTACAGCTTGTAATTGAATGTAGTCCTGTCTCCTAATTTCTAACTGTGAGCATTTAGGTATACCTTATAGTCCAAGAAGTATGGTGTATACTATAGGTATTGAACAAATACATTGTGATATCGCTACATTAGTCTATTATTAGTAATTTAATAGCATAACTTTGCAAAATTGCTCATATAATTAAGCAAAGATCATTTTGAATTTATTATCGTTGGCAAGATATTTTAAGTTTTGAGTTACTACTCATTGTTGCAATAGTGTACTTGTGCCAAAAATATTTGATAATTTTCAGTTTTTTCTTTGCAATTTAATAGCTATTTACAAAAATTTATATGGAATGACTATTTTACTGAAAATTTTTAAGTTAAAGGGAATGAGACAAAAAAAAGAAATAATTATATGCTCATTTTTTATTTATGTTTTAAACTTTAGATTAGGATTTGAGTTAAGTTTGGGGTTAGTTTTAGTGCAGGGATTCGAGTTTGAGTTAAATTTGGATCAGAATTGAAAAAAAGTAGATAAAAATTTCCAGTATAATAGTCTCTTCGTGATTTAAATTTTATTTTGTAGTGCCATACTAGACTCATCAATAAAGCATCCCAAGTATGCTCTTTCTACCTTGGATTACATGTTGGAAAAAAAAGATTCGAATTGTTACCGATGTAGATTGAGTCGAAAAGTTTGGTCATCTGGAAAAGGCATTCCATTGGAAAGCGACTTGGGTGACCCTGAGTATATTGAACTTCCTACACCTACTGCTTGTGGTCGAGCTTTTGATGGTGACATTGTAGCAGTGCAGGTATTGTATATACAGCACTTTCAACTGTTTTACCACAAAACTAGTACTTAAGGATTTAGAATTGATAGCAGAGGTAAACTTTGAACAACAAAACGATCTACTTTGTTTTGTTGCTCTTGTCTCAGCATAGTGCTTTGCTTTTCATCTTGTCATGATTAAAGAAAAATTGCGATATTTCATTAATTGTTTTGAAATGTTTGTTTTTAAATGCTTTTGTGTTTTGTTGTAGTTGAAAGAACTTTATGATGAAGTAAATTCAGAAGGAAAAGACCCAAGCTGTTTGGGTAAAGGCTGCGTAGTTGGAATATTAGAAAGGTAACAAAACCTTGAGCAAGGGGCAGATCTAAATTTAAGTTTTGGTACCTGCGTCTTATGTTACCTTGAAGCCAATTTTTGTTAGTGAATCAATGTTTTTATAGCTGCATGCCGACTGATTTTTGTTTTTTTCATTGTTTGCTACAAGAAATTATCCCAAAATTTTCGGGCGCTTGTTGATTTACCAAAAATAAAGGCTTTTCTGTATTCAGCAAAAAAGTCTTTCAAATTTAGAAAAAAAATTATGATACATCTGGTGCCTGTGCCTAAGTGCTAGCTTGTATATGTATTACAATCATTAGCATTGCATTGTGATAATGACGCCAAAATTGAGTTGTAGCATAAGGTAATAATTGTATTCCATGACTTTACAGTAATAAAGAAGCTGCACGAAAATATTATAACTAAACAGCTAAAAATTGACAATTATTGTATTGTATTTGGGCACAATAAACAGAAACGAAAAAACATAAGACCAGGTAATAATAAGTTATAAATTAATCAAGATGATAAATATTTTGCAATGCATTATTGCGTATTTACAAAAGAGGTTTTGTATTTTGGCGAAACAGAAACTGCAGGTTTTCATATTGCTAAATCAATATGGTAGATGAAACAAAAGATTACGCAAGCATTTGCATTATTTGCCATTGGGTTACATTTAGTAGAGCACTGCAATTGATATATAAAAAATCATGGTTTAAACTGTTCTTTTGTGGCATGCAGTTACGTACTTTGGACTCAAAAAATACTGGGATTTTGGCTACT
The DNA here is from genome assembly GCA_963965965.1 of Trididemnum nubilum. Lineage (NCBI taxonomy): Eukaryota > Metazoa > Chordata > Ascidiacea > Aplousobranchia > Didemnidae > Trididemnum > Trididemnum nubilum. The sequence continues at coordinate 36,711,308 of OZ014489.1, forward strand.
AAGTAAGGGCTTCATTTGAAAGAGACGACTGAGATGGTGATAGTTCACCTAATAATGTTGTAGTTCAGTCGTCAACCATAGTTTTGTTAAGAAACTTGTCCGAAGAATGGAGAGGGCAAGAAAAAACGAATTTACTTGACAAGACAAAAAGCTTCGAAGTAATAAACAACCTGATTGAAGCGATTCTCAAATTTTGTACCACCAACCAACTTTTAAAATTTTTTGTTTTAAATAAGTTTTGTCATTTGCAGAAACTTTTCAAATATTTACGAAGAGCGTTTTATATGTCGTGCGGATGATTACAATCCTCGTCTCATGGTCCCATTAAACGGCACCCCTTTCAAATTTAGCATTGTTTCACCATGGCACCGATTTCCACCAAAGGGAAAAGTATTTCAGTACTTTAGGAAACCAAACAAAAATGGTAATACATTAGGTTAGTTTGAACAGGTTAACTACAAGTAAAGTTTAATCGTTTACGTGCTATCTGGCCAGAAGGCCATCAGCGTGGAAGTGTAGGGAAGAGCCACGAAAACGGCGACTACTTAAAACAAGCAATGCGAAAAAGTTATCCTCCAACAATATTGCAACCTGCAACCTTTGGAATGCCGGCCCACTGCTCCAACACTTGAGCTAGAAAGGATGCCTCCTATAACTAACCTGTTGGTTTTGATTCCTGGATAAATATTAAGAGGATTTGGATCTATTTTTTCTTAAATCAAATCTTCTAAAAAAGGTCATTCGTGCAGAACTCATAAAAAGAATTTCTTATGAGAGTCAGATTCTCAGCAACTTTTTCATTGATTTGTACATATCAGGCAAACTTTGCGTATCTCTGTCCACTCCAACATCGTTTTTTTGGTTGTTTTTGCAAGTCTTTTGTTAGGCTGGGTTGCCATGACGAATAGACTTCTTGTCCTCAATGGGAATAAGCATTAAGTTTTTTTTTTCAACGGGCACAATGATGCATTACCAGTTCAGGGATCGAATCACCCAACGTACTGCCATCTTAACTTTTGCCGCCTCTGATTAATTTAGTCGCAGTTACTAAATTTTATTATTGATATCAATATTAACTTTTCAGGTGAAGTTGAAATTGAAGCACCGAAAGAGCTTCTTTTGGAAAAGCGAGGGACAGAAAATGGTGTTCTTGGAACTCAACTTTTTTCTGTCCGGTACATGAACTGGTCAAAGTACTACATTTATCCCAGGGGTTACGTTGACTCATCTTTCGACGCTCTCAACATTAAAAGATACAGTGTGCAGTTTCAAATTCATGGCAAACACAAGTATGATAAAACTTATCGTATACACCGTGATCTAGGCAAAATTTAGGTAATAACTGTTCGTTCTTTGTAAGCGTCACGTGCTAAAATTAAAAACCCTACAGTCTCTTTCATCCATAATCGAGATCACCAGGGATGTCTTATTCAAATAGCCTATGTTTGGAGTCACCAGTGGTGGTTTATTCGAAGCAGACGATAGGGTTTTGAATTTTTTTATGTGACGTGTAGTATGTTATGATATTGGCTCTGGCAACGCTGTTGAGCTCCTTTTTGAACCAGTTAAATTCAAACTCCACTCATTGTAATAATTCTACGTAGTTAATTGCAGTAGGGTTGTTCTTTTTTTCTTAGGATTAACCTATTACCCTCGCAATGTGTTTAGTTAATGATGGAAATCCCCACGTAGCAAGTTTTAGCTAATTTACGGAAAGCAATTTTGAATTTTTGTCGAAAAATATGGGTTTTTTTGCTTAATTCGGCATTAAGTTTTTCAGTTAAAATATCTAAAACACAGGATTTTTTATATTTAATTTTGCTCATATTACACATCGAAACTAGTCTAAACCTCTTTGCAATGTTTGTTCCTTGAATTTCAAAAAAAGAGTCTTTGCTGTTTTGGCGAAGACTGATTTGAGGTTTCGACAAACACGAAGTAAAGTCAGCTAACGTCTCATTTTAACTTGAAGCGATGACACAGAACAAGTTACTAAATTTATCATCGATCGGCGACTTCCGGTTTAATTCCAAACAGGCAATGCGTTGTTGTGTCCTTTGCAAAGACACTTAAAATTTATTTTGGCGAAACAGGTTACCCATTGTATTGGCTTGGCCTGACGAAAGGTTCACGAACAGAACCCAAAAAACGGTGCTTAATTGGCATTCGTGTGGTTAGACTGACGCAGAGTGCTTTGTTGTACGCATGAATGGCTGAACATCTTCAACGCATACGAGCATGCTTCACTGCGACTAAGACTGCGCTAGTTTGTGTCAACAATCAGCAGTAATGTTGATGTTCAAGAATTTCTTTCTTGAGATCTAACATTTTTTTTGCATTAGATTTTGGTTGATGCTCAGATTGCAAGCAAGAAAAACATCATCCAGTGATTGAACTGTCTCTCCATATTTTTGACTTCCTAATTATTTGTCATTACAACTTAATTTATCTCGAAGTTGCTTAGGGCAGAAGAAAGTGCAAAGATCTTGCTGTTTTTGAGTCAAGCTGACACCTGTCTACCATTCAAGGCGGAGGCTTAGGCAGGTGGCAGTTTGATTTGACAACCGCAAGGTCCCGTTGCTGACTTTTGGCCTAGGCTACTCGGTGAATAAAATGCAATTACAAAAACCAAACTGATCAGTATTTTGGCGCTCGCCAGCATTTGAAGATATTTACGCGATTAAGTGCTAATGAGTCCTGCTAATTTTCTGCCTATAATTCAGTAAAAAGAGCATCGAAACCGCCGAAGAAATTACCGTTACAGTTGTACCAAAGCTGTGCGAAGAGGCGGAGCGAGAAGACCTGACAGATTTATATGTGTTCACAATCGATGATGAGAAGTCGTGGTGCCTTGACGACGCCCTTAGTATTGAGTCTTGTGAGACGCACCGGAATTGCTGGAAGGTACGTTCGTACAGTGCTCCCTCTCACTTTTTAGCTAACTTACTGGTTTTCATATTTTTTGGAAATAAGTATGTCCAAAGTTGTAATATTATATTAATGTGCTCTAAATATCATGTCAGTGCAGTGTTTCATACTGTCCAGTTAATCGAGTAATAACGCATTCGTCCCTGGAGCGGAAGATCGAAGGTTCAAATTTTGGGCTGGTCAAATTGGACACAGTGTTGCCAACGGTTTGCCACTGCTGCGACATTTCGAAAGAAACTGTATTGCCCGGGTTCAATGACGTGGAGATATGCCCCGCCAACTCGTTACACTCTTCGGCGTAATACAGCGAGTATAATGAAAAACTTGATTTGAATCCAGCATTCAAGTATGACTTCCGAGGAAGTTATTGGAACGACCGACGCTCGCGTCGCGTGTTCCTCTGTTTTTACTCGGCCATTTTCCAACTAACGAGTGCGAAATTTCAGACTTTTGCTTATAACTCATGAACGGTTGGGTCTAGCAACATGAAATTGGGACAGCAGTTTGAGATTAGTGAGTTGTATGTTTGTACCAAATTTCGAGGCAATAGGTCACGTGACTTCGGTTTTAGAACCCGAAAACCGCCACGCAAGTTTGGCGTAAAAAGCGGTTTCAGTCAAAAACGGCTTAAGTACGGCAAAAATTATTTCATAGGGGTATATGTCTCAAGATACCCTTTCATCCCAACCAACCCACTTTTGGCCGCGATGAGGTTTATTTCTTTTTTTCCTTTTTTTTCTTCCTAATTTTTGTACGCTCTTCTCCTAAACCACAACACATCGAAGTCTAATTTTTGTGTAAAGTTGTTGAGCTGCAAATGCAATTTCTTCTCCCGAAATTTTTTGGGGCAATTTTACCGGGAACCCCCCCAAAATGGGGCCCCAAAAAAAATTTTTTTGAACGGCTCAAGCTAGGGTGCTAGTTCTTTTTGATATCAGTAGATATTTAACAGACAAATATTTTGACATAGTTTGGGGGTGCCACCCCCCCGGAAACTCCCCCAAATGGACCCCCCAAAAATCAATTTTTTGAACGGCTCAACTTAGAGTGCCAGTGTTGTATGATATCAGTAGATATTTAACAGACAAATATTTTGACATAGTTTGGGGGTGCCATTCCCCCGGGAACTCCCCCAAATGGACCCCCCAAAAATCAATTTTTGAACGACTTACGCTAGGGTGCCAGTGTTTTATGATATCAGGAGATATTTAACTGACAAATATTTTGACTCCACTTTTCTGGAGGTTCCATAATCAGATATTTTTGAATGATTGCTGATTTTACGGTAGACAAAAAGTACTTTTGAGCGTCACAGCATTAGTTATGCGTCGGTCGTTCACTGGGTTTGCTGGCAAACTCCCATCTAGTATTTTGTATAAATTTGTCGATTTTTTTACAGTTATGTTTATCGTATTGCCAAAAGATGATTTGCCCTTGATCCAACAAATCACTGATTTGTTGACCAAAATTGGCTTAGTGGGAATACTGCGGTAATATAAAAGTAAATTTATCAACCATTTTTGCGCTCAATTCTTATGTGCCACTGCATTTTGACTTGAAACGTAGCATCTGGTGTTCAAAAGTTTTGACCTTTTACGGCTCGGTTGACACTTGACGAAAACTCGTAACCATATATGTAAACGTATCCTTTATCTGATTTAGTCAGAAATTTGATGCGCCGGACGTGCTGGCTTATCCCCTGGCGTAAAATTGGTTAGAATCAGCTTTAAATTGATAATTAGAGTAAGCAGATACGTTTTTTGGGTCGATGTAAAACGAGATTACTTTGTTACAATTAGCAGTTTTAAGCAAAAACTAAAGCCTATATTCCGATGTCAGACAGCGAGCTATGTCGCTTAAGATTAAGGATTCTCACTGATGCAAAATTACCGTGCTGGTCTATTAATTACCGCATGTCATTTTTGTTTTATTAGCTATAGTTATGATTGTGTATAGAAGGCTTTTCTTTTCTACCGATTGCTGAAAGAACATTTATTCAAATTTGATTTTGTAATGTGTGAGGTTATTTCATCGCAAAGTTTCAAATTAAATAGTAAAATTAAAAGTTAATTTAATTCAAATTTTTAATTTGAATTGAGAAATGATTCGAATAGAGAAATTTAAAGAAATCGTTCCTCACCGCAAACATTTGAATAGAGAAAAAGTTTTATAGATATTGCCTTGGAAAATGAGCAGTCTAGTTTGAGCTGATGATAAAGGCAGGACGGAAGTTATAGCCAAACACAAAAAAATATTTTAAGTTTTTTGATCAAACAGGAGTTTATATTATTGATTGATCCGTTCTGCTCCACTTCCGCCCGCCGAAGCGACGATGGCGCTTTTATTTTCGAGGAATTGTCCTCACCCGCTAAGGAGTTGACCTTACTCCGAGCTTTCCGATAGACGTTTGCCACTTGACTTCTTTCCACGTAAATTTGCTGCTTTTTCGAATAAGCAAGATTTCAAAGTGGTTGAAGCATCCAGCCAATTCCGTTAGTTTACAATAGTTAAAATTGAAATATAGTTTATGAAATTTTTTGGTCTTATTTTGGGGCTGCGCTTACTAAGATGTTCAACTATTACAAAAAGAAATCTCTCTGAAAAAAAATTTTTGGAAACTCTGTGTTGTTTTCCCAGCCTGAATTTCCAGAAAGATGAAGGGGTTTACCTGAATTGGATAGGTCATGTGATCTTATTGGGGGAATAAATATTATTTAGTCCCTCTTTTTCACTGAAAGTTCAGACTGAGAAAATAGATTCAGAGTGTCTAAAAAGTTTTTACGGTGAACATTTCTTTTTTTATTTTTGAAACCTGATGTCACTTATTTAGCTAGTGAAATGATCTAGCTAGTGATTGCGGCATTGGCTAGTTTTTGCGGAAAATCATAAAATTTATTTACAGGTCGGGGTCCATATTACTGATGTTGGATCAATTGTAGATGAAAAGAGCAAATTGAACGAGGTTGCAAAAGAGCGGCTAATATCTGCTGAGGACTTGACCTATGAAGAGGAAAAAGGTTTGTTGTTTGTTGCTATTATTGTGCTACTGTGGCGGTGGCTGAGCGTCGAACATCGTACTGCGTTAAAGGATTTTTGCAACTCCAAAACCCAAATATCTCTGGTTTTCGCCGAAATTGATTCGAATTCCATCTGTAGACATTTTTTCACCGAACTGAGGTGGATTTAGCTTATGATGCTCTTTCTTCCAGTTCTACTTGCTATTTTTGTTGGTGCAGTTATAATAATTGGCTACACAAGTTTGAAATGGACCATTTTTGCGAGTTTATCAAGTATGAGACAATTTTTTCTATTAATTTATGCTGATTTGAAGTGTTTACAAAATATTTTTCTTAAGCTGGGGTGCGGGCAGGTTATTGCTCTCTTCCTGGTAAATAGGCTTGATGTATTGTATTGTATTTGGGCGCAATAAACAGAAATCAAAAACGTAGGACCAGTTGATAATAAATTATAAATTATTGCACCCAGGACACTAGTGAAGCCGAACGATGACTTTTGGTCAGATGCAAAAACATTGTGGTGGTTTAAGAGCCCTGAAGAAAAGAAGGTTAGGGGGATTAGGGTTGAAAAGTTAGTTTTTTCAAAGAACAACAGACAATATCTTACAAAAAACAACATCGTATAATAGGAAAACGCGTCTAGAATAAATATTGTCACGCTTAGTTTTCTATTTTGACAATCGTTTTTGATCTTAGGTTTGATGTCCTTTCACCCAGGTTTTCTTTATATATGTATGAAGAAAATCATATTTAGCAAAACCACGATGGCTGCCTAAGATGTATTGATTGAATCATTTTGATAAGTACATTACATTCGGGTATGGTGCTTCCTTACTTGGCTTTTAGCATCATTTGGGACATTGGGAAACCTCCACCGCGTGTCGTAGACAGGTGGGCAGGTGGCAGCTTGACTCGAAGACCGGAAGGTCCTGTCGCTGTCTCCGTTCAAGTCGCATAAGTAATGAAGCAGATCCTCTAACTTAAATTGAATGCACGTATGCAACTATACATTGTTTCAGATTACGATAAAACAGACGGTAAATTGTTTCCGCACGTTCTAACTGAGAAATGCAGCCTGACAAGCGTCAATGAAGAGCGTCTGGCAGTGTCAACTTTCTTTCATTCCCAAGACCCGCCTTTGTGTATTTATACAGGCAAGTGTATATTTTATTAATTTTTCACTGAATTAAAATACGAGTATGCCGTTTGGAATCAACAGAATTTAGACCATACAACGTCTTTTGTTATTGTTTTCACTCTGCAGTTTAAAAGAACAGGCTACATCTGATCAGCATTTTGGAGGTTCAATCGTTTGAAAGAATTGATTGCAACTATCTCACCTAAGTTTGCTTTTTTGACTTTTCTACCAAACAAAGTTTATTTGCATATGTTTCTATACCCTCCTTAGTCCTCATCAGTGGCGTAACTTGATATTGTGCCTTGGGGGCAACCTTTTAGGAGGCTTACAATTCAACGAAATTTAAATAAAAACCAAAAAAAGATCTTCACCAAAAATTCGGTGTTTTTTCCAGCTTCCAATTTAGGTGGAGAGTTTTTTTCAGAAGTTTGTTGCACCTGGGGGCCCTTTTTTCCAGAAATGCTTTGCATCTCTAAGTGGGAGGCTCACATCGGGGGGGCACGTCAGTTAGGCTTGTGCTCCTCACTGTACAATGTGAGAATAGTTGCTTTCGCCATGGATAATGTTAACTCCTGGAGTTAGGTTTAGTAAAAGTGGAAATAGTTCTGCAAATGGAGCTGGTGTTTTTTGGCAACTGAATTTACTAAATCAAAGTAATTGTGACTTGCAATATTATTGCTAGTATTACAACCGTGTAAGTAGTTCTCTCAGCCACAAATACGTTTATATTCCACAGAATTTGTATAGTTTTCAAGAATTATTTAGCTCCCAGAAAAGAATGTGTCAGTTCTTACGTTCTATTTTTTTGTATAAATCTGTTCAAATTTTTTGTTTTCAATTTGGTATTCAAAGAATTAAGCTGTAAGATTGCAATTCACTTTGAAAAAATTTGAAAAGATTCTTTCCTGAAACTTGATCAGAATTGTTTGAGCTTCGACTTAACTAAATGACCGTGATTTTACTGTAAATTTTGCTTTGCTTTCTCGATTTGTCGGGTATTAGCAGAATCTTGTATTACTTTCAACCCTAACTTGATCTCGTGACTTTATCTCCTGTTTGGACCCTCCTATCGTATATTAACCTAAATTCTTTTTAACCCCATGTTTGGTTAAACGTGTTTTTCTATTTTTAGACAAGCCAAAACAATATGACTATGCAAGTCACTCGCCAGTTTTGTCTGTCGTTATTCCAAAGCAAAAACTAACCTACGAGGAAGCTCAAGAACTAATAAACAAGAGAAAGAAGGAGAAATTCAGACTTGCTTCACAAGAAAATCTTGCCCAGCAGTTGTGTAAGTTGTGATATCTAGCATAACATAAAGAGGGTGAAGCATCTTAGAATAATCTAAAACATATCTTCATCAAATTCCAGCTTTTTGCGACTTATGGTTTCTTTCCAAAGTTTTGGAGATCTTTTTTACTGCGTTTTTAGTTAAGATCTAATTTCTGAGGAATCGAGATATCCTACCTATCTAGTAAAAGTGTTTCTGTAGTTACACTAATGCATGGTGAACCCTTGCATTCAGGTGCTTTCAAACCAGTTGTGAAAGATACCTCAAAGCTTAAACATTGTTTTATGAAAGATACTCGTAGATATATGACTGGCAACACTGTTAGGAAGATCTAAAACGAAATATACCAGAAACAAGAATTCGTAGAAAATTGAAATTTGAAGAAAATATGTTCCATTTTGGAAGTTTTGAGTTTGGATACCAACTGTAGATATTTAAAACCTTTATTACATTAAATTTGGAATCAAATCGGTTAATTTGGTTGATTACCAGGTTTGTTTCGATAGATAGGAGCACGAAGACCCAGCAAAGGGCCCAAGGTATGGACCGACGCTCATTGATCCCTACTTTAGCGCAACTGCCGTTGCGGTATACACTTAAAAGGGGTGGGTCGAGATGCAGAAGAATTTTCGGAGGGGCTCTCGTTTGGTCATTCCCCACGAAATGGGAAGGTTCCACGATATTGGTCTTGGTGTAAAAGTAAGACCACTTTAGGCGCTCTTCCAAAGTCACTAACCAATCTATGCCCCGTTATTGGAAAATTCTTGTATGTTTTTTCACAGACCACCTTTGGCAAGTGATGTGGCAATTTCGCTTGAATCGACTTCATGACGCCGCTTACTTCATTCGAAACTTGGGATTTTCCGTTGGGGATATTTCTCCGTCGGAATGCATGGCCAGAATTCTAGTGGAAGAAGCCATGATCACCAACAACGCCTTCACCGCCCGTTATTTAAAGCACAAAAACGTAAGTATGTTTTTGTTTGCGTTTCGGATGAAAGCATAGTTTGTTTTTATTTAAGGTCCGACGAATGAGACAGTGTGAAACTATCAAACGATACTGCGGAAGTTTCATGTTTAAAGCAGGGATGTAGAAGCGGCAATTTTTCAATCGCTTCCGTTTCCATCATTGATGACGCAATTTTTGCTGCAAATTTTTTGGCGAAAGTTTCTTCTAGATAAGTCAAAATAAAACAGCTATGTTATCATCATCTTAAAAACATCATATAGAACCAGATTATATAATTGTATTCAGTGGTTTGTCATCGCTAAGTTCCACGATATTGGCCTTGGTGTGAAAGTAAGACCACTTTAGGCGCTCTTCCAAAGTCACTAACCAATCTATGCCTCGTTATTAGAAAAATTCTTGTATGTTTTTTTCACAGACCACCTTTGGCAAGTGATGTGGCAATTTCGCTTGAATCGACTTCATGACGCTGCATACTTCATTCAAAACTTGGGTTTTTCCGTAGGGTTTTTTTTTCCGTAGGACGCTGCATACCTTATTCAAAACTTGGGTTTTTCTCTTTCTATTTTGGCTTACATGACCGTTCGTTTGTTGGTTAACCAGTATAGAATAAACTGAACTGACTGGCAAGGATCTGCGCGTGGGCGTAGTCAGGTATTCGAATTTGGAGTTGCCATGAAGCGAAAAGTCCAATTGTCGTTATGTTTCAGCTGATGCGAATTTCCCCCTATGTTCACCCAGAAGTTTAAAATAACGAGCGATTATTTATTTTGGGTCTGGAGACAGATTTTCAAGTGCTCGGGATAATAATTTATTTGAACTCTATCCACGCTGTTATCTTTACTTGGTTATAATTAGGTAGTACTGGGGCAAAGCTTCCACATTTGCAGAATTTTTTTTTTAACCACTTGTTTGTGCTTATTGTTGGCTCTACAACTTTTGCTAGCAACGTGTATTTTTAGGACAGCAAAATAAAAAAAATATTGCCAAAATTATGCGGTTATATAGTGCCATATTAGAATAATTCCTGTCTCAAACGGTACTTAGCAATAATTAAGATAAGCATTGTAACATCATGTTAAAAAGTTATACAAGATTAAATTTTGTTTTAGAGACGTAATGATGGTTTCCTTTGTTAGCTTTTCAAGAATATATTATCGCAGAGAAAAAAATTACAGTAAAATGCTGGAACTGTAAAATTTGTTTATGTTGGTGAATGCTGTTTATACGAGTATTGCCACAGATTTTGTTTACACGAGTATAACCCGAGAATGGCCCCCAAAAATGGCCAAAGCCCCATTTAAGTGTTTTGAGAAAATCTTAAATTTTAGGACTAAAATAGAGAATTTTTGAACGTTTTGAATTTAAACAGTCAGTTGGTTAGCTACATGGTTCATTTTTGAGTTGATAGGGGTGGGGGCTACCCCGGATCTAAGTTAACCACAAACTTTTTTAAATGTTTGTTTGCAAATGATGGTTGATCAAATACTTACCTTTCGTCGTATCTTTTTTAAAAAATTACAATACATTCAACTTTTCACGTTCGATATGAAGGGCCAAGGTGGGAGCGGAAGCGGTACCCTTTTACAGCTTCCGCTTCCACGAAAATTTGTTGCTTACCCCGCTTCCAGCTTCCACTTTCACACCCCTGGTTTAAAGGCTTTTCGACAAAATTAAGCCATTGTTGATGATTAGCAGTTTAAAACAAGCAGTGTTGATGTAGAAAAAACACGAAAATGTCTGTTTCATTTTTTAGTATATTTTTGTGTCCAGGAAATCTCTTCTTGAAACCTAAAAGCCAAGAAGATTTAAAACAAAAATAAAAGTTTCTGCCTGGGTTTGTTTTTTCGCTCCAAGTTTTCGGTCATTTGTCCGAATTTTGAAAAAAAATTCGATCATTTTTTTTACATCGCGATTATACTCAAATTTTTTTTGTTCAATAGCCGTTGCTAATTTTACAGTTAGATGTCTTGCTTGAGAATAAGTTCACCAATGGCCGAGTAAAATTTTGTGTTCTGGAATTATTTTTTGTCATACCCGTCGATTTTTCGAGGTTAAATTTACTCGTAGTAATATCAGTGAAAAAAGAAACGGAAATACAATGCATTACAATATTTTACACTCACAGTTTCTGTGCTTTAAAAATGTCAGGAAATGGTGTATGACGCATAATACCAATCAGTGTTTAAGTGGAGCGTGTGCTACTGAAGCGGTATACTCGGGTTTGATTCCCGGTCGGTTCAAAACAGAGACTAGAAAAATTGATATTCACAGCTTCCTGTTCGCCGATTAGCACTAAAGGGACAGTATGAAGCCTCCACGGTAGACAAGAGGCCAGGTGGGGCTTGCCTCGAAAACCGAAAGGTGCTTTCGTCACTTGGCCGAGGTACTTGGTGAATAAAGAGATTTAATTAGAATTACGACCGCTTTTAATAACTTTTTGTTTGATTGGTCTGTAGATTGCAATTGAAGCAGCGTACAAATGTAGTCAAAAGGTTTATAGGTCGCGATCTCAAACGTACAAATACTGTATACCCTGTTAGATATATCCTCTTTTTCTTTTAACTTACAAGTGGTTTAACAGTTAAGAAACTTTCGATATTACATTTTTAGAATCATTTAAAGAATTTGAAACTGTTATCGCATGTAGTTCAAATTGGCAATTTATTATTTTTCGAAAAAAAGCTAATTATTTAATTTTTAAATTGCGTTCGGAAATTACCAAAAGTTATCCTTCAATCTAGTTCTACTAAATAAAACTACCCGCGAATCTAGTTAGCCGTATATGGATTGTAATTTGCAAATTTGTTAAGTAGCCTAATCATTTTGTACCGCGTGAACATGTGAGAAGTGTGGCATTCAAATAATGGAAAACGTGCATGCCTTCTATACTGTGCGCAATACATAACTTGAAAGGCTTCAGAACTCATGAACTTTTCTTGTTTTCTTTATTTTTAAATTTATTTTTGTTAGGTCATTCTTTATTTAACGAATATAAAAATCGAGTCAAGGTTCACTTCAACATGTTCAAAATTTCTACTATTTAGAGGTGTCTAAAGATAATTAACATTAATTGACTAATGGCTTGTAAAACTCGAACATTATCATTTCCAACAAGTCAAATACAAAACGTTCAGATTGAGGAAATAAGAGCGCTGAGATTTTAACCTATTAATCATGGAAGCTGGGCGCTCATTTATATGGTTTCTAATCGTCCGGGTGCTAATTTTTATTGTTCACAATGTCCAGATCCTTATTTGTCAGGAACTCATTTCTCCGAAAACGTTTGTTCTGAACCAAGTTCCCTGGAATTTTTGTTGTTGGGCCCATGTCGTTTCTGGTTGTCAGATCTGATTGTGTAAATTTGAACTCGAATTAAAATATAACCAGCGTCCACGACCCGCTTTGTTTTCAATGCTGCGAAAAATACTGTTTCATTCCTGGTTCGCCAAAACTCGAAGTATCAACCCAAACTTAGGTATTTTGACCACCAGTAATGAAACCTTTCTGTCAAGACACAAGTTGTGAAATCAGGTTTTAAATCTTACAGTATTTGATTTAGATACCAATCATAAACATTTAAAGGGGCATTCAAGTCAAAATTTTTTGTGTTGACCAAAATGTTAGAAAAAGCCTGAAATGCATTTCATCTAAGCTATTATATCTGGTAAACAAAAGGTCGTAGAGAGCTTAAACTTGGTGAAGTTATTCTTCAGATCTGTTAAAGTTTTTTTGAGAGAAAATCGAGCAAAAATTTTTTGACTAGAATGCTCTTTTATAACCAAATTTTATGTAATTGGGATTTCGCGTGAGCGTAATACCTTTGTTTTTGTTCGCGAATTTTGACAGATGAGGATTGATTTGCTCATAGCCAGCAAACGGTTAAATCTAGAAAGCTGAAATTTGGACTAAACATGAGAATTAATGAAAGCGTTATGTTTACTAATTTTGGGATCCTAGGTCACGTGATCGCGAATTGACACACAAAAACAATAAAAGATGGCGATTTTTGGCTCAAAAATTTATTAATTCGCCCCTGACTCAAAAAGCACTTGGCGTGTAAACCTGAAATTTGTACACAATGCGGTTTATGCAAACCGGGTTGGGGGGGCGCCCGGTCACGTGACCAAAATATTACAGGCCGAAAATGGGCAGAAAGAATACGATTTTGAACCGACATATCTCGGTAAATACCGATTTTGATTGAAAATGATTTGTGGTTTTTGACCTCACTATCAACCACCTTTCTTTTGGTTATGATCGTTTACCCCAACCTGAATACTATTTTTCTTTTTTGTTACTTTTTTTTTCTTTTATTCTTCTGGCTACTTTTAACCCGCTAAGCGCACTGTATTCAAAGTTTGAGCGATTGAAGATATCAGGAAGAACTACTGTGGGACTGAAATCGGGGTTGCCAGGTTGGGGGGTACCCCTCAATCAGGTCCTCCAAAATTTTGAAGTTTTAAATCGCTACAACTGGATGGATCAAATTTTCGGAGTGGGTAGTTATTAAAAATCAACTAAACTGATGAAAAACTGGGGGCTCCACAATGGGTTTTCCCCCAAATGGGCCTTCCAAAATTCAAACTTTTTAACCTTTAAAGCTAGACACAAGAATTGTTTAAGTAAAGTAAATATAAGGGAAAGATTAAATTTGAAAAAATTAGCGGTCCCAAAATTGGGTTTTCCCCCTCAAACGGGATTGTCGAAATTGGCACTTTTTAACCACTCATTCTAGGTTCACGAAATTTTCAGTGCAGGGAAATATGAAGAGATAAAATTTGACAAAATTTTGAGTTACTGAAATGGCAGGTTCCCCTGAAACGGGGCCGCCAAAATTTTGAACTTTAAACAGCTAAAGGTAGATGTTTCGATTTTTCGGAATGGGTAGATATTAGAAATGAACTAAGCCTAACAACAAATGGGGGTTCAAAGTTGGGGAGTCCCCCCCCCGAAACGCGGCCATTAAAATTCAAACTTTTTGACCACTGACGCTAGCTAAACACATGAAATTTTCAGCGTAGGCCAATATAAAGAAGAGATAAAATTTGACAAAATTTGGGGCATCAAAATGGGGGCCCACTCAAACGGTACACCAAATTTTTGAACTTTTGAACTGTTAGGCCTAGATGGATCAAATTTTGGGAATGAGTCGATATCAAAAAGTAAACTAAACTCAACAACTAAACAGAATTACAAACTAAATACGCAAACCTACATTAAAGGCATAATCATAAACAAAAATTTGTGATCGAAGACAGAAAAAAAATTTCAAACACCATCTAACATCGAACCATTCAAATTGGAGGTTCCTAGATATCGCTTGCGATGTCATACTCTAGTTGAGCTTAATGGCTTTGGTAAATTAAAGCTATATGGCTGAGTTTTTTTCACGAAACTGTCACTTGTGTCGTTAAGAAAGCGTACTGTTTCTTATGGCTCAAAGTTTTTGAAGAATTTAATTAAGGAAGTTTTAGTGCTAAATAATGGATTTAATATACAGCGTGTTTCGAAATTAGGGTCCTTTCCTCTACCGCGTACTTGAAAATTTATGAAGTTTTCTTCATTAGACTAGCTTGAAGTTCGCTAACGTGAATTTTTACTAAGTTCTACCAATGTAAATTTCTACTAATTTCAATAACGTAAGTTTCTACTTAGCTATTTTTGATTTCAAATTTCTTCCACTTTCATGTCGAGTAACTGAGTTAGATAAACCGACATAGCTAATGATTCAGAGAAAATTAGATGGATTGATAAAAAATAAAAGCCTGAAATGCCGGTGCATTCTCAGCACCTCTCACCGTCTAAGCTTAATCTTCACAACAGCATGCTGGGTAGTCATCTCAAAAGATCGCGTTTATTAAAGGGCTTACAGAAAACTGCGATGGTTTACCAAGTTATTCTCATCGACCTGTGACAACTTGTGAGTGAAGCATTAACTAGGGATAATAAATTTTGATTCTCCATCTTTTTTTTGTAATTTGGCAAATTATGCCACTCGAGAATGAGTCTGTGTGGCAAAAGCATGAACGATTTAGTAAAAAACTTAAATAAATGCCTGTTTTAAATTTGCATAATTTTAGCACTTTTTTATTTTAATTCATGCTGTTGAGGAGGGGGCTTTAATTTCGAAACAACCGGTATACCAATACTATAATAGGTTGAATTCCGATGCGGAAAGCGTTTTTGGAATCATACATGGCTGTAAGTTTGGTTGATGTGACGAAATTTGCGTGTGAGTTGCTGGAATTTTAAAGATCGCATTGGATTATTTCAAATGGAGTGAAGAACTCGTAAAAAGTGCTGAGATTTGACGTAGTATTGTAATCTGTTGTGCGAGCTTTTTGATTGATGTTACTCGATTATTTTTGATGACTTCGAGAGATTTAAATGTTGAAATCGAATAACCACAAAGCGATTTAAGTTGGTGAAACAAAATTTGAAAGGGTTGCACCTAGGCCTTGGATCGCATTTAAATTATTGATTTGACTATCAACTAGCACATTTTTTTACAAATTCTTTCAAAGCAATCGAATCACTATTTTAAAGCTTAATAAAGTTCAATAAAAGTTGGATAATGCCGCGAAGTCCCCAGATATCGTTTGCAATGTCACGTTCTAGTTTTGTTCCCGCGCAGACATTTTCAAATTTTGATTTTACGTTCAGATTCCGTTTTTGGCGCGTTGCCAGCCTCATCCCAACCTCGCTAAGATGAATCTGGTCAGATTATTGGAGTTGTCGCCTTATCAGGAATCGTTCCACCACTTTTACAAAGGACGAGAGCCCGATTATGATGGAGAGCTACAAAAAAAAATGGTAACTTTTTCGTAGAACCTTGGAAAACGCAGTATAAAAATCGATCTTTTTTTATGAATAATTTGTAAGAACACAAGGTTAATTTTAGCTCAAAATTTAAGAATAAATTAAAAACACGTCAGTCTCGAGTCTAGCCGCTCCCCGTATTAACTTAAGTTCATTTTTAGGAGAAAATAGCATGATTGAATGTGTATAAGCTGAATTTAATCTTAAAAATTTTCGATTTGTCCATGATCAGTACAAATTCAACAAATGGTTTTTTTAGTTCTTTTTTAAATGAACCAAAATACATTTTATGCTTCAAGTGATTCGGAAGATAGTTTTAGATTTTTACGCCTTGGTATATGTTTAAAACTATTTTGCAATTAGGTAGTTTTGAAACTGGATAAATAAAAGTCCAATGAAAAATATAAATGGTTACAATTTTTTCTGTTGTAATTCCCCCACTCGTGCGAGTGGTTCAGGAATGTATGTTTCCAAGCGCCTGAAGTGTCTCCACTTGCATCAAAACAAAATTAATTGTGAAGGGTACGAGGATGTTTGGGTAGAAATTATTTCAAAAACCACTGTAATTGTAGGGTCAGTATACCGACATCCATCGAGTATTTTGCCTGAGTTTGAGGAAGCGTACCTAAACTCTCTCAAAAAAATAAGAAAACAAAACTATATAGTGCTCGGAGATTTTAATATTAACTATAACAAACTGAGTGTAGCACCTGCATCAATAACTAATTATGCCAATAGTATCAATCTGCTTGGTTGCATTCAGATAGTTGACAAACCAACCAGAATAACAAATTCTAGAAGGTCTATAATAGACCACATTTATGCGAACCAAGATCTGCTTATCAATATCTATCCTAGTGTTGTCACTTATGATATTAGTGA
Organism: Trididemnum nubilum; assembly: GCA_963965965.1. Lineage (NCBI taxonomy): Eukaryota > Metazoa > Chordata > Ascidiacea > Aplousobranchia > Didemnidae > Trididemnum > Trididemnum nubilum. Next base: position 36,728,353 of record OZ014489.1, read on the forward strand.
TCATTTACCACTGTTAGTACAATACAAAACGTCGGACATAAAAAAAAAGAATTTTCGGCCTCTTCTCAGACAATTAACTCCTGACAAGATCGAAAAATTTCTTATTGATCTTGAGGAGTCCCTATCACTGCCTGAATATATGGCAAGCACAGATTTGTCAAAACTGCTGAATTTGTTGACTTCATTAACAAATTTATACTTCCCCAAAAAGAAACAAAGCAGAAAACAGTACAAAACGTCTAACCACTCTTGGATTACCAAAGACTTATTAAATCACATCAAACAGAAAAATAAACTATACAGTAGATTTTTGAAAACTAAAAGCAATGCAATATTTTTGGAATATAAAAAATGCAGAAGCAAATTGACTCATGCAAAAGAATTATCAAAGCGCAAATATTATCAATCGCTTTTCAGCAGCATCGACACCTCTGGCGCGTGGACCCATATTAACTCCATTCTAAGAAAAAACCGAAAAAGCTCTGCCACACTGCCGACATCGCTGAATGACCAAGGCGAAGTGCTTCATGACCCAAACAAAATATGCAATGCTATTAATCACTATTTCGCAAATATAGGTAATAAAATTGCCCCTCCCGTTTTGGTTAAAAAAGAAGACTATTATTGTCATCTAAAAAAACGTCAGTGCAAATCTGTCATACTAAATCCTTCAAATGATTATGAAATAATTGAAGCAATAAATGGTTTAAATTGCCATAAAAGCCCGGGATATATCGATGTACCGGTTAAATTAATCAAGCATGCAAAATTTATCATTGCTAGTTATCTTAGTAGACCATTCAATTCCTGTATTGAAAAAGGATATTATCCAGACCAACTAATAAAAATCGCAAAAGTGGTTCCTTTATACAAAAGCGGCAATAAAAGCGAAGTTGGTAATTACCGATCCATATCAATTCTATCACTTATTAATAAAGTATTTGAGACCCTACTCCATAAAAGACTAATTACATACTGGGAAAAATTTAATTTATTTACAAGTCATCAATTTGGGTTCAGAAAAAAACACTCCACTAACCTTGCTATCCTTGATTACATTGAAACGATATTAGATCTAAGAGACATAAGCAATATTGTGAGTAGCACATTTATTGACATTAGGAAAGCTTTTGATTCAGTTAATCACAAAATTTTGTTAGATAAATTAGAGCATTACGGAGTGAGAGGTCAACCCCTTCAACTTCTAAAATCATAGTTATGTAATCGAATGCAGTATATCTCTTCTAACGACAATTATTGCTCATCTATGATTACAATAACCTGTGGTGTCCCACAAGGAAGTATTCTAGGCCCGTTTTTATTCCTTGTGTATATAAATGACTTACCAGCTTGCACTGACTCAAAAATGGCTTTGTACGCAGATGACGCAGTACTAATATGCAACGAAAAATCAAAACACACACTTAAAGCAAAAACTGAAAAAGAATCGAAAAATCTGAAATCATGGGTAGCTAGTAATAAACTTTCTTTGAACTTAGACAAAACACATTGCATATAGTACTCAAACAAAAGCAAACCCCAACAGCATGATTTTGTTCTAGACATAGATGGTAAAAAATTGTTTCCAAAAACTTCAACTAAGTATTTAGGGATAATTCTCGTCGAAAATTTGAACTGGGCTGAGCATTTGCAATATGTCTCTAAAAAGCTAAGCATAGCCGGAGAAATCATGTATAGACTGCAACACTATTTAACTCCGAAACTTTTAAAGCAAGTTTATTACAGTATTGCATACCCCCATCTACAATATGCCATTGCAAGCTGGGGAAAGGCACCAGTAACTTATATCAATAAAGCTCTAGTTCAGCAAAATCGACTTATTCGTATCTTGTCCAAAACCTATAAACAAAAAATAAAACTTTCTTCTTTGTATAGCAAATTGAATATCTTAAAAATTGAGGATATATACAATCTTGAAACACTGAAATTCATGAGTAAATTCAAAAATAAAACGCTGCCAACATCTTTTCGAAACTATTTTACACCTGCATCAAACTTTAATAACTACTCAACGAGAAATTCAAAAAAAGGAAATTATTATTTATCAAAAGTCAACAAAAAACTTACTCAAAGATCAATTAAAATATGTGGAACCAAATTGTGGAACAAACTCCCAACTCGATTACTGAATTATACCAATAAAGGATGAAGCGCATTCTCCAAAAAAATCAAAACTGCACCACTTGAAACTTCTGAAGAAAAATAATCCTGTTTCACATCTTAAGTTCATTACCTAAAATTTTTTTTTAATAACTAAGCCAAAAAATTGCCCTTGTTTAAATTTACAGTACCGTTAGCCTTTTGCAAAACATTATTTTCTGTTTTGTGTTTTTGTGTTTATTTTATTTTTTTGACAACAATTGTAGGAATCTATGTTATCTCAAATATTGTTAATTAGAAATTAATTTTGTTGTTTTAGTTTAATTATGGAGAGGCTGCAGACTCGACGACCTTGCTGTCTTTTTAGAATGGCATTTTTTGTTCTTTCGCAGCCTCTCATAAGGAAACAGCTTCAAGAATTTTGTTCGTATTAAGTTACTATTTTATCCTATTGGCTGTGTTTCCTGCAATAAGAAATTCGTTATCGTTATCAATGGGCTGAATTAAACTCGCGTCACAGACCTCATATTTAGCCTATTGTTGAGTCACAACAATGAAAGTATGTATATAATCCTACTTAATAGCGTCATATTAATACACATCCATCATCCACTAACAAAGCTATATTCCGAGTTATTACTTGATTGTGACGTAACGGATGTCTGTAATATTTACGTATGTTAATTTGTGTGGTGATGAACTAGTTTGCCGAAACAAATGACGTCTGTTGGTAGTAGCTGTGGGTGGGAAACAATCACAAAAATTTGTTTGGGCTTTGATAATCTAAAGAGTGGGTAATTTCCTGGTGTAGTTATATGGCTAGGGAGTGTTTCTGCATTTGGGGAAGTTTGAAACACTCTGCATGAGAATTAATAGCCTGACACAGCGCCGTTCTTTTGACATAAAAGTAGAATTGCCCAGCCAGCGAGTCCTAAGAGGCGCCAATAGGTCCACAACATTATTTGGCTACAGTGTAGTAATTGTAATTATAGTTTAATCCCCCAAGTTCGACCTGATCGCATGATCTGGGTTTAACCCGCACCCTGGTTACGTTGTTGCTTCTTTGGTAAGACGCTTTACGATGATTATGTCTGCTTGGTGGCTTCAAGCAAGCAGGCAGTATACGTGGGAAGAAGTCGAACGTCAATCGCAGAGCTTGAAATATAGCCAACTTCTAAGCGGGTGAGGACGATTCGTCCAAAATAAAAGCGCTACAGTTGCTTTCACGGGAGTGAAGGATAAATATGAATCAATCAATCAAGTTGCCTTGGCCAGGAGACTGCGAAGGGACCTGGTGGTCTCCGTGTCAAGCTGCCACCTGCCCACCACATACGGTGGAGGCTTCACCCTCTCCCTTATAATACTGATCGTCAGGCAAGGAAGCTATGGATACCAATTTTCATAGTCTTTTGATTTGACCCGACCGGGAATCAAACTTGAGTCTACCGTTTCAGTAGCAGACGCCATATCCACTTGCCGGTTAAATGCAGTTAATGATCGGTTAAACGCAACATTGGTGATTGGGCAGTGGGCACCCTTTTTTAGTGTGTGAAAATTGCCACTAATCACAGAGGCCCTGGATTCCCTTGCGCATTGCTAAGGTTCCATTGTGTGACATTTCGTTGCACCGTGCTCTCATTCACAGGAAAAAGCACGGAAGCTTCCACCAATCAGCGCTTCGTTTCAACCGGTTCTTTAGGCTCTGATGGTACAATGCAAGCTGACTCGTGTTGTCGTTTTTAATTTTTAAGCAAAAATGGATGTTAAATTTGCAGCCAGAAGCAAAAATAAAAATAAAAAATCAATTAACTATGCTCAAGATTGAAATTTGTTTCCCTTTTGTTTGATCTCAGCTCAATTCCGGTCTCGTGTAGATAAGTTTCGGATAGAGATTGGATGTTACCAGTAGCTCAGTATGTCAAGTAGTGCTATACAAATTTTGCAGGAACAGGATCGAGCCGGTTCTCTAATCTCCGCAACCGGAACGGTTCGAGTTAAAAGTGCGGAATATCAACGCAAGCGATTTTAGCGACTTCAATTTAATAACTAATTCGTGCAAACCGGTGTATAAACTTGCCGAATAGCACCGTTGGGTATGTCTAATCTCTCAAACGCATTGTTCCACCGACTTCCATTGAACGAGTACCGGTTGCTGTTTTACTACATGCCAAATTGTGTTTCGGCTGGAGGCAAAACGGTCGTCGCTTTTACTACGATCCTGATCACATGATTGAGGGTTACGTTGTTGCGTCTTTGGATAGATGCTTCACGATGATTTATTATCTTTGCTTGGTAGCTGGGAACAAGTAGCATATTCATTGGCCGAAATTCCAAAAACTCCGCAGGAACATGAGATCACCGGAACCTCTTTAGAAGCCAGTATGGAATCGTCCAAGCACTTGGCACTTATCCCTATGAAAAGTGTGCGAATCATGCAATAGTTAGCGTCTGACGTTGTCCGGTGACGGCGGGGTAAATTTGGAGATCATGTCTTCTCGGTGCGACCATTTCGGCACGACCATTTATGCGCCAATTATTTCGTTGCCGTACGTTTTCTGCACAGATCGTTTCGGCGCCAATTCGGTGCTCTTTGACAGTTCACTTATTTAGGGTTTGGGTTAGGGTTAGGGCTTTGGGTTAGTGTTAGTAAAAAGCACAGAATATTGGCGCGGAAAAGGGCCGCGCCGAAATGGTCGAGCCGAAAAGTCGTGGACCCATAAATTTGCAGCAACAAGAGTGCAGCAACACTTCTAAGGTTTTGGATCGCTTTCATTAATTTTAATTTTGCGTTTCAGCACAACCCCAACACCATGATCGTGTCGAAGAATGTGTGGCAGAAGATACATGAAACTCTATCAAACGAAAGTATGGAAGTGGCGGTGTTTCTTGCCTGTTGTGACCGGTTACATCCGGAATTAGGCGCTAGTTATTCTCAGTAAGTCTGTCAAAACTTGTATCTTTGTCCTTTCCGCCACTGTGCTTACCAAAACTTTCTTGTTTAAAGGTTTTCGAGCGTTGAAGAAAAGCATCAAATCAAGTTATGCGATGCCACTCAAACTGCTCTGCCTCATTTTCTACTCCGCTTGGATTTGTATACCAAGTGTACTTCTCCGCTTCGAAGTTATATTGACCTTGATACGCAAAGGAGACTGGTTAGATGTTTAAATGGCGAGGACCCACCTAAAATTGACGAAGATATTGGTGCAAAGTATTGGTGAGTCTTTTGGTGATCAGTGTCCTCTCACTTTTCGGTTAACCTGCGGTTGTCCAAATTTTCTCTAAACGATTGTGCCCAAAACTGTAAAAAAGATGTTTACTTGCCCTAAATTTCATACCAATTCGGTAATAACAAAACCTAAAAGTTGCGTTTGCAAACATCTGTCGGCTTTTCTAATGCAATGTTCATTATACATGAGCCTGTGATCCAACAAATCGCTGTTTCGTTGACAAAAATTGGCAAAGTGGGAAGGAACGCTGTTATAGTGGCTGTCTTTGCTGAATCACAAACATCATTGCTAACTGTTCTTTAAAGTTGTGATGTATGTGGTACACAAACTGCGTATAGTCTAATTGCATACTTGTTTTGCAATGTTTATACTTTGGTAATCGATCGCCAATACCTGGCCTTTATTTTACGTACAATCGCAAGTGTTTAAGCGTATTCTTTGTATGTCTTGATAAATTTTACGCTGGTAAGGGACATTTCTTGTTCGCTGCGTAGTTGAAACCTTCAAGCATTTTCGACAAACGTTTGATTCAAAAGTATTGGCAGACTGACAGTTTTTCAACTATTTTGTTATCAGTATTTTATGCAGCGTAATGGTTAGTTAATGCCAAAAGTTAATTTTTGACGATTATTTGAATATTTTTGGAAATTTTTCCGAATTTACGAGTTTTACCTCCATATTTCTTGTTTGCCTCTCTATTTTTAGTGACAGAGAAGAAGTGCTGAAAAAATTCAACCATTGCCAAATTATCCATAACGCATCGGAAAAAATTGTCTGTACTGAAGGCTTTGTTGTGGAGGTAAGGTTTTGCTGCAGAGCCATAAAAAGAGATAATATTTTGTTATGAAATCTCTGGAGGAGGTAAAACTTTACTGTTTTACGATACTACACAGTAAATACACCATCTAAGAGAAAATGCTCCTTAAAATTTTCTCAAAGTTGTATTTTTCAGTGCATCAACCATGTTTTTCAACCTTGAAATACTTTGAATCACGGCTCCCCAAAGTACGGCCCTACGCAAAGACTAACTCAGACACTTTTAATGCATATTGATAAAAAACAATCAAATATTCCCTAGCTAATTTAATCGTGATGCTTTGACGTTTGCAGGCCAGAGTTTTAGTGTTTCATCGCTTTGCGTGCTTCTGGCCTAAAGGCTGTCAGCGCGAAAGCCTAGGGAAGGGTCACCGAACGGCGACTACATAAATCAAGCAATACGAAAACGTTGACCACCCACAGGTTTTGAATCTGCAGGCTTAGGATTACTGGTCCACTGCTCTAACACTTGAGCTAAAGAAGATGTCTCTTCGCGTGCTTAATTTTGGCTGTTTAAATCCGGTACTTTGATGTTGATAATAATTTAATTGTGATGTTTTGACGTTTGCAGGCCACGGTTTTAAGGTTTAATCGTTTTGCGTGCTTCTAGTATGCGAAGAGCTTCTAGTAGCTTTAGGCCAGAAGCACGCAAAACGATTAAACATTAAAACTCTGGCCTGCAAACGTCAACGCATCACAATTAAATTATCATCAACACCAAAGTACTGGATTTAAATAGCTAAAATTAAAAATGCGAAGAGACATCCTATCCAGCTCATAACGATCGTAACGACCTACAGGGGTCGCAAAGACGATCGTAATGACCTACAGTTGTATAGGGCTGTTTAAATCCGGTACTTTGATGTTGATAATAATTTGATTGTGATGTTTTGACGTTTGCAGGCCACGGTTTTAAGGTTTAGTCGTTTTGCGTGCTTCTAGTATGCGAAGAGCTTCTAGTAGCTTTAGGCCAGAAGCACGCAAAACGATTAAACATTAAAACTCTGGCCTGCAAACGTCAACGCATCACAATTAAATTATCATCAACACCAAAGTACTGGATTTAAATAGCTAAAATTAAAAATGCGAAGAGACATCCTATCCAGCTCATAACGATCGTAACGACCTACAGGGGTCGCAAAGAGTATACCAATTTTTGCAAGGATGTGAAAAAATTGGTATGCTTTCAGCGACCCCTGACTACTGCTAAAAACTCGTACAATTCTTCAAAACGTCATTCTTAACTTAGCCGTAAATTATACTTAATAGATGCTATTAAATGATGAGACTTTGTTGAACAATGTATTAAATAAGAACGATAGCGGGTAAACTTTCCCCATTCGTATCATGTAGCACAGCTGGATGCCTAACTTGTTTTGTTTTGTTACTTCGGTGCATGACATAATAGAACTATGCAGACCAAATTCAATGCTTGTATAGGGCTGTGATCTACAGCGTAGCCATTGGCCGTCAATGCCATTGGCCTGCCGAACAAAACGCAGAATACGGAAAATACCACGTTTTAGCACTTTTGAAACTGTCTTTTGTACTGGAATGGACTAAAAATGATTTAAAACATATTTTGAAACGCTTGCTTAAAGGAAGGGGGCTAATTTGTCAAAAAATGAAAGTCATAAATCAGAGAAAAAAACTTTGAAACATAGCCAAAACTCGGTTTTCAAATTTGATCGCATATTGAAAAATGCTTAACATAGGTTTCATCAAAAATTAAATCAGCTCAGCAATAGCGTAGGGGGCTATTCCGTATTAGTTAATTACCAATCACTTCTCTCAAACTTCCTTCCATTAACCCCCCAAAATATATCTTTTTCTATAAAACATAGGCGAAATAGATTACTCCTTGAGAGTTTTAATTAACTACCAGTATATGATTTTATGATTTACCAGCTTGTAAAAAGAGAACTGATATTTTGGCAATGAATTCTAGCAATCCCACATAGCCCAATCATGCAACTAGTATAATTATGTTTTAGCACTGCAAACTTCAACGTCACATTTTAACAGCATTAATTTTTATCAAACTAGGCCTAGAATTAGGTTATTTTTACAAAAAAATATATAAATTTTTGAGTGCTGGGGGCTCCGTACCCAGACCGCCGTGTCAGCCCCTCTAGTGCAGAATTCTGGCTACGCGCCTGGCTGTAGTACCGGTAGTTTAGTAGAGGAATTGGAGCGTAATATATATAGCCTACAGTTGAGTAGAGGTATAACTATCATACTATTACTACTGGTTAGATTCTAATCAATGGATTGCTGGTTAAAAAAGTCTTGCCATAATGGTAATAAGCGTAATGCAGATGATGTTGAAGCAGCGGTAAACACAAATGCAAACTGGGTGTTTGTAAATGTGGTTGCGTTTTGTACGCATTGAGTACCAGTGCCTTGTTATTATTATTTTTTTTCATTGAATAATTACCACAAATACACAACTCACAGTGTTTATTGTTTTAACCGAAAAGGGTCGCGGAAATTTTTTAAAGATTAAAGGGGGTCGCGAGTAAAAAAGTTTGGGAAGCCCTGATCTAAAAGCTGAAGGTTCGAATCCCTGTGGGAGAATAAGTTTTTCGTATTGCTTGTTTTAAGCAGTCTCCGTTCTGGTGGCTCTTTCTTAGGCTTCCGCGCTGGAAGCCTTTGGACCAGAAGCGCGTAAAAACGATTAAATATTTCCTAACTGTCACAAAAACAGAGTTTTGCGCCCTCGACTGGTCTTTTGGTTTAAGTTTTTTTTGGTTCATTCTTTGCGAATTTTGTTTATCAGAAAATTGTGGACAAATTGTAAGGCAGCAAATTTACGCTTCGTAGGCCATTGTATAGGCTAAAAAATTGCGTTTTTTGTTGCATCATTTACGATATGTTAGTATTAATACCGAAAATTTTGCCTTAGAAAACAAGGAGTCACTATGTTTTATGGTTTGTAGCTCGTACTAGATGTACTCGGTGGCGTAGTCAAGGTTGGGGTCTGGTGCCCCCCTTCTCTTAGTCAAGTCGCTGAAAAATTTTCCTTAATAATGCAAGCTTTTAAACGTGCTCTGGTTCTAATCAATTAGTGGAAGACTGAAGTCGCTTAGAAATTTATACCTTCAAATGTTTTCAGTGGCTTTGAAATTGTTTGAACTTTTTCCAATTCGCGTCAAAATAACTTTTTTTTGAAGAAATTACAATAGTCCTCTAGCAGTTGGGGCTTTCGTTTCCTGACTCAGTCTCTGCTACACTCGGGTTGTATCAATTTGCTTAAACGAGGAGCAAAGGCAAAATCAATGGGGGTAACTAAAGTTAGGCCAATCGTATTAGACTACATTAGCATTGACTCCATCTACTTTGACCCACCCGTTACAGAGATATTCTACTTCAAACACGACGTCAGTGACTCCAATTTTATAAATTTCAATAGTTTTTATTGGTGACCTTGCCGTTGATAAGCATTAGCGTTTTAGCGACGCTTTCCCAGTTTTAACCAGAGCAAGGAATAGGCTACTGCACTGAGTCGTTTCGCTACGCACTAATTAGTTTGATCTTATCAGCACAACAGATCAGAGCTGGTAAAAAGAGTAGACTTTTTGGTAGCCTAGCGATTTCAGTAAAAATCAAGCTGACAGATACATTTCAGTCTAAATCCAAGCCTAGTCTAGCAATAAGGTTTTTATTTCTAGGCTACGCAGCACAAACTTATACCTAATAATAAGACTACCGATACTTGAGTAGGCCTAATGCATTTATTTACGGTATTTGAGACCCTAGAATAAACTTTTCCATCTACAATGGCCTACTAGCCTAGACTACTCTAATAACTCTACTAAAGTTACTTCTGCTTGTTCTTGGATGTTTGTTACCTAAGCTATCGTACAGTCTAGTCTTTTTTCCAGCTCTGATCTATTCTGCTGACAAGATCAAACTGATTAGTGCGTAGCGAAGCGACTCAATGCAGTAGCCCAATCGCTGCTTTAGGATAGAACTGGGAAGGCTTCGCTAAGACGCTAATGCTTATCAACGACAGGATTGCCAATACAAATTAATAAAATTTACCACATTAAAGTCACCGACGTCGCGTTTGAAGTAGAATATCTTTAGAATGGCTGGGTCCAAAAGGATGGAGTCAACTGTAATCTAGTCGTATGCGATTGGCCTAACTTTAGATACCCCCGACAAGTTTGACGTCCAGCTGGGGAATAACTTTGTTAGAGAAGCTGAGGGCTGCCGATGAGAGCTAAAAGCTCGAAACAGCGCTGTCCAGCTCTGTGCATATTTAGATACCCCCATTGATTTTGCCTTTAGTCCTCCTTTAACTTAGTTTCAAGCACAGCTTCTAAACTATTATGCCTAACTTATAAAAAAGTACAAATTTTATTTTTTGTCGTTTAAAATCTCATTGTTTAGATCAACGTACCATCAACACTCAAACGTGTTGATTCAAATGTGCGAACGATAATTTTTTTTCCCAGTTCGCTTCTGGAGCGGTAGCGCGTTCGCTTCTGGAGCCGGAGGTCTGAGGTTCAAATCTCGGGCCTGTCAAATCGGACACATAGTTATCAACGGTTCTCCGCCGCTGCGACATTTCTTCAGAAGGAGCAGTGTTGCCCGGACGCAATGACGCGGAGATGGGCTCTTCAGACTCGTTACACGCTTCTGCGTTGTACAACTAATATAAGGAAAGATATGATTTGAAAAAGCACGAAAGAGTTGCACACATAAAAGTAAAACTTTTTAAAAGTATTTTTATGCATTCACATGTTTTATATCTAAAATTAAAGATGTTAGTTTACGGGAAATGAAAATCAAGATTGTCAATTTGTTTGTAAATAATAACCACTTTTTGATGTTTCCTGGTTATGGCAACTAGGTAAATCAAATGATAATTTAATTGCGATGATTTGATTTGATGTTTTTTGCCGCTCAGTGTTATGATGTTTTGCGTTTTCGCGTTGCTTGTTTTAAGTAGTCGTCGTTTTGGTGGCTCTTTCCTAGGTTACCACGCTTTTAACCTTTAGACCTTCAGGAGCCTTTAGACCAGAAAGTATGCAAACGACTAAAAAGTGGTAAGTCAAGAAACTTTTATTTGCCATCTTTTTTTTCAGTTGAACGAGTTTCAAATTCAAGTCTTTTTTCCCAACTTCAGTATTGTGGGCAATTTGGGCAAGCTTCCAATATTTCTCAATCTACTGGGACCTACAAAAAGAATGGGCGATTCTAAACTTGAATGGACTTTAAGGTATGCTCGTACCGTGATTATTTGTTACGAATTTCTGAGCACTTTGCCACAAATTAAAACAATGCGATGTTGCTCTTTGTTATTACTGCTGTCTTGGACGAAGTTTAGCTGTAATTTTGAGGCCTTGCAAGGTCAAGAAATCATATGTCATTACATTTCTTTCAAAAGTAATATTATTCATAAAATTTTAAAACACATTAAAAGTTTAGCTCTGACAGTCTCGTTCATTTTTTTGGTCCAAGGCCGTTAAAAAATGCCTGTCGGAGCAGCGTTAGTGACGTTCTAGTTTTCAAATTTTTATTTGCTCAGGTTTTATGACCTTGAAACTCAGAACCGAGTCGACCAACCACAACGGGTAAAGGTTACAAATTCCACCGTGTCAACCTACTTCGAAGAACGAAGTGTTGTCAGCACAAATTGCTGGAAGAAGTTTGTCGATTGCTTGAAAAGCGATTCTTTGTCTGAAAACAACGAGCACAAAAGGTTAATTAAAAGGTAAATTGCTATAATCGTATTTGCTGGTCAAAATTTTATAGTTTAAAATTTTGGAATTTTTGTTTTAGCTGATTTAACGGAAAGCTATAACTTGCTGGATATATTTGTAGGAATGTTGCTGATATCCCAGTATGAAGCTTTTAGAGATGATGATTGGTTGTTGCATTTTCTTCCTCCTGACACAAGGAAGGGACGGTGGTGCTGTTCTTTAAATGAATGTGCACCCGCTTTAGGAGTGGACCATTTTTCCGGTTGACGTTTGTTTTCTTTCCTGTAGCTTTGCTGCTCGTTCGAAGCCACCAAGCAGAGATAATCATTGTAAAGCGTCTTATCCAAGGACGCTACAACGCTAACCACTGACCATGTTGCGTTTTGATCCCAAATCATTGGCGTAAAAATAACGTGTTTATTTCCGTGGAAACGCTGCTGACACTTTTACCTTGCAGCTTTTTTGCCTGCACGTCGCAATTAAGCTCCTTGTTGAGCAGAGTTGCGAGCAAACAGTATCATTTCGATTAAATGCCAGTTTTTGACAGTTAAATTTGTTATTTTAAATCATAGAGTAACAAGTTAAATTGAATGGTAGGCAACAAAAAACCTCAAAGATTTTTTTAGGTCAAGCTGTCACCAGTTTGTTACTCACGGTGGAGACTTCACACTGTTCTTTTTTATTGTTAAACGTCAAGCGGGGAAGCTGTGAATACCAATTTTTATCGTTTTTGGTTTGACCCGATCGGGAATCGAACCCAAGTCTGCTGTTTCAGCAGCACACGCTCTTCTATTCTATTATTGTCATACTCCAGCCACTTTCTCATGTTTTTTTTCAAACTTTGATTTCCTGAAAATAAATCTTAAAATACAGATCGATTCTTTTACGTGTATGTCACACTAGACCCCTCTATAAATCAAAATCGTTTTTAAGTCCACTACAAGTGATTGCTCCTAACTGACAACGAACCAATTGCCCGCCAACTAACTTTAACTGATGGCAGTCAGTTGGTTCGCGGTCAGTTAACTTGGTTCGCCTTTTTAGGGTCTACGAAACGCTCTCTGAAGAACAGAAAGGAAAACATGAAATAGTAGGTTGTTTGCGAACATGCAATGGGGTTTTCCACGGTCGCAACATCTCAGTACAGGTGTCGGCTGAAGACAAGGTTTTGAAGAAAGAAAACAAAACTCTAGGCACTTCACTGTATTTTCAATTTGGTTGGGGAGTGGAAAACGGCATTGAAGCCGTATTGCCCCACTTCCTCTTCCTCAATCGTGATGAATCCCAGGATGTTGCTGGATTGGAAGTTTGCATGGTTCACCGACGTCACGTGACAGTCTTTGATGTCGAGTGTGACGACAGTAAGTGTGACTTATTACGACCCAGCGTTGAAATGGTTTTAAATTTTAATCTATTGGTTAACCCTGAATAGTGATGTAACAACGACCCTGATCTTGTGGTTTGCGTTGAGCTTATCCTGGTTTGCGGTTATGTTGTTGCTCAGGATTGATAAAAATCATGATTTCAAAAAATTCAAAAAATTTTATTTTTATTTAAATTATATTGTTTTAATTTAAGTAAAATTTTTTTGATTTGTAACACTTTTTCAATGTTTTTTGGGGGAGGAAAAGTTTTTTGGGGGGTTGAGATGGTTGTAGCGCGTATAAATCCGTCTAAAGATCAATCAGTTAATTTTGGAAAAATAACTACTGTTGCGAAACGAAAAGTTGCTTTTAAGCCAGAATATTTTTTTCAAATTTTGCAATTTCAACAAAATTTCATTAAATTTAAAGTATCTTAAATAAGTTGATTAAAAATCATGATTTTTATTGGTTGATTTAAACGGTAATTTGAATCAAGCATCTCGATGGATGCTTCCTAGGATAAGGCGCTTTATGTAATTGCCTCTGCTCGGTGCCTGCGACGGAGAATCAAATTTAGATGTTGAATAGTCAAAAAATTATCGTGAGATTAAGCGAATGCGAATCTTTTCTTAAAAGCGAAACTCAATGTTTAGAAATTTGACACTTAAGATGCGTTTACGCTGGACGCGAAGCAACCAAACTTTGACGTCACCGACAATCAAATTAAAGGTTGCAACCGGTTGCAAACTTCGCGAGCGGCTGCTTGACTTCACTGGAACAAAATTGTTTTTGAATTGTTTGTCTATTTTGAGCAAGTGACGTAACCTTCGCTTCGCGTTGTTTTGCGTCCAGTTTAAACGCACCTTTCATCTCATTATTAGTACTTTTGAGTAAGAAGCTAGACTAGGTTATATGTGCTAATCTACGATGACGACAGAGAAATCTACGACGCGCTATATAAATAAACCACTTTAATTTGTTTTGAATGTTTTTGTTGCTTTTTCAGTCACGTTGAAGTCAAAAGATTTCAAGAATTTGAAAAAGAAGAAGAGTCTAATGTATCATTACTACAAGAAATGGCTCCCTCTAGTGATGATGGATGGAATATACGCGTCTGTACATGATTGCGATTCCATTACAATTCAGCTTGACCAGATAACTTTTGACGGTTGGAGAGGTAGTTTTTAGTTTCATACATTACTTGAAAGTCGGAAGTAGGCAACATTGTTGCATTGAAGCTGGGTTTGATTCCCGGTCGGGCCAAATCAAAGCCCAGAAAAGTTGGTATTCACAGCTTCTCTGCTGCTTGACGTTCAACTTTGAAAGAGACTGTGTGAAGCCTCCACCGAGTGTGGTAGACTGGTGGCAGGTGGCAGCTTGACTCGAAGACCGAAAGGTACCTTCGCTATCTTCTGGCCAAGGCAACTTGGTGAATAAGATGAAATTACCATTACAATTAGTTTTTATTGCATCACTACAAGGTGCAACAAGTTTTGATTTTTGAAACTATTCGAGTTGTAAGACATTGCAACAATGTTTGGGTGTGAGATCCAGCTATGCCGCCATGAGCTTAATACGCGATTTTTTCATCGAGTTGTACATATGATGAAACTGTTTTGTAATTAAAGTCTACGTTAAAGGTCTATTTACGCTTGGAAGACTGTTCTGCGAGAATTGCTTTTTGGAGTTGCAGCGGGGAGATTTCTTGTGCTTTCGGAAAAGAAACAAAACAAGAGGTAACAAGCTTACAAATTAAAAAACTTGTTTTCGAAGGGGGCCGATCACGTTTAATTTCTTTCGCGTGATCGAGGAAAAAATGAAAACTTTCGTCCAGTTGGAATTTTCAAAAAAATTTGCACTTGTTTCTTTCCACCTAGCAAGGCTGTACAATCGATAGGTTTCCAGAGTTTCCAATTCATTTCATATTTTGTTCTGAATTGGACTTAAAATTCGATACCACCTCAACTTAAACCTATTAAACTTAAAATTCACAAATTTCGTATAGCAATCTAACAGCGTTGTTTTTGAGATCTCGTTATTTGTTTGATTATACAATTTTTCAAGACTGACAGGTCCTATGATTATCCAGACCATTCGGCAAAATACAAATTTATTCTCGGAAAGAAATTAACAACTAAATGAACCACCTCATAAGTTACACCACATGTCGGTCATTATAGCCTATCTTCAAAACTTTTGGTTAGGCTATCATGACAGACATGTGGTATAACTCATGGGATGGTACATTTAATTTTTGATTTTAAGCTTTTTACTGCAGAATTAAAACATCAAAACATTAAAAACTTAAAAAACCCTGATGTCAACCACAGACTTCAAAACTTTTCATATTGTTTCAGGTGACTTAATCGTTTCTATGGCTCACGGTGTGATAATTAAGGCTATATCAGGTGAAAAAAAATCGCACAATGCAAATGAGGCTATATCAGATGAAAATAAATCGCACAATGTCTATCATTTTCGTGTTTTCCCAATCAGAGGAAGCTCGCCGTTTCAACTGAAGAGTAATGAAGTTTTATCATGTGAAATTATTCCTTTGAGCATTTCACACAGGTATAGAGTTCAGAAACATTTGTTTCCTTCAACGTTGAAAAGTCGATAAATATTCTTTAACGCCCGAATTAGAGAATATTTATCGACTTTTTTGCTGCATTGGGTAACGTTTCATTTAACATGCGAGGAAAATTGTTAATGAAACCTTCGCTTTTACGGAAAAACACTGAAACTATTTGTTATTTAAAGTCAGTTTCAAACTAGAAAAAAACAGCAAAGAATTTAGATTGATCTAGTTGGAGAACTACTAAGTTGCTGGTGAATGTCTAAACATAGGTATCTCGGATATTATTTCTATACAGCTTCAATCTTTTTGCGTCAATTAAACTGTTGTATCTTTTACTGAAAATTGAGAGTTATTAAGGCCTCGTCTGCTGAATATCTCAATAGTGTGCGTTAAATTATTCTAGTTGTTTGATGTTTTGTGTCATTCTTTTTCATTTCGAGAGCAAAGCAGTAATTTACATAAGGTTTGGTTGGATTTCTCTGGGTGCAACAAAATGCAACGTCGTCCTCCTAGGACCCCGGCCGTGTGCGAGAGAATTCGAGGGAGAAGTGGCAATTTTCACATGACTCTAGGGTACCTATTACCACGGAGACTACCACCCCTGGTGGGTTCCCACCGGTTGCTTCTTACCACCCACTGGGTGGGCGGCTTCAATGTTCTCCCATGGAAAACGCACGGCGAGGTGTTAATAATTGATCCTTCAACTGTAAATTTGCTCTTAATTTATACTCAGTAAAATTTGAGACATGATCTCAGATGAGTTTTCAAAAGCAGTTCTAAGGATGTCTTTGAAAGTTCAACATTTTCCCAATATTTGCCAGTATTTAAAAGTTTGCATTTTTTAATGTTCAGGCGGATGGTGAAAGCTTTGTCTTCTTTGACTAAAGCGAGTCCATTGGTGCAAACGATATGTGTTGGCATTAAACAAGAGATTTCCGATAAGACTCCAAACCCGTCAAGGCCGCCATCTCGCGTGTCAAACGCGATTAAGGAAATTTTAAGAAATGAACACCAGCGTACACTGGCAAATTTTCCCCATATCCTAAACAAAAAACAACTCGACCAAATTGAAAGAGCGTTGGGAAATCCTTTCACACTAATACAGGGACCTCCAGGTATTTACGAAAAAAGGTTTAGGTTGATGATTTCCAGATTAAGCAACATAAATAGCGTTTTTTCTTTAGTATGAATTTTCTTATCTTGCCCGTTGAAAGGTATTAAGAAATTCTCGAAAATAGATGCCAAGAAATTCAAAATTGTTGTGAATATTGATTTTGTCACAACCGAATCAAGACAACTTGTTCTAATACTAATACAATTCAGCTTAGCCATGTTGTCAGTGCATTGTTAGGTAATAAACTAAATTACTACGCTGATTGTATTTGGCGCCGTGGTGAAGTGTTTAAGTGGTTGAACTTTTATTTTTACTGATTACGACAGCAGGTTTGATTCTTGCCCAAAGTACGTAATATTATTTGTCGAAAGGAAATTCGTAACAATAATGCTACATTGATGCTCTGAAAGTAATCGAGTGACGATCTACAGTTGATACCGTGATAGTCTTAAAATACCGTGATGGTTGTAACATCCAATCTCTGGTCAAAATTCAGTTGTAGTAAAGCGTCTTTCAGTTTAAATCGACTTAAGCAGAAAAGAATGCAAAGTAGTTAAGAGTTGATTTTGTAATTTTCGTTTAGTTACAGTATGTTGTGAGTGGCTGAAGGACTTGAAGAAGAGTCCTCAATAAAACCTGTTATTATCCAGGTACTGGAAAGTCGTACATGGGCGCCCACTTGGCATACTATTTCAGTCAATTAAACAGGAGGTTGCTAAAACAAGGAAAGATCCTCTATTGTGGACCTTCAAATAAATCTGTTGATGTGGTTGCAGGTAAGTTGTAAAATTCGCTGTCTACTGGTCAAGGCAACTTGGCGAATAGACCGTAATTACGATTGGTAAAGGACACTGATTTGTTTGTGAAGCAGTGGAGCTGACATGGCTCTGGTGACCCAAGTAGTCGGGTTGTGTTTTTATGCTAGTCACTATTTTTCTAAGAATGGGAATAAGCTCACGTGTCATTTTCGTTTTATTTCTGAACCTAACAGTTTTCTCTGGTAGCGGTTTGCATCACTGTTTTTGTCGCATTTGTTCAAAGAAAATCATTGCTATTGCAATGCAGGTCAAAAGTTGAATGTTTGTGATGTCAAATATACGCTGTACTTACCAGGGTATTTTGAAATTTCTTATTATGCCACAAACGCGCTTCTTGTGTCATGTAGAGTAAATGAATTGTGAAAGTTTTTGTGGACATTTAGCTACTCTAGCTATTACGCTTCTTGGCCTAAAAGCTCGTTTGAACTAACGAACTTGTAAACGACTGGTTAATCATAGGGTCATTTTTTGGATTAAATTGGATCCT
Organism: Trididemnum nubilum; assembly: GCA_963965965.1. NCBI lineage: Eukaryota > Metazoa > Chordata > Ascidiacea > Aplousobranchia > Didemnidae > Trididemnum > Trididemnum nubilum. The sequence goes on from OZ014489.1 coordinate 36,746,589, forward strand.
GGGATCATTAATTTTCTACCTTCCTCACCGATGAACTTAAAATAAACTGAATTTACAAGTTCGGAAGCACTGTTCTTGAAATACTTAATGATTATAGCGATTGGCCCGGCCATTTGCTTAAATTTTTACTCTAAAGTTTTGATAATCCTTGGATCAAAATTAATCCACGTTGACGCATGCGGCCTCTAGTGTCTTTCCGGGATGCGACTACTTGCTGTAAATGCCCAGTTTCATTAACGGCAATCAGCAATCATGGAGTTGGGAGGCTTTTTACCAATTAAACTTCACCACAATAACTGATGTTTGTGTTCATCAGGTATTTGGTAGAGTTTTGTTGGCAGTCAAAAGGTTGTTGACTCCTGGTTTGACTAAAAATGTGGCGCTGGTTATAGCTGTAAAAAAAAAACACTTAAAGTTTGTTTTCCAATGGAGGCAAGCAATTCACGCCTTTTCTTGCCCCAGTGGCCCTGTGATTTGCAAGTAAAATAAGATTACATTACGTGCCTTTTCTTGCCCCAGTGGCCCTGCGATTTGCAAGTAAAATAAGATTACATTACGATATTGTTATAAATAAAATCAGATTATATTGTTGTTGATGGGGGGGAGGGGCATGCAGAGAATCAAACTCAGACTAAAGAAGCACGAGATGACTATTTCGTTTTGACGGCTCATTGATGATGATACGTTTGAGCATTCACACAAAATCAGCTCATATGTTAATTAAAGCGACTTTGTATACATGAAAATTCCATAAAAATTTATAAAATTATCTTGGGTCTCAAAGAGTCATCGCCTGTTTCTCGTTTAAATAGATATGAAATAGGCATGATAATCTGGGTTGGTGTGATTGTGCAGAATACTGATATATAAATGATGGTAGTTGTTTGTTGGAACTGGTGCAGTACATTTTGATCAAACTTGTTTTAGAGTATCTCAAATACGTCCCCAATCTCAAGTTCATTCGAGTTTACGGAGGGGTAATTGAGGAATCGGATTTCCCAATCCCCTTGAAACCCCAGTTTGGAGATCGAGAGAAGATTGGGCGTGTTCCCGATTCGTTGAAGAGCCGGGCCCTACATCACGTGATTAGACAAAGAGGAAGGACCTATGCTGGCCAAATCGAGCTGTACGACAAAAAGTAAGTTTTCCCATACAAATACTTCTGCCCTAATTGCAAACATTGACGATTATCTATCAGTGGTCTAGTGGGTAGAACATCACCTTCTAAAAAATAGACTTTGGTTCGATTTGTGGTCTAGTCAAATCAAATACTATAAAAATTAGTATCACAACTTTTGGGCTTGCGTTCCTATTCGCAAAGGACAGTGTCGACTGTCGAGTTTCTAACCGGGCGTGCTATTTAGGTGTTACCTCGGCTCCAAGATTTAAAAGAATTCTTTTACTATCACTTGGCTAACGATAAGTCAGCTTGGTAATTAAAGTGGTAATTGCAAATTCAACTAATTGCAAACATTTTCTGTTACTTTTTTGAACTTTGATCATTATAGAATCTCATTGCTGTTTCTACCAGTGTTGCAAACGGGTGACTAGTGCAGTTCCGAATCCGGCCCGAACCCGAAAAGCGATTTGAAGCCAAAACTAAGCCCGAAAATTCAGTTAGGTCTAAAAAATATGAGCGGTTATTGCTCGTATACAGTCAAAATAATGCTTCAGAAGTTAGAACTAGCACATTTGGATTATAAAATTTTCACACCTGTGAGAGATATGAATGAGAATTGCTACCTCACCATTGTGAAAAAAATAATGCTTACTACTGATCGATTGACGCATTGCGAATTATTGTGTAGTAATAATTGTATGATGCTTAAACAAAGTCATCATTCAGGTTTCCAAAATTATTATGATTACCCTTTTACAGCACTTCGAAGGCTGAAACGCTAGACAAGTACGTAGGTCAAGCCCGAATTAAGCCCGACATTTCGTCAATCTCAATCCGGAACCCGACCCGAAAAGCCCGGCCCGACTTACAACTCTTGTTCCAACCACTCCCCATTAGAGCATCATCGTTTGGTTTACAGATCACACCAAGAGTTAATTAAATGAGAAGCACATAGAGCATTAAGCAAAACTGTGTTTGAATTATCGAGGATTTAGTTGCTTTCGACTATCCCTATTTTGCGCTAACGAAGAATATTTTCAAATGCACTTAATGATGAAATTATTTAAAAAAATAAATTAGCGGCATGGTTTAAAGGGGAACTCCGGCCTAGAGAGGCTTATATATCATAAAATACACCACAAAATTCTAAGACTTTTGCAAAAAAAACGAACTCGCTACGTTTTGTAGTTTTGATGAAATTCACTAAAAACTGCGTGAACCGCAAGTGTGACGACGTAGGTCTGTACTTTATTGTATCTGTACATTATATTGTTTGGACATAAATTGCTAGTTAAGACTAAAAACTCGTTAGCAGAAGCGCTTGTATTGCATTCTTTGCTAAAATATTCAACCTACTTGCAATCTTCGGGCCTGAGATTAGTGACTATGAGCGAGAGGTAAAGTACAGACCTACGTCGTCACACTTGCGGTTCACGCAGTTTTTTTGGATTTCATCAAACTACAAAACGTAGCGAGTTCGTTTTTTTTTTGCAAAAGTCTTAGAATTTTGTGGTGTATTTTATGAAATATAGTCTCGCTAGGCCGGAGTTCCCCTTTAAACGGTGAAACTGTTGTTTTTCAACGGCACTGATTTTATGATTTGGGTTCAACTCCCACCCTAGTTGCCTTGTATTGTCCGCTTTACGACATTTTTCTCTGCTCGAGTAGTCAAACTAACTACCAGTCAAAAGGGCGCTGTCCAATTGTCCACATTGATTTGCCGAGCTCGACAGTCGAGAACAATAACGAGCTACCGGTATCCCTCTGCAGCTACCTCGTGTTTAATAGCATGTCGTAGATTCTTAAAAGGTGAAAGTTAGGCTTTCGTTTTTAGGCGAGTCGAACGATAACTACTGTAAAATTGGGGTTCGCGATAACTGACTGCGAACTAACTTACCGCCAACTAGTACTAATGCTGGCGTTCAGTTGATTGTGATCGGAAAATTTCTGTCTTCTGCTTTTCTGGTTAGCATTCGCCGTTTAAATCTTCTCTCGGCGTATAATCTAAGCTTTCAAACGGCTTTTATCAATTTTTATAGTCTTGGTTTGACCAGGCTTGGTTTCAATTCCCGGTCGGGTCAAATCAAAAACTAAAAATTGGTATTCACAATTTTCCTGCTTGACGTTCCGCAATTAAAGGGACAATATGAAGCCTCCACCGTGTGTGGTAGACAGGTGGGCAGGTGGCAACTTGACTCGAAGACCGAAAGGTCACTTGGCTGTCTCGTAACCAAGGCAACTAGGTGAATAAAATGTAATTACCATAATTACTTAATTGTTTGTCGACAGCGTGACCGAGGGGGCAAAGGCGTTGTTTTTACGACGACCCTGATCGCATAATCTGGGTTCAACCCGCATCCTGGTGACGTTGTTGCGTCCTTGGATAAGATAAGACGCTTTACGATGATTATCTCTGCTTGGTGGCTTCAAACAAGCAGTAATGCAGTGGACAAGAAATCCACAGGAACATTAAATCAATGGAAACTCCTAAGCAGGTGCGGATTCCTCCAAGCACGGTATTTGTCGCAATGAAAAGCGTGCGGATCGTTCAATAGTTAGCGTCTGACGCTGCCCTAGTTTTAGCACAACTTGCACGCTGGTAAGACAGCCCGTCAGCCTTGCGGATAACATGAGCATTGAGCAATACATCAAGGCTGTTCAGTAAAAAAGATTTTTGAAACATAGATAGTATTTTACTTATATTTTACAGGTTTCTGGGTCAAGCTGCTGCTGTAACTTTGTCAAATTATAAAGACTACAAGAACTTGGTTGAGAAGGCCAAGATGGAGATATTAAAGCAAACAGACGTGATTTTGTGCACTTGCTCTGTAGCTGGAGGTAGGAAAATTACTTAATAAAGTGGCTACACGTGCTTCTTGTTCTTTTGCAATTTTAAAATTATTTTCAAATTGAACAATGACCAATGCTATCCACTATCTTGTGGAAAAGCATGGAAAGCCTTTTGAAGAAATAGGTTCGAGGGCAATCTGTTCCCGAACCTATTTCTTCAAATACGATTTGCAACTGACTTATCATTTTTAAACGCTTCGTTTTCGTGCTGGTGTAAGCTATATCTAAATAAATCCTACTGTAACTAAAGTATTACGGCCAGTGCTTATTTTAATTGTTGTTTCATGCTTATCGATTGTCTTGTAGTATGTGTGTGCTCTTGTTTGTTTATTTGCTGATTGCTTTTTGATTGAATGTGATTTTTATTTCAGGTAAACTTCTATCCGATTTATCCAAATCGTCCGAATTCCAATTCACGCAGTGTATTGTGGACGAATGTGGGATGTGCAGCGAACCAGAAACTCTAATACCAATCGTAACTGCAACTGCTAAATGTCCGGTAAATTATACGTTTCATTTCTAAGGCGTCGGCTACACATGGCCTATAATCGTAAGCGTGCCAGCGTATCCTTTGGTTAATAAAAAAAAAATGTGCTGGTAAGCCCAGTACATTGAATGTATTGAATATCTGTTTAAAATAAACAATCAATGATCTCGTACGTTTACAATATCTTGCGAAGTTTAGAGTAGCTGGGTCTAAATGTGAATTAAAAGAAGTGAAAATGCACTGCTAAGATGCACTAAGATCCTTTTCAAAACTGATTTTCGGTTGTTTTTGCTTAATACCGCTGAGTGGGAGAAGCAAGTGGAGTGTCGGACTGAGTTTCTGTCTAGAACTAAAAAAAACACTTTCTCATCCCAAAGCGTAACAATGATGGTAGTAGTGATGATCAGGATCGTATATATAGCAATTCCATTGAATTTGAACTTGAAGTGATTTGCAAATGGAGAAAAAAGCATTGCTTATGACTGTTTATTTATTTGAAATCCGACCAGGTTACCTTATTGTTGACCTAGTTTTCTTGATTATAGTGCAGCGCAGAGACTTTTTTGTATTTATATCAAGCTGCCACTGCCTTCGCTCACAATATTCACTGGGCCGTTTTTTTGTTTTTTTTTGCTAAACTTAAAGAAAAAAACTAAATTTTAACTCTAAGTCTTTTAAAATTTGTAACTGAGTTTATAAGTATTGATTCAGAAGCAGATGGTCTGCATTCCAGTCGAGCTAATTGTAAGTCGGCTATGCGGGCGAGAGAGTCGTTATTATAATGACCTTGATCGCATTGTCTTGGTTTTGCCCATACCTTGGTCTGTGGTCACATTGTTTTACGATCATCTAGTTGTAGACAGAAAACTCTACTTGGCTGAATCAAGCCTACAAGCAAATTTAATGGATAAGAATTTGAGGAAATTTTCGAAAACATTGGATGATTGGAAACTTCTTAAACAGATGCGGACTCCTCCAAATGCTTCGTTTTCATTGCAATAGTTCAAAAGCAGTGTCTGAATAATTGAATATGCAACTACAGCAACCCTATTTGGTCACGCCTTGGTATGCAATTAAGGTAGTGTGTCACGAATAATAGTTTTGAACGCCTGAGATATAATTATTTGCTGTGTTTTTACGTGTACGTGACTGTTTCTTTGTTTTCCCGCTTTTCTGATTTGGAATATTCGAGATGATTCCTTTTTACTATATTCTATTGTCTTCTATTAGTCACCGAAATAATTAGTTGTTTACGACTTCTTAATTGCTATATTTAGACGTGAAGTTTGTGATGTCATAATCATGTTATCGTAAGCTCGTATACTTTTTCTATTGTGACGTATCATAGATTTTTCTGGGATAATAAAAAAATTGTATAAATAGCAGAGGTGGAGTCCTCGAGGACGTCCTTGGCCTCGAGGACACATTTTGAAGTTCTTGGCCTTGGCCTCGAAGGTCAAGTCCTTGGCCTTGGCCTCGAAGCCTCAAGTCCTCGAAAATTGCCCTGTCCTCGGCTCGAGAACAGCACTATTTTTTGAACAGTGGAAATTTCGTTGGAAAACGCCAGAAACCTCGTAGAAAATTTGCGAGCACCTTTTTTGTTTTCCTCACTTGGAGCATAGGCGTATCCAAAGGAAGGGGACAGGGGGTCCGCCCCCTCCCCAATTGAAATTTCACCAATGACAAAAATGTGCCAAAAAAGCCTATAGTTTCTTCAGTTTTAGTTTCTGTTTAGCATTTTTCGCTTACAACAGTATAACTAACAACAATATTGAAGACCAGGGGCTCCGGGTCCCCCTCAATTCAATTTTTGCCAGCCAATTTAAACGTATAACCCGAAGAAAACGGAGAGTTTGTCCTAAAATTTGCTATGTCAGGCCCACATCTAGCCTTTTTGTGAACGTAATGCATTAATCAGGGCCGTATTTATCATAATATGACGCAGTACCAGCAGTAGCGTAGCCATGGGGGTGGCGGGGGCTATAGCCCCCCCCCCCATTGGCCTGTCAACCAAAATGCAGAATAAGGAAAATACCACCTTTTTAGCTCTTTTGAGACTGTTTTTTGCGCTGGAATTGACTAAAAAGTGACTTAAAGCATTATTTGAAACATATATTCAGGGGGGGGGCTAACTGTCAAAAATTAAAGTCACAAATCAATGAAAACTTTGAAAAAATGCCCGAAAATAAACAATCAAATTTGATCGCTAATGTAAAAACGCCAAACATAGGTTCTATCAACAAATATATCATAAACTCAGGAATAAGGGGAGGGGGGGCTATTCAGTGTTAATTACCAATCACTCCTCTCAAAGATCTTTCCATTAGCCCTCCCCCAATTATTTTTCTTTATAAAATATAGACGAAATAGATTACTCCGTGTGAGTTTTATTGAGTGATAGGATTTTATGATTTACCAGCAAGTAAACAAGAGAACTGCAATGTTATCATTAGCCACTTCCCGTGTAGCCCATTAATGCACCCAGTTGACTCATGTTGGGCTGCCAATTTCTATGCCACGTTCTAAAAGTATTATTTACTATTAAAATAGCTCTAAAATTAAGTTCATTTTGCAACAAAATGAAAAATTTTCGAGCACTGGAGGCTCTTCCCCCAGACCATAAGCCTCCGGCAGCTGGGGGCTTCGCCCCCTAACCCCCATTGGCCTCCGGCGACTGGGGGCCCCGCCCCCAGACCCCCAAAACAGCCCCCCATTGCGAATTTCTGGCTACGCGCCTGAATACCAGCTAGGGACCCCGAGCTAAAATCGTAAGACTTCTTTTGGTCTTCACCTATATTTGGCAGAAAGATGTTGCGAAAATCTCCAAAGTGCCAGGGGCCTAGCGCGAAGTAAATCCGACCCGGCAATAACATGGTTAGTTGACGTAAGCATCTATTTTAACATTTTTTAATAACAATTCAGTAATTCACCTACAACCTCGCCGGTTTTAATGCACAAAATACTTTTCAAAAAATTAGCCTTGGAAAATGCTGATTGAACAAATCATTGAACTTCAATTGAGGGGGCCTGGGCCCCCTGGCCGAACATGTACTCCTATAACTGGTTATTGTCATGACAAAACAAAAATCTCTATGGAAAATCCTCGAGTGGATTATTATTTACTGCTAAAATGTTGCAAGAGACAATGCACATTACTTTCCCCTATCTGGACCAGATCACTTACAATTAAATTTAACTCCAAAATGCAAGATGTTAAGCGTGTTTTAAACTTGAATTGCAAGTAAAAGGAGTATTAAACGATTTGATTTTTTCAATTGGCTTTCAAATGTCAAAAATCTAGTGCATTCAAATGGCTCTGAACACTTGCGAAACGTGATCCAATGGCATTAAAATAGCTTTTTTCCCCAAAAAATTACAAAAAATCGCCCAACAGCTGGTGGCTTCGCCCCCAGTCCCCCAAAGCCTCCGGCGGCTGGGAGCCCCACCCCCAGATCCCCCGTCTGTGATACCTTTGAGTTACACTAGCTTTCTCAACACGTTTCCAAAGTTAAATATTTGCGTTTTTGAACTATCAGTTTAAGCCCTCTCCCTTTGCAAAATCCTGGTTACGTGCCAACAGGCAACGATTTCAGATCTTCCATCCCACGATATATTTGTCCCACAAAAACTTCCTCTTTGGAAAAATTTTGATGACGTCATTTCATGTGATTTGTGGTTTAGGCTTACCCCAATCAAAAATTCTGGGTACGCCAATGAATTGGAGATTGCCTGAAAAAAATTTTTGAAGACCTTTTTTTTTGGAGAACACTTGCGCCTGTGTCCTTGGTCCTTGGCCTTGGCCTCGAGCATTCCTGTCCTTGGCCTCGAGAGGTTCTGTCCTCGGAAAGGCTGTCCTTGGCCTTGGCCTCGGATTTTTTTTGTGTCCTTGGCCTTGGCCTCGAGCCTTGTGTCCTCGACTCCACCTCTGATAAATAGGCGGGTCGTTTTGGATTTGTGGTTGGCTTGTGTAGCCGCATAGTGGGTGACCTGAACCTGGTCGGTCGCGGTTAGGTCTTAACGATCTGAATCTGGTCGATCGTAAGAAGTGTTAGTGGAGCGATTTTGCTCGGTGAGAGTGGTTACGTGTTTCAATCTTAAATAGAAGTTTTCATTTAAGATTGGTGTGCTGTTTTCTGAGATTCAAGAAGCTAAAGGAACTATCAGTTGCCATTTTTGATTCGTCAACTAACATCTCAGTCGTTCTCTAGTTTTAGTCGACGTGGACGATTCTTGAGATTAAAGGTTGTACTCTAGCCAAGTATCAACGATCGCGACATCTGGGGGCTCGTCCAGGAATCATTTGTTGGTTAACTATCATCATGGCAAAGTTTGTTTCAAGCTTTTGAGGAATCAAAGAAGCAAGTGGAGTCTTTGGGCTTAGATGAGAAGTCCATGAGTAAATTCCTGATTGAGGAATGGCGAAAAATGCGCGAAGCAGAGGCAGAAGAAAAGAGGGCCAAGCGTGAACCTGCGGCGGAAGAAAGGAGGTTGCAAGCCGAACGTGAAGCTGCGGCGAAAGAAAAGAGAAACGAGCGAGAGGCGGAAGAAAGGAGAGCTGAAGCAGAGGAGAGAAAATCCGCCATGGAATTGGAACGGCTGAAACTGGAGTTAGAAGCCAAGAGGCTGGAAACTGCTGCTCGACCCGCGGGGATTGCCGAAGAAGTGGTACTGCGAAGTGCTAGGATTGCACGATCGCCCGAGTTAGCTGCCTTTGTTGATGGCAGAAATGATTTAGATAATTATCTCTTACGATTTGAGAGATATGCTACAGTTGCAGGCTGGGAAAAGGGGGCTTGGGCTACCCAGCTGACCCCGTTGTTATCGTGCCGTGCTTTGGAAGTTTATTCGAGGTTGTCACCAGACGAAGCGATGGATTATGAACGTCTGAAACCGGCGTTGTTGAAGAGGTACGACTTTACGGAGTTCGGATATCGTAGATTTCAGGATGCGAAGCCAGAAGGACAAGAAAGCCTGGTCAGTTTATAGTACGATTGAAAAATTGCCTCACCAAGTGGGTAAAGTTGGCTAAAGTTGAAGAGTCTTTTGATGGAGTAGTGGAATTGATGGTACGAGAACAATTTACTTACGCGTGTTCAAAGGAGCTTTCAGTGTATTTGAATGAAAGGAACCCAAAAACTTTATATGAATTGGCGACATGGGCAGGCCAGTATTTAATGGCCCACAACAAAAAGTTGTCTAACAAAAATTCGATAGGAAAAGGTGAAAATTTAAATGTTGATGAGGACGAAAGGAGTCCGGAAAGACCCAGGGAACTTTTAAATTGCTATCGTTGTGGAGGTGAAGGACATCGTGCAGTGGATTGCATGTCAAAGATACCTGACGGACGTCGTAGAAGAGGAGACCGAAGAATCTCGTGCTACAGATGTGATGGACTCGGACACGAAGCGAGAGACTGCAGGTCCAGGCTACCCAGTCAGCCTGCACCGCGATCTGGACCCAGTGGAGCCAAGCCTCCAGTGCAAGTTCATCGAGTGGGATGCGCCGTTCAGCTTCCCGAAGCGCCACCACAGGAGCCAACAGGAGACGGTCAAGTCTTTGAACTGAAATCCGGAGGGTCAGTCAAAGTGAAACATGCTACTGCGTGCGAGATACCAAATTCGAAAGACAAATTGCCATTGGTAACTGGAAAAGTTGGTGGGAAGAGTGCAGAGGTGTTGCGTGATATTGGATGCACCCGAGTGATCGTAAAGAGAGATTTGGTGAGCCAGGATCAGTTGTGTGGGACATACGGATATGCGATGACGTTTGATCGGTCTGTGATAAAAGCACCCATTGCAAAGATCAGAGTTGATACCCCGTATTACTTGGGAGAAGTGAATGCTTTGTGTTTCCGCGAACCGATTGTGAATTGATCATTGGAAATATTCGTGGTGCTAGAGAGCTGATGATCCAAACCCAACATGGGGATATGTTGCCCGCACAAAAGAACAGGAAACACAGACGATGGAGAAGGACATAGGTGAGGATTTGGAAGCTGAGGAGGAGTGGTGCAAGTTGTCGGTAGAGGGAGAACAACGGAACGCTGAAGTGAATGTCGATGAAGATCATGTTGCGGATTTTTCAGAGGATAAGGAGAAGGATTCCTGTTGCGAGGCTGGAAGAACTGTTGATGAGAGAGGTCTAGAAAAAATAGAGACGGCACCAAGACCAACGACTAAAACAAAGGTTAGGTCGTTTTTATAGCTTTTCTATTGTTACCGAGATGAAATTCCGTCGTTTGCTGCCATTTCAGCACCGCTGAGGGACTTGATCAGCAAAGGGCAGCCTAATAAAATCAAATGGGGAGAAGCGCAGGAGAGAGCTTTTCGAACTTTGTAGGAGCGCCTGTTAAAGAACTGTATTTCGAATTTGCCGACTATTTGAGTCGAATGATGGACTGAAGTGTTTATTGTATATATTTTGCGTACTTTTACTTGTGTTGTGTGACTACGACTTTTTAAGGGTGATTTAGATTTGATTGCTTTGAAATAAGACTGAATTTTACGGATGTGGTTTTTCTAGATTTTTCTTGAAGTTACGATCATAAATGGGATAGAAGCATAGATTGGGGTTGCAGTCATTCTGCAATCATTATTTGCGATGTTTTTGAATATCATTTGCAATAATATTCTTAAGGTTGGGCGTATGTCACGAATAATAGTTTTAAATGCCTGAGATATAATTATTTGCTGTGTTTTAACGTGTGCGTGACTGTTTCTTTGTTTTCCCGCTTTTCTGATTTGGAATATTCGAGATGATTCCTTTTTACTATATTCTGTTGTCTTCTATTGGTCACCGGAATAATTAGTTGTTTACGACTTCTTAATTGCTATATTTAGACGTGAAGTTTGTGATGTCATAATCATGTTATCCTAAGCTCGAATACTTTTTCTATTGTGACGTATCATAGATTTTTCTGGGATATTCGATAGCTTTTGTCGTAGTATAAATAGCAGAGGCGGGTCGTTTTGGATTCTAAGATTCTAATATTCTAAGAGTGGGTAATTTTAGATATTAGTTTCGTAGGCAGTTTTGCCAAGTTTGTTTATCTGTGATTGGCTTGTGTAGCCGTATAGTGGGTGACCTGAACCTGGTCGGTCGCGGTTAGGTCTTTACGATCTGAATCTGGTCGATCGTAAGAAGTGTTAGTGGAGCGATTTTGCTCGGTGAGAGTGGTTTCGTGCTTCAATCTTAAATAGAAGTTTTCATTTAAGATTGGTGTGCTGTTTTCTGAGATTCAAGAAGCTAAAGGAACTATCAATTGCCATTTTTGATTTGTCAATTAACATCTCAGTCGTTCTCTAGTTTTAGTCGACGTGGACGATTCTAGAGATTAAAGGTTGTACTCTAGCCAAGTATTAACGATCGCGACATAGTGTATCAACTTATTTCAGAACCCTCAAATAGTACTGATCGGTGACCACAAGCAATTGGAACCAGTGATAACCTGCCGAGCTGCAGCGAAAGGAGGTTTGAAGAAGTCCTTGTTTGAACGGCTACAAGTTCACGCTGTTAAGCTGACTGTGCAATACAGAATGGTAGGTTGGTGGTGTGTTTTTTGTAATTGGACCTTTCGGCTAAATCAAACGCTAAAAATGCTGGACTGGCAGGAAATAATTTCGAATTTAGCCCACCCCAGACGCTAGACAGGTGCTCTTACTATTCTTATGGTTGAGGTGAAATCTTTACCTCAGCTTACCATTTCCTTTTCTAATTTATCTGGGTTTACTTAGCTTTTAGTATAAATTTGCACATCCCAGTCTGATATTAAAAGCGTTTTTCTTCCAGCACGAAACTATCTGCGAGTATCCGTCCAAGACTTTCTATGACGATGAACTTGAAACTGACAAGTCGGTTCGCCTCAGGAATCGCGGGGTGTTGGAGCAAATTAATGATGGAAAAAACCCAGTGCTGTTTTGTAATGTGAATGGCTTAGAGGAGGAAGATGAAAGCAAATCCAAATTCAACGTCGACCAAGTCAAAGTCACGGTAGATTTTTTCTTTTGTTTTTTATTTTACTACCGGTCCGCGTTCTTGAATAGATTAGGATTTTTTTACATCTGATAAGGTTTATAGTCAGAACCTGAAAGCAGTCAGGACTATCAAAATTAAGCATTTATGATTATTTTTGAATTTCAGATGAAATTTTTGAAATATTTGCTTGGTAAAATTGTCCCCCCACAATCTGTCATGGTGTTATCTCCTTACTTAGCGCAATGCAAGAAACTGAAGGAGGCTGTCGCTAAACTTGCCAGCACAACTCCGTATAGAAACCGGATCAATCTCGATTCTATTCATGTAGGATCAGTAGTCACTAGTCAAGGTAAACATTCGATTTTTTTTTTAAATTTCTGTTTTTTTTCCACAGTTTTTGATGTTGCGAAGAACCGAAATGCAACATTAAAAATTGTCAATAACGAATGTGTTGAACTTTACATTAAATTGTGCGGTTTATTAAGCAATTTGCATGTATCCATAAATCCTATCTGAAATCAAAACAAACATGTTCTCATAATATCGCAATTCTTACAAAAATTGCTTAACATTTATGTTGTTTTTTTCGTAGTAATTCCCTATCACAAAATGTTTTGTGTTTTCGTATACCTACAATTGATTTTTAGTTCAACAACATTTCCTTACATTACATGATCAGGGCTCTTCGTGTTTTTCAGGTAGTGAGTCTGATTACGTCATTTTGTCCACTGTCAGGTCTTCTGATTGCACAGACAGCATGTTATCGGTCAATCCAATGTGGCTCAACAAAAAAATAGGTTTTGTAACTGATGACCATCAAATAAATGTTGCAATTACCAGGGCTAGACTGGGATTAGTGATCATTGGTAAGTTTGATGTTTTCCGATAGTTAGCGGCGGCGATAGCTTAGTGGTAGAGCATCGGGCTAGTAATCGAAAGGTTACTGGCCCCTGGGTTCGATTCTTGAACTGACAATGCATCGTTGTGGTTTTTGGAAGAGACACTTTACGCTCTTTCATTTGGGCCAAGCAGCCTACCCGTTGTGGTGGCCCAGCCTGATGAAAGACTTGCAAAAAGAATCCAAACCGTGCTCTGCGTTGGTGTGGTTGGACGAACAGAGTTCCTGCTTCATACGAACAAAGGATAGAATTAGTTTGGTTGGGATTGCCCAGCTTTTCAATGAATGAAAGCATCGTGCAACGAAAGATATGACACATCTCATAACCCCAACTGGGTGGGCAATGAAGTGAACCTGAAATAATAACGTAATCATTTCCATACGAGAGTTGGTTGGTGGTACAGAACTTGAGAATTGCCTTGATTAAAATGTTCGTATGTTCGAAGCTTTTCGTCTGACACTTGTCAAGAAGAATCGTCAGAATGGAGAGCGCAGAAAAATGAGCGGCTATTTATAGGAAAAAGCCGAGCCGTGATTGGCTGGAAAAGGACCAATGAGAAAGCGTCATTTGTGTACAATCTTTAAGCTGTATACGGAGACTATTCCAATCTGTGCTGACGCTCTCTATAGTTCAGAACACCCTCCTGCACCTTTTCCTCGGCAAATCTTCGTCGAACTTATGGAGATGGCTACTTCTTCTGTTGAGTTTAGCTTCAATGACATCATGCATCGCCAAATCGACGGAGTCGCCATGGGATCACCTCTTGGACCAGCCCTTGCCAATATTTTTGTTGGCTACTACGAATCTAAACTTTTTCACACCACTTCGAAACCGGAGATGTATTACCGCTATATGGATGACACCTTCGTAGTATTCAGCGACGAAGATGAATGCGATGTTTTGTTTGACAGCTTCAACTCGCTTCACCCTTCTCTCTGCTTTACTTTCGAAAAAGAATCCAACCTGGCTCTCCCATTTCTGGATGTTCTTGTTGAAAAATCCCCTTCCAAGTTCATTACTTCCATCTATCGGAAACCCACATTCACCGGTCAATATCTACGCTGGAATTTCTTCAGTCCTCGGAAACGCAAAACAAACCTAATCCTGACTTTAACTCACCGGGCTCTTGCCATCTGTTCTCCTGAAAGATTGCCATCGGAACTAGACAAAATCAAGTCCATTCTACTGACTAATGGATACCCTGAGCACGTGATCAAGTCGTTTATGGCTATGAAGATGAAGCAATTTCACGCTCTGCCCAAATTTGGTCCCGAAAAATGCCCCGATTATTTACGTCTCCCATGGCTCGGTTCTGTTTCTATCCGGTTTGAAAAGCAAGTTAAATCTGCTGTCAAACGGTGCTTTTCCGCTGTGGAACCACGTGTTGTTTACTCTACCAACGAGCTTCTCTCCGCTACCAACAAGGATGTACTCCCTGCTTTACAGAAAAGCAACGGGATTTATCAATTCTCATGCCACTGTGACAGTCGGTATGTAGGCCGTACTTCCCAAAGGCTGCAGGACAGAATCAAACAACATGTCCCCAAATCTATCCGTTATCGTTACCATTGCTCTTCTTCCCAAAAACGCTTACTTGCTACTCGTCGGTGCAAATCTTCCACCCAAACTAATACCCAGTCTCTTGCTTCTGATTTAGCCATTGGACTTCATCTTTTACAAAATCCTACCTGCGCTGAACATTATGATGACAGCAGATTTTCTGTCCTTGCCGAAGGCCGCTCACCTTTTCATCTATCTGCTCTTGAAGCCACTTTCATCAAAGCTTCTAACCCCGCCCTCTGCCGACAAAAAGAATTCGTATACAGCTTAAAGATTGTACTCTAATGACGCTTTCTCATTGGTCCTTTTCCAGCCAATCACGGCTCGGCTTTTTCCTATAAATAACCGCTCATTTTTCTGCGCTCTCCATTCTGACGATTCCTCTTGACAAGTGTCAGACGAAAAGCTTCGAACATACGAACATTTTAATCAAGGCAAGTTCCATACTACTTAAACAATTACCTCAAACCACTCTGGCGGTCGCCGCTGATCAGCACCCACTACCTATCTACGCATTGATGTTGTTTTTACAATCCTGTGGATGAAAGCGCAAAGCAGCAGAAATGCTACTCTATAGAACCCTGCTGGATTGGGAATCTGGGAAAGAAAAGTGGCTATTTCCGCACCTCTCAAAGAATGGACAGTTGGACACCCTATCACCACGCACGTGACCACCGCTGAGGGGTACCGATTGGTTGTTTTTGATGACCCGCTGGTTGGGAGAATTGATACCCATTTGTTGTCTTTTACAACACGTTGGGTCAGTGACTTCATTATTCCACCCCAATGAAGCACGGCCATAGCTTAGATTTCGGCCTTCGAGTTAATTCCAATTCTTTTCCATGTGAATGCAATATGTTACGTGCATGTTGAAGAAAATAACGCAGACTGAATTTGGGTCGGATTAAAGCGTGTTTTAAAAAAAATAGTCTCTTTTTGAATTTTAATAGTGTAGGTGGTCGAGCGGTAACGCGTTCGTCTCTGGAGCGGGAGGTCTGAGGTTCAAATCTCTGGCCGGTCAAATCGGACACCGTGTTGCCAACGGCTCGCCACCGCTGCGACATTTCTTCGAAAGGAGCTGTGTTGCTCGGGCGCAATGACGCGGAGATGGGCCCCGCAAACTCGCTACACGCTTCGGCGTATTACAGCGAGTATAATGAAAGATTTGATTTGATTTTTGCAACTTCTTCAATATAGATCATGTGGTGCGAATTCGCTGCTGCGGAAAGTTTTCCTAACTACTGAATGTCTGATCGATTCTATTTCTTATATTAGGCAACAAACAGCTTCTCGAGCATCATCACACTTGGAGAGGTTTGATTAGAAGTTACGAACGAAGAAACGCGATCTTACAAGAAGAAGATCTTTCCTGAATTCTACAAATTGATTAAATTTAGCAGAAATGAAACCGGTAAAGAAGTGGTATTAACTTGTAACATACATAAAATCATTAAGTTGACTCGCTGTATCACCCCGAAGCGTGCAACAAGTTTGCGAGGGACATTTCTGCATCTTTGCGCTTGCACTATTCAAGTTTGTAAGCTACGCAAGCTTGTGTTACGTCTCTAACAACAGAGTGTTTGGTTGACTCGATGATCGTAAGGTCTTTTGCACTTTCCCTGTCGTCTTTTTAAACGAATGCTAATTAATTTCTATACTTCGTGCTGTTACTGAACAGTGAAGTATATTTGTCTTGTAAAGACATGGCACAACATTGGCGAGCCGCTGGCAAGAATGTGTCTGGTGCAGCCGATCCGCGCAATTAACTTATGGTCTTGCATTTCAAAAGCGAACCTGTACGCACTTTGCCATCTCGTTCTAATAATCATGATAACTAACTATTCAGGTTGATTGGTTTTAAATGGTTAATTTTGCATAATTTCAAAATTCAATTTCATTGCCACCTATTTGTTTGTGAATTCATAACACAGTACACGTCGAAAATAAAAAATTTAAAATCCTACAGTCTGTTTCACCTGCAATCGGGATCATCAGGGGTGTCTTACTCAAATAGATTCGAATGAAATGTTTGTGAACTCGCATTGAAAATTTGCCAATTTCGGCCGAGATTTGAAACCTACGTAGGCTCGAGTTTGCTTGCTGTAGATTAGACAGAACTTAACGAAGACTGCTGTTATCATTGACAATTTTTCTTTGAGCCAGGGTATCAATTTATTGCCCACTGCTAAATGATAGTAACTTTTAATAATTTAATGCATTAGGTTTTTCTGATTGTTGGGAAAAAACTTTCAGAAACTGAAGATTAGAAGAACTTAAATCGCTTTTGCGTGTGGGACTTCATTAAGATTTTCGTGCAGTTGAGTTTTTGCGTAAGTTTTTGTTACCTGTATTATGGAGTTTATTATCTACAACATATTTTTTTTATTTGCGTGTATCATATTTATGAGTATTGCACATACAAAGTAACGATATGATTTGTGTTTTCATATTTTATAATTGTTTTCATATTATTGCTTCAAATTAAGCTTAGACTATTTTAGTTATATGCACAAATGACTATAATGTTCTCTGTGGTATTTTTCTTCATATAGCACTTTTTAAACTATGCATTATATATCAGACATATAGAAATTCCAAGATTCTTATCCCTCTTGTGAGATTTTAAATTAATTTTTATTTGAGGTATTTTTTTTGCTTTTTTTTTTATACAAATTGACCGAAAACTTTGATTTGATTTTAAATTTTGCGATCTCATTTTGCTGAAATTCGTGGATCAGTATAGCTATCGCATGCATGTATCCCAAATCAGGTTGTGTTAAAAGGGTAATCTTGTACATTAGCGTTTTCCTGACTGTAGAATAATCATTTTTGCGAAAAATCCATATACCAAAAAAAATAACTCGCACTTATGTGAATTTAGGCTACATCATTTCCTTTTTTTTGTCCCTGCTTTTTTCTCGCATTTTTCGCTTTATTGCTGGGTCGACGTTCAGTTTGATTGTTTTACAGTTCGATACTGCGTTTAGCTTGTAGATAAGTTAATGTTTTAGCTAGAAAATTGAAGGCAGTGAATTATATACCGGAGGAAATCGATTTCAGTGCTGCTTCCATTTTGATGTATTAGAGTTTGCTTTTGTTTACGTTTCATTTTGCACAATAATCGATTCTGGTGGAACTTTTTCGCTCGCTTTTGCTCTCTGTGATTAATTTCTTATTTGTATTTACTCCAACTGCTATTACTTGACTTTGAATTGCTTTCAAAATTAAAGCCTTGTGCAATTTGTTTATGCAGTTGGTATTAGGTTCAAAAATATGTTCATCCAAGTAGTATTAGGTTTGTTACTTTCAATTATTTCTTTTTTACATTTTTTGTTTGATGCTTTTAGCGAAATATTTCAAATTTTTATTAAATACATTATAAAGCCTTATTTAAAACAATGAATTCTTTCAACGTTTCGTACTCAGCTACGTCCATCATCAGAAAAAAATTTATTTCATAAAGATTTTGTTTTGTGCTGATGATGGATTTCGCTGAATCCGAAACGTTTACAAGTTGTTTTAAATGAGGCTTTACTGTTTGTAATCAAATTAAGTAAAACTGCCATGAAATTGACAGTATTAAAATATTTCAAATTTTATTCTTCCGAATTTCTAATTTTTGAATTCCTACTCCTCTTTCCTCCTGTGCAACAGTGAAAGAGCCATTAGCCTAACTTCTGCAACTCTTTTGCGATTGACCTTTTTTTGTAGATTACTGAACTAATAAGGTAAAATCAACAATTTTACGTTATTATGTGTGTAATGAATGTCTCTGTAGAAATACTAGCTGTACTGACGAGGAATAAAAGACGAAAGTCGATTCTAAAACGGCATGTCTTAAACTGTTAATCATAGGTTTGATTGTGTCTCTAAGACTCTGAATACTGTAGTGTATATAGCTTATCATTAATATCTTAAATACGTTGTTCCTAGTAAAATCTCTGTGAAGTTTGGTAATTTTAAAGTTTTCTTCAAAAATCTTCCAGTTTAATGAAATCGTAGTTTGAATGTGTTGGTGCAGCTTACCCATAGCATAGATGTTGTAGTTATTTAAAAAGTACGCCACTGTAAATTTTGGTCCAAAACTTTGTCATTCCAAATGTCATGGCCATTAATTAATTTTTATTCAAACTTTTGCTTTTGAAAACTTAACGTTTATTACTACTCGCTTTTCTGGAAATCTTGTTTTTGCTCATCTGGGTTACGAACTCGATTGATTCTTATTCGTGTTCAAGTTCAAGCTCAGCCTACTTTAGCAAGTCCGAGTTCAAGTTTGAGTTCTCTATTTAACTTTTTCGCGTTCAAGTTCGGCAAAAATGTCAAGTTTTTCGAGTTTGAGTTTAGGCTGACAAAAATACCAAGTAACTTATATTTTTCAATTTATTTCCTCTCTTTGTATGCATGCTGGTTTTAACTCGCCACGGTATAAACAAGTGAACGACAATTTCAATTTACTCGGCATGATCAACAAAAAATTTCTTTTTCACAATTTTTTTTATCTTCAAATTTCTTCTTAATGAACTTGAACAGTTTTATTCGAGTTCAGAAAAATTATTTTTTCTAGTCCGCAGCCCTGTGCGAATGTAAATAAAAGTTTGTCTTAGAAACAAAGTTCAGTCAAGATTGCTTTGAATTATGGGTCTTATACTTTGAAAATTTTATCTGTATTCTTCTGCCTCAGATTTTTGTATTATGCAAATATTTTGAATTCAAACCGCTGCTAATAATTAAATTTTGCAGCATGTATCAACTACATCGTGTTCGATATGCTATTTTGTTTAAAATTTTCACTATTCAATTTTGCTACTACTGCTTATGTGCTATAAATTTTCAGTCTAATATTCTTCAAAATTTAACTTACTGAAATTACAATAAATTATGCAGTGCTGGTGTGGTTTGGTATTCGTTTAGGAAAATGTATTGAGGAAATTGTTAAATAAAATTTGCTTTTATTTCAAATTTACCATTTTTTGTATATGAGAGTGATAGATAGATAGAAAACAGTTTATTCGCCTGAGCAATGCAAACACATACAAAACAAACACACATAAAACAAAATTACGATAAGTTTGTTCAGGCCAGGAAGCACCAACAAACCCGAAGGTTTCTCAATCCAAGGTGCTTTCTGACTTGTTACTTGAGAGTGTGAAAACTTAAAGAAAAAAACATCAAATTGAAAAGAAATCGACAATTATTTTGTTCAACTGGTATTATCAGAAGAGAAAATTGATGAACAGTGTTACACAGTTAAATGATAAATTTCCAAATATGGAGCAAAGAAGGTCAAAATGATATATAGTTTTGGATAGCTTTTTGTTTTATCTTTTTTTTGAATGTTAACCAAGAGAGTTCTTTTACATCTGGTTCAATTTTTCCCAACAATTCAATTCCTCTATAAGTCAGAGACTTTTTCCCAGCTGAAGTTTGAACGCGAGGTTTGAAGTATACTAAGTTATCTTTTGTTCTAGTATTGTGACTGTGAATTTTTCTGATATCAACGAAACAGTCATTGAGAGCAGTTTAAATTTCTTGTGATGTAGCTGATACATGAATTTGGCTAGTTCAAGTAGGTAAATGTCATCTAATTTTAAAAAATTTAAGATTTTGTATAAAGAAATCACCGGACAATATTTGCTACTATACGTTATTGTACGAACTATATTATTTAGCTTCACATTGAGTTCTTGCATAAGTGTTTTGTTTGCCGTACCCCATGTAACAATACCATATTGAATACGGCTGTAAATGAGCGAGTAATATAACATACACAGAGTGTTCCGGTCTAAGAAATTTCGAATTCTATATGACAATCCAGAATAGCGTGCTAATTGTAACGAAAGATGTTGAATATGACAAGACCAATTTACATTTTCGTCAATATAAATTTCTAAGTATTTTATGGATTTGATACGTTTTATATTGATTGAATTCAAGGATATATTGAAGTTTGTCGAACATGAGCGATTGAGTTGTTTGTCAAGCAGTAAATAATGAGTTTTGGAATAATTCAGCCGAAGCTTGTTTTTTTTTCATGCAGAGATCGATTTTTCGAAGTTTAGTATTCACTCTGTTTTGTAATTTAAAAAGGTTGTTGTCTGACATGGCCAAGAAAGTGTCATCAGCAAATAGGATAGTATCAAATTGACTAGCCAAAGGAAGATCATTGACATACAAAAGAAACAGTAGCGGCCCAAGGGAAGAACCCTGTGGCATACCATATTCAATTTTTGTCAGATCAGACTTGCAATTTTCCATCTTTGTATATTGTTTGCTGTTGCTCAAATAACTTTGTATTAGTTTTAAGGCCAGTCCTCGAAATCCATAGAAATTTTCCATTTTGTGCAGCAAAACATCGTGATTAACAGTATCAAAAGCTTTGGTGATGTCGAGGAATATACAACAATTGTACATTCCTGCATCAGAGTTTTTTATGAGCTTTTCATAAATATTGCTGATAGCCTGAGAGGTAGAAGAATTTTGTCTAAAACCGAATTGTTTATCAGGAATTAAATGATATTTTTCACGATAATTGTTGATTCTGGTGAATATTCTTTTTTCAAAAACTTTGCTGAGTTGGAAAAGAATTGAAATTGGACGATAGTTTGTAAGCAAGTTTGAATCCCCCTTTTTGAAAACTGAAACTACTTCTGCAATCTTTAAGGAATTGGGAAATTCTCCTTGATGAATGCAGGAGTTAAAAATGTTACATAAAAATGGAGAGATTACAGCATTGCTCAATTTTAGGAGTTTATTGGTTATGCCATTTTCTCTGACTGCTTTTTTAATTTTTATATTACCAATAAGTGATTAAATCTCTTCAGTGATAGCAGGAGAAAAAAAGAACGAGTTGGGGAAATTAGGTAATGGAGAGTGGGTAGATTCATGATATTTAATGCTTTTACCAATATTTTCCCCGACTGTTGCAAAGTGAATATTGAAAGCTTCACAAATTTTTTGTGGATCATCTATCACTTCTTTGTCGGTGACTATTTGATCAGTAAATGTCTTTTTATTTTTTTTGAAGTTGGCCAGTTTGCCAATAATTTTACACAGCGTACTGGAGTTGTCTTTGCTATCATCAATCAAATCTTTGTAGTAGCTTTCTTTAGCACGTTTGATTTCTCGATTTAAAGCATTTCTTTGTTTTTTATATTATTGGAAAATACCTTCATCAAATTTCTTGTGAAGTTGTTTAAAAAGTTTGTTTTTTAAATTTAGTAGTTCACGTGACAACCAAGGTTTTTGACTAAGCCTTTTTTCTTTTCTTGAAGCTTTTTTCAGAGGAGCAAATTTGTTTACTACGATATGAAGCACTTCTTCGAATTTATCAAAAGCATCTTGAGCTGAGTCAATACTGTTTAGGTTGGCAGCAGTTAAATTATTTTCAAATGCCTTTAGAAATATTTCGAGTCTCGAATCAGAAATTTTTTTGGTAGAAATCTTGTGTTAAAAGCTGTAACGTACGTGTCAAAAGGATGCGTTTCAATGCGGTCGACCGGCTTGGTTGAACAACCTATTGAGATTCTCTCCGAGTTGACTTATTAATCCATATGTCCAATTAATCTTTCACTTGTGGCTACGTTGGAGCTGACGCTACAAAGCAAAGACCAATTTCTAATTCGAGACATGAAAAATTTTAATTTAGAAAAATGCTAACAAAAGTAGCCTTATGGTCGCTCAGATCGCATAAGAGCACTCCGCTAGTGTAAGAGTGTTTTGGATCGTTAACATAAATGTGGTCCAGTAATGTTTTCGAGTGATCAGTTATGCTGGTCGGGAGATCAATGGCACACTTAGTCGAAGTGGTCAAGACATTGTTCACGTATTTTCGAAAGCTGTGATTGCAATTAATTTGCATTAGGTCAATGTTACAGTCACCGACAGCGTAAAAGGCAGTGTTGCTATCACGAAGATCAGCGAAGATGTCACATAAATTTGTTGAAAAGCTTTCATAGTCATTCAAAGGTGTTGTGGGATGTCGATAAATTACCCCTATCACTATTGGTCCGTTGTTAGTTTTAACTTCAATCCACATATTTTCCACAAAATTTAAATTAATATTAATGTCAGATTTTTGTTTGTAAGATAAGTTTTGTTTTACGTAAAAACCGACCCCACCAGCTTTTGTTATGCTTGCACAATGGATGAAATCATATCCAATAATGTCAACGTTTACCAATGGTTGACCATGTGTAAGTTTTGTTTCTGATATTGCAATGATATCCGGTGTTTCAGAAAAAGTAGCCGAAAGAGTAATTAGGTTGTCAATATTTTTTTGCACACTACGAACATTAAAATGAAAGATAAATAGCTTATCTGTTTTAAGATTTACCACGTTACTTAACGACTTAATATCATGATACACGCAAATGTCAAAAAAATCGCAATAATTTGAGTTATCATCACAAGTTCCTAAAGGCTTGCATTAATTATTCGCGAATCGCAAAGCAAACAACTGCTGACTAGGTTTTTGTTTTCAAATGGATTATCTCGGATTTTAGAAGTCGAACAGGTTTTGTGCAAACTACGCGAACAATTAGGGCAGGTCGTGTAGTCTTTTGCGGTAACGCATGATTTCGCACACACAATACAAATAGGTTGGTTCTCCATTTTGCCAGAGTTTTTAAGCATAGTTGGCTGCTAACAATTTGGTGTAAAACTTTATTAGTTCTATTATTGGTCGAGCTGTAACGCGTTCGTCTCTGGAGTGGGAGGTCGGAGGTTCAAATCTTGGGCCGGTCAAATCGAACACAGTGTTATCAACGGCTTGCCACTGTGCAACATTTCTTCAAAACAAGCTGTGTTGCCCGGACGCAATAATGCGGAGATGGGCCCTTCCGACTCGTTACACTCTGCGTATTACAGCGAGTATAATAAAAGATTGAATTTGACTATGAAGAGAATGCAGGAAGTTAAAGCGGAAATGCTTTGACAAAAACCCAGTAGTAACTAGTAACAGTGTGATTATTATATTAAAACCGTATCACCAAGTACCACTTGACTTTAGCTCAGCAAGTTTGTCTTGACAGCATTCTCCGTGTTAAGCTCGATATAATGCGTAAGAATCAACTCGAAACAAGTCAAAATTTCAACCACAAATTTGTTACGGTATCCTACTAAAACTGGATAAAACTGTCAATCACACTTTGCAAAAACTACTCTACGAAACAAAATGCAACCATAACTAGAATCGCAAAAGTAGCAAAAAGACTAAAAGAGAAGTACAAAAAACTCAAGTTAAACAGGCGACAAAATTATTTTCTGCCCTTTTATAACAGACTAAGCCCTACGGAGTTACCATCCCTCAATGAAATAAAAAGAATTGATATTGCGTTGGTCTTCAAACTCAAATAGTCTACTGAAGTTTCAGGTTTAGGGCAATAAAAAATTGGTTTACTGTTTAATAATATGCCTAAGTAAGGCAAAATGATTATCGAAGGAATAACACAAAGAATTAAGCCTAATTCGTCGGAAGGCAACGTGGTCGAAAATAAAAACCACGGCAATGTATTTTACATTACTTGGTTCACATAACATTCCGTTGAAAGCCTTGCGGGCTCAGGAAAAGATGAAAAAGGATCGAAATTCCTCACTTGCTGAAAGCGTAAAAATCGATTTGTAGCTGCTGGTCGTTTAAACATAGCCATTAGATGCCTAAGTCGTTGCTGTGATTACTACTGAAAATCAGCAAACAATTTTCGTTTGTTTATGGTGTATTGGATATGATTATTCTCGATGGGAGAACACAGAGAATCGAACCCAAACCGAAGAGGCAATGATGACGATTTTGTGGACACGATTCATAGAAAGTGGAGCAATTGCGGCTATCTTGCGCTTCATTTCATTTTGTTTACAATATTCTTATGCGGAGTTTCGAACTCGTGGTCTTTGCAAGCGCTCGGGTTGGTGAGATGTGATGCGCGCGGCACGTCTTAACAACCTGAGCACTTGCAGAGACCGCAAGTTCGAAACTCACATAAGAATATTGTAAACTAAATGAAATAAAGCACAGGATAGCCATACAATCAGCGCTTTTACAAAATCAGTTAAAATTTTTAAATCAATATGGTAAATACTAATGCTAAAATCGATTTCGGTCTTACAGGACCATTGTCAATATCCTATTCTAAAAGATTTAACCCAAAAATTCATTACATAAAGATACGTATTTCTCATAGCTCTATTTTGACGCCTTATGCTTTTAAACAAGCTAGCACTTAGCAGTTTTGCCCACTTACAGCGCTGCACCAGATGTACAATATTTATTATTGGTGAAATTCTAATTTTTTGCATGACGTTTTTTAAACTTGACTTGAATGGGGGAGAAAAAGACTGTTGGTTATGTATTCTGTGGTAGAGGGCTTTTCGTGGTGCATAGAGCACATTTATTTCATGGAACAGAGAAACTTCAGCCTTATAATTTACAAGGTAGACGGCAAGCGAAATTAGACCGTGAGCTATCAATAACAGTTGTTTTTTTTTACATTTGCAATATATTAAGCTTAAACCAACTTAAATCGAACATACAGTATAATCTAAAACATAAATAACATTATACTCAAAACTAATAACTGTAAAAACCGCTATATTAGAATATCACATGCCAAGGTTACAATACGCTGCATTGCTATTTGATAACTAAAACCACGCAACTCTTTGCATGTAAATCACGTCATTCTTCCGCCCTAGGAAAACGAACACCGATATACCAATCAAAAAAACTTACACCAACAAAATTTAACAATACACAATTTGCGATAGGAAAACGAACATCGGTATACCAACAAAAAAACTTACACCAACAAAATTAATAATACACAATTCTGACGTGATTTGGTAAAAGGTAATAACTCCAAAATTTTCAATTTTCGTTTTTTTACATTTTTTGAATGTTTATACCCGTCTGCATCTTGTGTCCAAATTTCAAGTTTGAACTTCTTATCAATCCAGAGATATTTAAGATGGAAAAAGGTAATAACTCCACTTCGTACAAAAAGCGAGTAAAATTTGTGAAATTTTGATTGTAAAAGGTAATAACTCCTATTGTGATTGTCTGCTATGGAATGCCAAATCCGCAAAAAATAGTAGTGTCGGTTTTGAAAATGACATTTTAGTGTTTTAAATGACACTTTTGCCATTAGAATGACGAATGTATGCCATTCAAATAGCACTTTTGCAAATGCAATGACCAATGTTATTGCTTGGAATGACACTTTTGCAAGTAGAATGACAACATTTATTCAGCAAATTGGCTAGCCATTTGAGGAATTGTTACTTGACTTGACAACATGGCTTCGATTTCATTAAAATATTGACCAGTCGTTTGAGAAATCGTTGTATAAATTGGCAATGTATCGTTCGCTTTCATTGAAAGAATTGCTAGTTATTGTCAAGTTGTCATTCGATTTTAAAAAGCGTTGTTTTATTTCAGAAGGAAAGTAGCTTATAAATGGTTATTCAATTCAACAAAGTGCCATTTGCTTTAAAAACATGTTATTCAGTTAAAAAACAACATCATTTCATTTAAGACATTATCATTCGATTTGAAGGACTGTCATTTGATTTAAGAATTTGATCATTTAACATAATGTTATTCAATTGAAATAACTGTCTGTCCACTTAATAAGATGTCATTTCATATTATAAACCGTCATTCCATTGACAAGACAGTACTGATTCAGTTTGATTAAATGTAATTGTATTTAACAAATTGTCTTTTAATTTCCAAAATTATCATTTCATTTAAGAAGAAAGTAGTCATTTAATTTAAAAAAGTGTTATTTTATTTAAGAAATTGTCATTGAATTTCAAAATAACATCGCACCATTAACAAGTTGTCATTTCATTTGAAAATCGTCATGCGCTTTGACAAAAAATTATCATTCAATTTCAAAACCGTCATTCCATTTAACAAATTGTCATTCAATTTCAAAAATTGTCGTTCCATTTGACAAAGTGTCATTCCATTCTAAAGAATGTCGTTTCATTCAACGAATTTTTGTTCCATTTTAAGAATCGTCATTCCATTTAACATGTCATTCAATTTGAATAAATGTTGTTGTAAGTAACAATTTGTCTTATTCAATTCTAAGACTTATTCCATTTAATAAGTTGTCATTCCATTTGAAAAAATGTCATTCCGTTTACCAAATTGTCATTGATGATTCCATTTAACAAGTTGTGATTCCATTTCAAAAAGCGTCATTCCATTCATTAACTTGAGGTTCAATTCCGAACATCATGATTTCATTTAACAAGTTTCATTCCATTTTAAAATTGGTCCTTGCATTTGACAAGTTGTTATTTCATTCCTAACACCGTCATTTCATTTAACAAATTGTTATTTCATTTCTAAAATTATTGACATATTGTCAATCCATTCAAAAATCGTCGTTCCATTTAACAACTTGTCATTTCATTCCCAACATCGTCATTCCATTTAACCAAATTCCATTTAACATTGTATACGGAAGTTGGGCGGACGTTGCATTTAACAAACTCTTACTCCATTCCTAAAAACGTCGTTCCATTTAAACAAATTCTCATTCAATTCCAAAAATTGTCGTTTCATTTAAGAAAAATTGTCATTCAATTCCAAAAATTGTCGTTCCATTTGACAAAGTGTCATTCCATTCCAAAGAATGTCGTTTCATTTAACGAAATGTTGTTCCATTTCAAGAATCGTCGTTCCATTTAACATGTTGTCATTTCATTCCCAACATCGTCATTCCATTTAACCGAATTCCATTTAACATTGTATACGGAAGTTGTACGGACGTTGCATTTAACAAACTCTTACTCCATTCCTAAAAACGTCGTTCCATTTAAACAAATTCTCATTCAATTCCAAAAATTGTCGTTTCATTTAAGAAAAATTGTCATTCAATTCCAAAAATTGTCGTTCCATTTGACAAAGTGTCATTCCATTCCAAAGAATGTCGTTTCATTTAACGAAATGTTGTTCCATTTCAAGAATCGTCATTCCATTTAACATGTTGTCATTTCATTCGATAACGCGAGCCAAATGCGCAAAAATTGACGTCACCCATTTGTTTGTCGTTGAAAAAAGCTTAGTTCAGAGGAAATCGCGTGGAATGCCAAATGCGCAAAATAGGCTAATTGAAGAATGAAGCGTGAAAGAATTGCTGCTGTCTGCTAACTTGATGTGTGTATGAGAATGTGATAGCCTACTGGTTATCGGTATGTAAAAGCTGAACAGTAACAGTACATAGGCCTATCAGGTAGACTTAGTTACCGGTAGGTGACAAGGTGCACCCGATTCAACAGTGATTACCGCATTCGAATGCAAGAACGGACAGTAATCAAGCCGCATTCGAATGGGAAAGCAGACGTCTGTTTGTCTGCTGGCATACAGTGATTTCGCATTGAATGCGTAATCATCGTCCTTCCAGCGAAGGAAGGCGAAGCAGTGTGGTTAGGTCAATAGAATACTGGTGGTAGGCCTAGTGCGATGCAGCTATGTGAGAGTAGTTATGCTACTAGTTGTTTGAGGCCTGAATTCTGATTTAGGCTAGGAATGGCAACACAGGTTGCCTAGTCTACACAATTAACCAGATAGGCCTAGTCTGGACAATTAACAAGATAGATTACTGTACTGTAAGAGGCGCATAGACAGAAATATGCAATGGGGGGCTGTTTCGGCCTGGGTTAAACAAATTTTATAATTTCTTGCCAAAATAGCGTAATTTTAGGCCTATTTGTTACAAATTGATGCTTT